>OX244034.2:1805000-2291561 GCA_945859785.2 Tridacna gigas | reverse complement strand
TCGAGATCGTTAAAACTCGGGGTTGTGTTGCAAAGGGTCAACTCTTTAACTGCCAATAACGAGTAACATACCCTTCATGAGTATGGAGGGGAATATCCGCCAAAATTCTATTGGTCTTTATGACATTCTTATTTGTGAACATGACAAGCCTCTTTGTCTTCTTTCTTACATCTTACATGCATATAAAATTCTATTGGTCTTTATGACATTCTTATTTGTGAACATGACAAGCCTCTTTGTCTTCTTTCTTACATCTTACATGCATATAACATTTCGTGTTTCATTATTCATTCTTCCACTTGTATGTCATAAAATTGTTATTTAGTAGTGTGTGCTTCTTATCATTATGCCCTTTTTGACATTATGATTTCACCCATCTTAACTCCTTATCCTGTTTTTTTTTTTTTTCCCCGATTCCCATCTCTCTATAGCTTATCATTAAAATGCTACATCCTTGTTTATGCATATTCTGGCGAAAACTGTTGGCTTTTGTGTTATTGAAGCTATGTTAGTTAGCTGAATTAAGACGAACGAAGTATCCACTAACAAGAATGGCATTTACACGAATACGACAATCATATTATGATACCAGAGGTCGCTTTCATTATAATAATTTCTCCCTGTTGAGTGTATTTCTCACGAATATCTATCGGTTAGACGCCTGATCTTTTACGCGGGAACCCAACGGTGATAGACAGACGGCCAAATATTATCGATCTTATCGGCTGTATCAAAGCTTGATGAAAGCGTTCCATTATAACAGGTATTTCTTTTCTGAAATTATACTTTGAATTATTGATATGATTGACTAAGAAATACGGACGTACCATAACCATTTCGTACCAGTCACCTCGTACCATAATTTTACAATTTCGTATCCTGGATTACTCGGTTCTCGATAGTTTAAGATTATCTCCCCTACTTTTCGACAAACCAGACCTGCACTGCTTTGCCCTCGGTATGATTGCATGCTTTTATTACTTACCTGTTAAATATGTTATCAACAGCTTTCCATTTTGTCATTTATGTGTTCAAATTTTACCTTGGAGAAGCATTGTGAAACGAACCAATGAAGTGCGGATACCCATGTTTTCGATAGCAAATATAAATGACGTCATATAAATAAGCGTCTGAGTGAATCAGAAAATTATGTATGGTGGCTTTATCGTGACATGTTTAACTTTGATTACAAGGAGTTAAAGAATTCAAAATGCGTTAAAGGATGTTTCATTTTGGAGCTATATAAAGTAAATAGGTACATCTTTCGCATCAGTCATTTTTTTTTTTCAAAATTCACTCCATATTGTAAAGTTTCAATACTAATTGATTATCAAAAGAAACTTTACCTGGACATGCCGGAAGATATCCTTTAATGAATATTTTCTCCTTAGACAGGGCCGTAGAAAACAGTATTCTTCAACTAATGTTCACTTTAATAGTAAGTTAATTTAATAAATGTTGAACTTTACAACACAACAGCCCCAAAAAAAACCTCTAAACTTGCCAAAGCTTAACTCTAAAGAACATCAAACACTGGACTACTGGTTGTCAGACATGACTTTAACAACAGGGACATTTAAAAGATGTTTCCCATTGTACAACCTTGATAGGGGTACAGTATTTTAAATGTACCCAATGACCGCATTCATCACAACAGGCCCATTGGGTAAATGACACTTGATAGGATTCCCTATCCTGTGCATAGAATCTTTTGCATACACAGCATTTGTCTTCCTCTGGAATCTGCGACTCTGACTCGTTTTGCGCAGGCTGACTTGGGTCGATATTTATACAGATGCATTAAGCCTCTTTTCACAGAGCATGGCTCATGTATTAATGAGCCAAGCTCCGGCAGAATGGCGCTTAATTCATCTCCGTGATGCATTATACCAAGGGTGACCTGAGTAGATACTGTGTAACAAATGCATTAAGCCCTCCTTTCACAGAGCATGGGTCAAGCACATGTACAACTGCTTAGAAAATCACAGCTAGAAAATACTGGACGTGCATATCCCGTAACATTTTTCCACATCTTGATTTACATGTATTTGTCGAAATGGTATTTCAGTTTCAGATTAAGCACAGAACCTTTGAAACACTGGGAATTTGCGACAAATAATTATCACCACAATGTTTATGAAATACTGTTGAAAGCCGGGTAAAACACCATGCAAACAAACAGAACACTAATTAAGATACTGTTACATGACAGACACGTTCTTTCAAACCTTTAGAAAAGGAGCCTGATCTGGTTTTGAGACCTTTTATAGATAGTTTATGAAGCATACTTATTATTTGCCTATGCTGAATGCAGAGGGGTGTGATTGTGTCCTATATTTTGTTAATGAAAATATTCCAATGAACTACCAGTTTGAACCTTACTCAAGCAATTTATATCAGTATGTCGGCCAATCCTGCGCAACTAAAAATTGCAACAAAACTGTAAATAAAGACATCACAAGTTTCCATGGGCTTCCATATATGTTGTGAAAATTTTAACACAACACGACATCCTAGGGTCACAAAGGCATTCACTACTGGTCAATCAGGGCTTTTTCTCCTTCTAAAATAGAGGCCTGTAAAGGGCTACTTCCCAATCAAAAAAAGTCTCTTTCTTTCCCAATGCTGGCTAAAAAAGTTCCCAAAATACAGAGCTAAATTCCCAAATGACTACAATGATTCTGCTATGTTAAATTCCTTACAATCACTTTTGCACTGAATGAAACAGTCCAAATAATTATGACTAATTAAAGATTACAGATTTTGACTAAATAAATGATGATTTTAATTAGATTATCATGATCTAGCATTGGAAAATACTTCTTGTCAGTTAATGCAACAATTTAGGCAGTATTCCATTTACTGTGTTTTTATCCTGAAAGTCAATTAAGGTTTTCCCAATCTATCCAAACTTCGTGCTAACATTTCCAAAAATGAAAGGCCAAGGCCTCTTCCCAATTTTAGGGGAAAAAGCCCTGTCAATGGAAACTGTACTAAAAGTATAAAAACTTTCTTGCAGACAATGAGTGCCCAACAGGTGAAAGCGGCCGAGTTCCTAAGAAAAGCTGCTGAAGCCTTGGAATCAAGTGACCTAAATGGAAATCAAACACCAAGAACCGCATATGCAGCAACTCCATCTCGGGATTCAATTACTGCAACAGTTAGGAATCTTTTTGCCCCTTATAGAGGTAGATCACAGCATTCACAAGTGTCCAATAAAAGACGACAACCAAAGTTGACCCCAGCTTCATATTGGACACATCGCTTTTGTTTGCTGGCCAAGTCAAGCCAGGTATTTTAAACTCATGATTTTTATTATCACATTTCTTATAATATAATTATAATAGTGTCTTATTGAAACCACAAAAAGATTACCACAAAAAGATTCGACCTTGGTCAGCCTGTGCAGTACATGCATAATTTGACAGAGTTGTTCTCAAAGTTTTGCAAATGTGCAGTTTGAAACAAATTTTGGGATAGGTTCAAGGTCACACATCAAGGTCAAATGTTAAAACATGCATAAATTGAGCTTATCTGGAGCATAACTTCTACATTTATGAATGGATTTCAATATAGTTTTGCACAGTTGTTTTCCAAGTTGAATAGATATGCATTTTGAAACAAAATTTGGGATAGGATCAAGTTCAAGGTCTGACGTCAGGGTCAAATGTTGAAATTAGCATAAGTTGAGCTTTTCGGATGCATAACTCAAACATTTGCTAGTGTATTTCAAAAATAATTTGGCTGGGTTGTTCTCGGTTGTAGATGTGCCATTTGGAACTAATTTTTGGATAGGTTAAAGGGCACACTTCAAGGACAATGCTCCTTTCGGCGGGGGATCAGTTCAACGAAGTAACTTGTTTTTATTGAAACCAGAAAAAAGACAAATAATAAAATATTTTTAAAAGTAGCCTTCATAGTCATCAAAAGAAAAAACAACCAAACATTCACTCATTCAATGACTAATTAACTCTAGCAGGGATTTGACTGTACAAAATGAAACAATATTTCATAGAGTTCACCTGGTTCAAATTAGTGATGCGCTATATGCAAATTAGGCTAAGATAAAGGTGTGAAAATTGTAATGAAAACACTGACTATTAAACAATACATCAAAGAGGTAACACTAACTTTAATTGCCATAGAACAAACAAAACTGTGTCAAAATACTAAAAATACTGGACCTGTCTCTCAAACTGAACAAGGTGTGCCAAGCTTATACGAACTAGCCATTGATAGTGCTTAAAATGCATGTATAGGGTATTATAATGACACCAGCGTTTATTTAGATGTGTGAAAGTGTGATGATTCTGTTATCTGTTCTTATCAGTAAAGTTAGTAATTAAATCAAAGTGTCAAAAATTTTTTGATCGACCAGTATTGACCACTTGGAGGAGTATTGACCAGGCCAGTTAAAACCGCTGATTAAAACCGGGGATGGTTTCGACCGCCCAACCCTGCTACCATAATTGTTAAAAGAATGCCCCTGGGACCTTAATTGGCCCAGCCCCAGGGGTTACAAGTTTGAACATAGTCCTATATAAGGCCGACTTTAAAAATCATCTTGTCAGAAACCAGGAGCCCTAGAGCATTGATATTTGGTGTATAGTGACTCACAGTGGACCTCTACCAAAGTTGTTAAAAGAATACCCCTGGGGCAACATTTGGCCCTTCTGGGTGGGGGGGTCACAAGTTTGAACATAGTCCTATATAATGGAGACTTTCAAACTTTGCACATGTATAGGGACCACAACACAGGGTTATAGCCAAGTCACATAACTCTGACATGCATTTAAGTGGAATTATGCCCCTTGTCGACTTAGAATTCTGGTTAAGGTTTTATGTGCAAGATCCATATCTAAGGAAATTTTCAAGCTACTGCTTTGAAACTTTGCACATGTATGTGGGCCCACAACACCGGGTTATAGGCCAAGTCCCATAACTCTGACATGCATTTAAACAGAATTATGCCCCTTGTTGACTTACAGTTTTTGTCAGTATCAAGCACTGAGACTAGTCGAGTGTTGTTGCCCACTGACAGCTCTTGTTTAGATATTAAATCATTCTTTGTTTTATTCTTAGCAGACTCATTGAAAGAATGGGGGGAATCATATAATAAACAGTTTACGGCTGTCAGTCTAAATTTATTAAAATCTGTTATCAAAATATTTGAAAAAGGTATATTGTTATAGTATTCATTGTACCATTGTGCCTCCACCTACAAAGTAGATGGGTGATTAACTGGTTCACCATGTCTGTCTGTCCATCTGTTTGTCCAAAAATCTCTTCATCCATCTGTCCATCGATCTGTCCATAGACTTTATTGTTTCCGTGCCTTAACCCATAACCACACAGTGACAAGTTATAATGCCACTGAGAACGATAGCTTTGGAAAACATTGTGGAACGAGAAGAAAATGCTGGTAACCAGCATTTCCTCTTTCCCCACAGTGTTTTCCATAACCACACAGTGACAAGTTATAACGCCACTGAGAATGATAGCTTTGGAAAACATTGCGGAACAAGAAGAAAATGCTGGTAACCAGCATTTCCTCTTTCCCCACAGTGTTTTCTAACATTTCTGACTCAACTTTCTCTGATTGAGCCATGTTAATGTTGTGATCTGCAACAGCTTTCAATTTTGATCAGTCTAAAATGTTGTCATCTGGAAATGGGTTAACTCAATAATTATTTTTCCTAGAACCCTGAATTTATGAACATGTGTTGCCTATGGCCAGAGAATGTGCCCTATTGTTTTTGTATCACATGGGTGAAAGGTCAAGGTCTTACATGAACTTTTTTTTAAAAAATTATTTATATTCACTTACTATGCTGTTTCATTTACAAGCAGCTGGTGGGAGGTATTTGTCACTTTAGGACAGTTTTAGTTTGCATTGAAGATGTTAATGATACAAGTTCCTTAATAGGTTTAGTTACACTACATGAGAATAGATATATATTACAGATATCATATATGTGAATATCAGAAATTTCATTGCATCATTATCTTTCTTGTTTAGGATGTAGCTCCAACCAAGGAGGATAAACAGCTTCTTTTTGAAGCCGGCCTTGGAGAAAAACGCATTACTTTCGTAAAAGATTCTTCCCCAGACGCGTTTAGAGAGAAACTAGAAGAAGAGTATCCAGATCTTAGAGGCTGCGGTGGATTTGAACTCCTTAGGTCAAACTGTGGGAGCAGGGTGGCCTTAGAAGTGCTACGCATGCCCCCTGCTGGATTTTCATCTCTTTACCTCGCAAATAAAAGTAATTTGGGACAGGCCATGTGTTACATTAGGCCGATACAGAAGGACATTGACCTTGTCGAAGGGATTGAACAGGTTAAGTCGTATTCTGATTTAATAAACTTAATGAATTTATCAAAATTCTGCTAGTAGATTTTCCAGAGGCGTTCGTATTGCTTTACAGTTCTCATACATGAATAGCCTTAGCGCAAATTAAAACCGGCAGGCTTATTTTGAAATTCAGCTACCATTCACAGGAGAGGAGAGCATGATTAAAAACTTTGTTTACATTTTTAGCTTAGCTAATATTTTCAGTGTATAAAAACATTGATTTGTTTTTAATCCCTTTGGCGGGGAAGTTTGGTTAATATATTTAATGTCATGCTAAATTTTTATGCCCCAGCATCTCAAGATCTGGGGCATATTGTTTTACTTAAAATATTGTCTGTCTGTCCATCTGTCTGTCTCCACTGGCCAGCGGGCTAGTGTCATGGCGTTGTGTCCGTCGTGCGTGCGTCCGTCCGTAAACTTTTCATTCAAACAACTTCTCAGAAACTACTGGATGGATTTCAGCCAAATTTCACAGGGATGGTCATTTGGCAACCCTTTATCAGATTCCTTGAAAAAATTTTGATCGGTTGAAAAGCATGGCTTTTATGGGCGACGCTTATTTCCATAAATGGTATATATGAAAATTTTGAAAATCGTCTCGTCAGAAACTACTGAGTGGATTTTAACCAAACTTTACGTGGATGGTCCTTTGGTGACCCTTTCTCAGATTCCTTGAAAAAAAATTTGATCTGTTGAAAAACATGGCTTTTGTGGGCGGGGCTATTTTCCATATATGGTGTATAGTTAAAACTTTGAAAATTTTCTCCTCAGAAACTATTTGGTGGATTTGAACCAAATTTTACAGGAATGTTCCTTGGGTGACCCTCTATCAAATTCCTTCAAGAAATTTTGATTGATTGGAAAATATGGCTTTTGTGGGCAGGGCTAATTTCTATATATGGTTTATAATGAAACTTTAGAAATTTTTCTCTCTGAAACTTCTGAGTGGATTTCAGTGACTAGGCTTATTAGTTCTATATGGCAGAGATTATTATATTGAATTCTTTAAAAACCTTCTTCTCTGTATCAGTAAAATTAGGCCGATGGAGCAATACAGCCACTCAAGCGTCTCTAGTTAGGTACATCACGTAGATCCGCATCTTTTGATACCAAGGTTAAGGTCTTCCATCAAGGTCAAATTTCAAGGTCATGTTTTCAAAAAATTAGCCATATCGGGGGAATTAGTGTTTCAAAAGCAGTTGCACATTTTGTTCTCTGTTGTTTTGGAAGAAAGATTTGTGTGTTGGTCCAAGTAATTTGTGCATAAAGCAAGACTGATCTTATTTGTAGTGTTTCAGCCAGTCTGTGCCCTTGCCTGAGTTGTTTTTCTGCTGCCGTCTTGGGTTTGCATTGGCAAACCAATTCAGAAGGACTTGAACCATTCCATAAACTCCTTCCATTCAAGATAAGCATCCTGGGACAACCTGTGAATTACACTCATAGCCAACATAACATTATAGCTCCACTGGCCAACGACCAGCGGGCTATTGTCATGGCGTGTCCATTGTGCGTGCATGCGGCCGTCCATTCATAAACTTTTTATTCAAGCGACTTCTCCTCAGAAATGACTGGGTGGATTTCAACCAAATTTCACATGAATGTTCCTCCAAATTTTATAGGAATGTTCATCCGGTGACCCTTAATCAGATTGCTTCAAGAAATTTTGATCAGTTGAAAAGCATGGCTATTGTTGGTGGGGCATATTTCCATATATGGTATATAGTGAAAACATTTTCTCCTCAGAAACTAGATTTGAACAAAATCTTACAGAAATGTTCCTTGGGTGACCTTTTATCAGATTCCTTCAAGAGATTCTGATCAGTTGAAAAACATGACTTTTGTGGTGGGGGCTAATTTCCATATATGGTATATAATGATACTTTTGAAATTTTTCTTCTCTGGGTATATAGTGAAAACATTTTCTCCTCAGAAACTAGATTTGAACAAAATCTTACAGAAATGTTCCTTGGGTGACCTTTTATCAGATTCCTTCAAGAGATTCTGATCAGTTGAAAAACATGACTTTTGTGGTGGGGGCTAATTTCCATATATGGTATATAATGATACTTTTGAAATTTTTCTTCTCTGGGTATATAGTGAAAACATTTTCTCCTCAGAAACTAGATTTGAACAAAATCTTACAGAAATGTTCCTTGGGTGACCTTTTATCAGATTCCTTCAAGAGATTCTGATCAGTTGAAAAACATGACTTTTGTGGTGGGGGCTAATTTCCATATATGGTATATAATGATACTTTTGAAATTTTTCTTCTCTGAAACTTCTCAGTGGATTTAAGTGACTAGGCTTATCTGCCCTATATGGCATATATTATTATATTGAATTTTTTAAAAAGCTTCTTCTCCATGTTAGTAAATTAAAAATTCAGGCCTCTATTTTTTCCTTTAGGCTGATAATGAAGTTGAAGCAGAAGTAGAAACAATAAAAGAAGAATGCATTAATTGCAGGATGATGGTGCCCCTTGCACAATTACGTAGCCACTCAAAGACATGTGGTAATGTAAGTCATTTTTAATATGAATTACCTAACCTTAAATTTTAAGGTGTGTTTGAAAAAGGAAAGAAAAACAACATATTAATCTGATCTTAGAATTTTGTCTGTTCTATACCTTCCTACTTACCTACCCACATTTTACCATGCATCTAATGATGCTCATATGCTTTAGGTCAATGTCGATTTTTTAACCCTATCCTACAAAACTTAACTTGAAAAATAAATATTTCCATGTAGATTAAAAATTATATTAGTCACAATCTTCATATTTGATTTGAAAGTACCGATTAATGACAATGACACTCTACTGCTAATGATAAGGTCAAGATCTAGCATCTTCAAGGTCAAGTATCAAGGTTATATAAAAATGCTTCAACAGGTGCATTTTAGTTTCACATCCTGTTTTATCTGCAGTTTATTGATGAAGATGAACAGCCAAAGGAGCCAAAACAGAGAAAAACTGAATCCATGTGCCAGGATAAATGTGTAAGTTCTATTAACAATATTGAGATACTCACCTGAATAGAAATACAGGCCTCATGATTATAAAAAAAAAAAAATTATGCTAAACTCAACAGAGCAGAAATTTCAAAGCCTAATTCCACCAATCATATAGGTCCTAAAAATTATAGGTCAAAAAAATTTATGTAATTATTTGAAATGGAAAAAAAGATTATTGGCATATACCCATTGTTCAGGCTACTCTGACTGTCGTTAATTTCAACTTGATATTTGAGCAGGCAATGGTTTGTAATCTAGGAACCATGAGGAATGAACATTGTCATCCTGGTGTTGGAATCTTGGCTCTACTTGCAAATTGTCTCTTCACAAAACAACAAATATTTGAACTTGTCCCAGTGTTCAATCTAGAGCGGGCCATTGCACAAATGGCACCCTAAAATCACAAATGACTCCCTCTAGCACCAAGTCTGTACCCATTGGCTGCACTTTGCTCTCAATCTCAACAAGTCCAATCTTGTTTACATTCTTTATTAACAGAAGTATAGAATATTTCTAGCAATGGTTTATTGCTTTCATTAAAAAAAAGCCATTAACATTATTGTTTTTAGCTCACCTGAGCACAACATGCTCAAGGGGAGCTTTTAGGATCACCCTGTGTCCGTTGTCGTGCGTCATCAATAATTCTTCAAACATCTTCTCCTAAACCACTGGGCCAATTTGGACAAAAATTTGCAGGAATGTTCCTTGGGTGACCCTTCTCAAAAATTTTTGGTGAAATTTTGATTGGTCGTGAAATGTGGGCATGGCAGGGTGGGTCTTTTTTTCACTTTGAATTCTTTGAACTTATTTCCACCCAAACCACTAACTTGGCAGGAATGTTCCTTGGGTGACCCTTTTCAAGAATTGTTTGTGAAATTTTGATTGATCGGAAGATGTCGATGTCGCAGGGCGGGGCTTTTTTCACTTTGAACTCTTTAAACTTACTTTCCACCCAAACCACTAACTTGGTAGGAATGTTCCTTGGATGACCCTTCTGAATAATTGTTTGTGAAATTTTGATAGGTCGAAAAATTTGGGTGTGGCAGGGTGGGGCTTTTTTTCACTTTGAATTCTTTAAACCATGGGCCAATTTGAACCAAACTTGGAAGGAATGTTCCTTGGGTGTCCCTTCTCAAAAATTGTACATGAAATTTTGATTGGTAGAAAAAAGTAGGCGTGGCAGGGTGGGACTTATTTTCACGTTGAATCTTTTAAATGTCTTCTTCTCCAGAACCACTGGACCAGATTTAACCAGACTTTGCTCGTATGTTCCTTAGGTGACCTTGTTTAAAATTTGTTTGTGAAATTTTGATTTATCAAAAAATTTGGCAGGGCAGGGCTTATTTTCACTTTGAATTCTTTAAATGTGTTCTCCTTGCAAACAGTGTGGCCAATTTGAACCAGACTTTGCTGGAATTATCCTTGGGTGTTTCTTTTCCAAACTTGATCATGAAATTTTGATTGGCTGAAAAATGTGGGCGTGGCTAATTTTATCACTGATTTATTTAAACTTCTTATCCTCTCAAATTCAGGTGAGCGATTAAAGGGCCTAATGTTTCTTTATTTAATCTAACATTTTGTCATAAAATTTATGATGGTACTTGTATTGGATGGCCCCTATTTTTGCAAATGACCACAAATACGAAAGGCAAACCTAGATTGAACACGGCTTGTTCATGTTGAAATCATTTGCAGGTAACAAATATGCTTCTGCTAAAATGAGGTTTATCTTACTGATCATAGATAGAGAACATTATGGGTAAAGGAGAAAATTTTTGAACTAGCATTTCCTCCTCTTCAAAAGGTTTTTTTCCTTGGAACTTAAAATCAAGGGGTTGTTTGGTTATGGGTGAAGGGGATGGGCTTATTTGCATCTATTTTGATTTATGTCATTGAACACTACTAATTTGACAATCTGAGCTATCTGAGGTATTTAAAATTCAATGTTGAATGATTCCTGACTAATCTGTCATTCTAAATGACAATTTACAAAGTCATTCAACTTTTTGAATAGATTTTTTGTAATTAGGTAAACTTGACTCACTCATTCAGTTGATAAGTTTTACCAAAACTCTTTGGTAAAATAGAGTTAAAAACAGAATGTTTACTTGATTGAAAACATTCGTTTGAACAATTTACAACCAGGATAGGTTGAACGCTAATTAAAAAAAATCTAATTATAACAGACCTGTTTACTCTGTCCTGTGTTACTTTTTGGATGTCCAATGTTTATCTCTTATAAAAACAGTATGTTTAGGAGGTTATTTCTGATAACTTTCCCAAATTTCAGCAGAGCTCAATCCATTCTGAAGAACAGAACTACAATTCAATGTAAGGAAGAGAATCAGTTTATGGATGCTGTTGAGTTTTAGCTCACATGACCAAAGAGTGGCTTGGTGAGCTTTTAGGATGGTTTGATGTCCGTTGACTTTCCACCTTTTGATGTTTACACTCTAGAATCCAAAAATATGATTGGATTGGAACCGAAATCGGTCCGAGTAGTGAGGGAAGAAATACCGGTATCTGCTATTGAATTTGAAAAAGTTTCTTTCTGTACTGAATATTTCATTCTAGTGAATAATGTGAGCGATATAGAACCATCATGGTCTTCTTGTTATTAGTTGCTGTTATTTGTTTGTGATCAGAAGTTATTTTCAGTTATTTTTCAGTTATTTTCAATAGCATGTTTTCATTTTTAGCTCACCTGAGCACAACATGCTCAAGGAGAACTTTTAGAATTTGAACCAAACTTGGCAGGAATGTTCCTTGGGTGACCATTCTTAAAAATTGTTCATGGAATTTTGATACTTGAAAAATGTGGGCATTGAAGGTTTTTTTTTTTTTTTTTTTTTTTCACTGAATTTTTTAAACTTCTCCTCGCAAACCATTGGGCCAATTTGAACCAAACTTGGCAGGAATGTTTCTTGGATGACCCATCTCAAAATTTATTTGTGAAATATTGATTGGTTGAAAAATGTTGGTGTGGCAGGGTGGGGCTTTTTTTCACTTTGATATTCATTTAAGTGGGAATTTGCCCTATGTCGATTTT
This sequence comes from Tridacna gigas, assembly GCA_945859785.2. Lineage (NCBI taxonomy): Eukaryota > Metazoa > Mollusca > Bivalvia > Cardiida > Cardiidae > Tridacna > Tridacna gigas. The sequence continues at coordinate 2,279,148 of OX244034.2, read as the reverse complement.
TTATTGCTGTTACTATCCAGCACTGAGAAAAGTCCACCGACAGCTCTTGTTTAAATGGTTTTAGTCCTTGCAGTGACAATTGACCTTTTGTAAAATCTTATTATTTTTGAAGAAATTTGCAGTAAACTTGGACAAGTCATTTACTGTCAATATAGAAACTTATACAGGAAGGGATTGTTAAGATCAAACGTAGGTTTTAATAATTATGTCCTTTTTAGGTTTGTACTAAAAAGCCAAGGTATTGTCATCACCCTGTTGTCTTTTGTGTTTTTGTTGGCATGTTTAACATTAACCATGGTCATATATCTGTTAATACTGAAAGTATATACGTTGTACTTGAAACTTAGAATATGAAATTATTTATACCAACCATGCAGGTAAATCCTGATTGCTTAAGAATTATTGATTAACTGAATAACTTTTTGTCGAGCCAACTTGCGGTGAGCAAGATATAGTTGTCACAATTACAGTTCACTGTATGTGCGTCGGTGCCTTAGTGTGTGCGTCTGTCCGTCTGGTTTTTACCGGACCATATCTTGTACATTTATGGATGCATTTTTAAAATAGGTTGGCACAAAATGTTCCCCTCAATGAGTAGAAGTGCCATTTGAATAATTTATTCTGATAGGTCAAAGGTTAAGGTCACACTCAAAGGTCAAATTTTTGTCTGGACTATATCTTCTTCATTGATGGATAGATTTTAAAATAATTTGGCACAAATGTTCCCCTCAATGAGTAGAAGTGCCATTCAACTATACATTCTGATATGTTAAAGGTGAAGGTCAAACTCTAAGGTCAAATTTTTGTCTGGACTGTATCTTTTACATTTATGAAAGGCTTTCATAATAATTGGACTCAATTGTTCCCCTCAATGAGTAGAGGTGCCATTTGAACCATTTGTTCTGGTAGGTCAAGGTCACACTCAAAGGTCAAATTTTTGGTTTTGGGTCAAACCTTGGCGGGCTCGATGTAAGTTGTCCTCGGACAAACATCTAGTGTTATGAAAGAAACCAGGGCTATTTAGGAAACAGAAAGTTTACCAAAGAATAGAGTTAAAGGTTTGGTCAGTAAGGATGATAAATTTGCAGATCGTAGGTCTCTTTGTGTGCTTCAGGTTTCTTTATGATGATAAGAACAGAATCAAAACAAAAAAAAGTAATCACAAGTAGCATATCTGATCAAAAATATCAAATATGAGCCTAACTCTGGCAAAAGGGGCAGTAATGCATCTCATTTGAAATAAAAAGCAAGCTACTATTTAATTATTGATCCATGAAACCCATTTGTTGAACAATTGTCTGAAGAGGTGGTCTGGTTCGTAAACATACAGAAAACTGACCTTCTGAAAAGTTGTGGCCCAGGTCAGTGTGCACAGGCTGACTTTGGAACATACTTCTGTATTAAGCCCCCTTTTGTTGGAGCATAGCTGATATATTTCTACCATTTGTTAGCTCTACTTGCTGTTAAGCCAGCAGAGTTTATGTCATGGTGTGGTTTCCGTCGTCCATCTGTCTGTCCGTCCATTTCTTGTTTACGCAATAAAGTCTGTATTCATGGTCAGATTTTCATGAAACTTGCACAGTTTATCTCATCAATACCTTGAACCCTATTGATTTCGAAAAAAATCTAACAATCAGTGTGGGAAAAGTAGCCATTTAAATTTCAAAATTTCAATTTCTTGTTTACATGATAAAGTCTGCTTTTGTAGTCAGGTATTTATCTGAAACTTGCACAGTTTGTTTATCTCCTCAACAGCTTGAATCCTATTGATTTTGAAAAAAAATCTGACAATGGGTGTGGGAAAAGTAGCCATTTAAATTTGAAAATTTACAATTCTAGTTTAAGCGATAATGTCGGCATTTCTGGTTAAATTTTCATGAAACTTGCATAGTTGCTTTATATTATCAATAACTTGAACCCTATGGATTTAAAAAAAAACCTCAGACAAACAAAACATTAGAAAATCAGTATGGGAAAAGGTGCCATTTAAAGTTGAATTTTTTTATTTCTTGTTTATGCAATTAAGTCACATTTTTTATTCAATCTTTTGAAACTTGCAAAGATTATTTGTATAATCAAGGGACTGAACTATATTAAGAATGAAGAAAATCTAGCAATCGTTTAGGAAAACCGGCCATTTGATGACTTAGTATTGTTTACTCAATAAAGTCCACATTATTGGTCACAGTCTTTGAAACTTGCAGGGATTGTTTAAAACAGTGAGTACTGAAACCATATCAAATTTGACTGGATTCCAAACAATTGGTTTTGAGAAATTGTACTTCAGGGTTTTTTTTTTTTTTTTTTTTTTTTTTTTTTCATTATTAATTTTGTTCAATTCACCATGCCTACTTTTGCTATTTTAGTTGGTTCAAGCCCAATTGCAACAACCCTTTCCCCCATTTTTTGTGTGTTTGCTTTTGTTTTCCTTTTTGCATCACGAATTCATAGCGTATGCTATAAAGAACAGCACAATCATGCCAGTAGAGCGATTCAGGCCCTCGAGGGCCTCTAGTTTCTTATGCTTTATTTAATACTTTTTACAAACAGGAATGCATCAGTCACCAGGGAAGAAGTCTGTCCCATTTGTGAAAAGCGATTTCCTGTCAATGAAATCTCTTGGCATGCTGCAAGTTGTGGAGAAACCAGCTGTTTGTCAAACCTCACCAACAGGTACATGAACAAAGTCCATACTTAATCATCGTTACACATAGAAGTATATGCAATGTTTTCTTAAGAATTGGCCATTATGTGGAATCCTTCCATAGTGATAATGTTAAATATCTGAATCCAATGAAACAGTTGTATGATAATTTGTACCAGCATGTTAGTCACCAATATATTCCATCAGACATCAATGAACTAACACAAACCTTAATATAGGAGTGGAAAAACATTTCACAGGCTGTTTTGTTGGTTCTATGGGCCAAGCATGTAAGGCAGTACTCAATGGCCATATCTGGTATAAATGTGTACTTTCGTTCTATGACCCTTACCACATTTAAACATTCATTTAAGCAACTGTCTTTGAACATATAGCACTGAAATTTTACACACAAATTAGCACTGAAATCTTTTTTAGCTTCACTGGCCGAAGGCCAGTGGGCTTATGTCATGGCCCAGTGTCCGTCGTGCATCTGTGCGTGCGTCCGTCCGTGCATCCATCTGTGCGTTAACTTTTATTTCAAACATCTTCTTCTCTGAAACTACACAGAAATGATCCTGCCATGGTCCTCTTCAGAATTTCTTGAAAGAATTTGATTCCTTCAAAAACTCTGGTTACCATGGCAACAAAACTGAAAAATATTGGAAAACTTTAAAAATCTTCTTGTCTGAAACCATAAGGCATAGGGCTACCAAATTTGGCATCTACCTTTATTTAGTAGACCTCTATCATGTTTCTTCAAATTATAGCCCTGGGGTCAAAATTGGCTCTGCCCCTGGGGTCACAAGTTTTACATTGGCTTATATAGAGAAAACTTTAAAAATCTTCCTGTACCTAGCCATAAGGCCTAGAGCTACCAAATTTTGCATATAGCTTGATCCAGTGGGGGTTTACCAAAAGTGCCCAAATTACAGTCCTGGGGTCAATTTGGCCTCATGCTGGGAGGTTGGGGGGGGGAGGTTCACAAGATTTACATGGGCTTATATAGGGAAAACTTTTAAGCCTTGATGTACATAGCCATAACGCTTAGGGCTACCAAATTTTGCATAATTATAGCATTATCTAGTGAACAACTACAAAGAGGGCCCAAGTTACAGCCCTAGGATCAAGTTTGGCCCTGCACCAGGGTTCACAAGTTTTAAATTGGTTTATGGAGTGAAAACTTCAGAAACGGTCTTGTTACTAGCCATAAGGCCAAGAACTCCCAAATTTGGCATGTTATTCTTCTAATACACATATTCCCCATTTAGTCCGACTGTAGCCCTGGGGTCAAAGTTTTATAAGGGCTCATATAGTGAAGACTTCTCTTTATGGTTTATATTTATAAGCCAGTGGAGCAATACAGGGCCATCGTGGCCCTCTTGTTTTACCACAAGTAAAATAATTATGTCTTCAATCCATCTTTAACTTTAGTACTCTTTGCCAAAACTATGGGTTTTTATGCGTTTCAATTATTATTATTAAAGTTCAAAACTTTCGTGAAACATGTAAGATTGCATACCACTGGAAATTCTTAATTTTTAGCTCCACTGGCCAACAGCCAGCGGGCTATTGTCATGGCGTTGTGTCCGTCGTGCGTCCGTCAGTAAACTTTGCATTCAAACAACTTCTCCTCAGAAACTACTGCATGGATTTCAACCAAATTTCACAGGAATGTTCATTAAATGGCCCTCTATAAGATTCCTTCAAGAGGTTTTGATCCGTTGAACTGGTTTTTTTTGGGGCAGGGCTAATTTCCATAAATGGTATACAGTGAAAATTTTCTCCTCAGAAACTACTGGGTGGATTTCAACCAAATTTCACAGGAATGTTCCTTGGGTGACCCTCTAACAGATTCCTTGAAGAAATTTTGATCCATTGAAAACCATGACTTTAAAAGGCTGGGGCTAATTTGTATATAAAGGAATAAAAGGGAAGTTACTTGTCTTTGAGATCAAAGACAGACAACTCCGAAAAGTTTGCTTAACAGTGCTGAAAGAGTTGTCTTTTTTAACTGTTTGAATTACAGCAGAATTTCACAGAGATTGTCCTTGGGTGACCCTTTATCAGAATCCTTGATAAAATTTTTATCCGTTGGAAAAAAAAGGCTTTCCCCTCCGCAAATGGTTGGTGACAAGAGACTCATTGAAAACTTTTCTTCGCTGTAACAGAAAAATCAGGCCTTTGGAGCGATACAGGCGCTCAAGCGCCTCTAGTTAGCTTGGCTGTTTGTAAGAGCTATTTTTAGCTCCACTGACCAATGGCCAGTAGGCTATTGTCATGATGTTGTGTCCAGTGTAAGTGCGTCTGTGCATCCGTCCGTAAACTTTTCATTCAAAAAACTTCTCAGAAACTATTGGGTGGATTTCAACCAAGCTTCACAGTAAAGATTCTTGGGTGAAGGTTAATCAGATTCCTTCAAGAAAGGGTTTTGATCCATCAACAATCATAGCTTTTGTGGGCAGGCCTAATTTCTGTATATTGGCATGTAGTGAAAGCTTTGAAAAATTTCTTCTCTGAGTGGATTTCAACCAAATTTCACAGGGATGGTCCTTGAGTGACCCTTTATCAGATTCCGCGAAAATTTTGATACATTGACAAACACAGCTTTTGTGGGCGGGGCTAATTTCCATATATGGCATATAGTGAAAACTTCTCACAGACCATTGTACGGATTTCAAGCGAATTTCACAGAAATGGTTTTCAAGTGAAGCTTTATCAGATTCCTTCAACAGATTATGATGGGATAACATGGCTTTTGTGAGCAGCGCTCATTATTTTCTATACATAGAAAAGTAAAACCCTCTTCTCAGAATTTGCCACTGGATGTCAATAAAATTTTGCAGGGATGTTCTCAGGATGAAGCGTTTTCAGGTTCTTTTTAGAAATTTGATATGTTGAAAAACATATCTTTTGTGAACTGGGCTTATTGGCCTAGATGGCATATAATGAAATCTTTGAAAACCTTCTTTGTTACAGTAAAATCAGGCCAGTGGAGCAATACAGGTGCTCAAGCGCCTCTAGTCTAAAACTCTCACACCCTTTCAGGAGTCTTTTGGAGAAACTGAATACAATAAAAGAAGACATTGAAGCAAAAACTGAAACAAACTGGAACATCAAGGTTGTACGAAGACTTTTCAGTACTACATCAATTGAACAGCTTGAAGAGTCTGAACCAGAAGACTGGAACAAAACTATCAAAGTCAGTTTTATTGGTGAAGAAGGGGTAGATTCAGGTGGACTGTTCCGGGAATTTTTCACTCTTCTGTTTCGGGAAACGAAAGTGTTCGAGGGCAACACATTTAGCTTTGATCCAGATCTTTTGGCAAAAAAGCGTTATTGTCTTATGGGGAAGGCTGTTGCTACAGCAATAGTGAATGGACATCCTGGCCCAAGGTGTCTTAGTAAACATGTCACAGCCTATATCTTGGAGGGGAAAGAGCCAGAATACATAAATACAGAAGATATTCAGAGAGCAGACATTAGAGCTGTGATTCAGCAGGTATGAATTGGTAATGGTTTATAATTCCTGTTTTTTTACAGGCAAATCTTTTAAGTACTCCTGCATGTCTCACTGTTAAGATGTAGGACTTTCTTTCTGAGAGTGTGCATTAGCAAGATGCTTCAGAGTCTTACCTAGCAACAGGAAATACATGAGTAGGTGAATTGTTGGCAACAAACGAAGGAGATATTAATGAAAATTCAAATTTTGCAAGAAGCCCCCTTTTTCCATGATGCAGCCTCAAATTCGAAAACCGGGAAAAGTACATCGATGCAATATCCTAAGGAGTTCATATATGAAGTTTCATCCAGTTTGGTCCAGGGATTGTGAAGAAATGGCTTTGGACGGACAGAAGGACGGACAGACAGACAAAGCGGCGACTACATGCTCGCCCTTCGGGGAGCATAATAATGAAGGAATACTAACAAAATCATAAAACCTGGAGCTCTCAAAATTTTGCATGTAGCATGGAAATCTTTAAAAAATTTCCTGCCAAACCATAAAAGCCTAGAGCTTTCAAATTTTGGATGTAACATTGCCTTTTAGCCCTTTACCAAAAAACTTCACTCTTGTACTGGTTTGAAAAATGATGGGAAGCCATGGTTAGGTACACAATATGATAACAAAATTGTCCTAGGCAGCATTAAACCCAATACTATCAATCAATCAATCCAATTATGACCAAAAGGATGTTAATGATCCTGTGTTGTGGGCTCCAGATTTTACATTAAGCTATGTTCAATGAAGTTTTTGTTTATGAGTTATTATTCAGATTCTTGTTAAATTTTTAGCTCACCTGAGCACAAAGTGTCCGGCGTCCGTTCGGCGTGCGTCGTCCAGCGTCCGTCAACAATTTCTTTAAACGACATCTCCTCCCAAACCACTGGGCCAATTTGAACCAAATTTGGCAGGAATGTTCCTTAGGAGGTCCCCTTTAAAAAAATTGCTTAAAGAATTGAAATCCATGAAAAACTCTGGTTGCCAATGAAAGTGAAAATTTGAAAAAAAATGTTTGAAAATCTTCTGATGATCCAGAAGGCCTAGAGCCTTTATATTTGATATGAAGCATCAGTGCATGGACTTGTATGAAAATTGCTAAAATCATGACCCAGGGGCGGAGCCATTGTGGGGGTGGGGGTCTGACCTATATAGAAATAAACAAGGATTTCTTTAAACAGCTTCTCCTCCCAAACCACTGGGCCAATTTGATTCAAATTTGGCAGGAATCTTCCTTAGGTGGTCCTCTTTAAAAATTGCAAAAAGAATTGAAATCCATGAAAAACTCTGGTTGCCATGGCAACAAAAGTGAAAATTTGAAAAAAAAGTTTGAAAATCTCCTGATGACACAGAAGGCCTAGAGTTTTGATATTTGGTATGAAGCATCAATGCATGGACCTGTATAAAAAGTGCAAAAATCATGGCTCCTTGTCTCAGGTGAGCGCACCAGGGCCAATGGCCCTCTCGTTTCAACTAACTCTTGAACAAACCAAAATATGATAATAAATTTTCATCTCCATATTTTCCATACTTTTAAATTTAATGCTTAAAATTTAAATGCATTTGAATGATGTATTCATTTGAATGGCTGTACTGATCTTTTTCTTAACTTGTTTATTTTACAATTTCAGATTGAGGATGCAACACAAGAAAACATATCTGCAGTGTACTCAGAAACTATGTCAGTACTGCAAGAAACTGGATACAGTCAGGTTTTGACTTACTCCAATAAAGGTAAAGCTGTCCAGGCTTTAAAAGGGCACTACCTACTGTACCGTGGAATGGCATCGATAAACCAGTTTATGGAAGGTAGATATTTATTCATACCCTTGCCCTATGTGGCTGCATGCTATTATTGTTTTCATCCATTTTTATAACCATAATATATTTGCCATTGCTCTAGTTGAATAGAATAATAAGAGGACCTTGATGGTCCTTTATCGCTCACCTGAGTGACATGAATTATTTGGCATCATTTGAACAAATGTATCAGACTTGTAGGCCTTTTTGAAGAGAAGAATTGCAAAATGTAGCCTCAGTGCCAAATATGTCGCCCCTAAGTGGGGCCTCTTTTTGTCCTAGGGGTTTCATATGAACAAACTTGGTAGAGGTCTACTAGGATACACTACATACCAAAATAAAAGCTCTAGGCCTTCAAGTGTCAGAGAAGATTTTTAAATTTTGCAAAGTAAAGCCTAGGTGTGAACTTGTGACTTGAGATGCTAGACTGTAAACAAAGTCAAATATAGCAATTTTTCTTATTCAAGGGGAGATAACTAAGATCATTCTAGATCACACTTTTAATAAGCCGGTTTTTCAAGTGGAAACAACACATTTGTTTACAATGCCATCACTTTAGGGTCATATATTGTTCTTGTCTTTTTGTAGGTCTTAAACTACATAACTGTCTACAACTCCTACAGCTTCACATTAATGAGGCTTGTACATATCTATGTGAGGACATCCACCCAACAGCAGATGAGGTTGCATCCTTCTTCAAACCCATCTTCTCTGGGGATGCTGACCAAAAGGCTTCAGAAGAAGTCATCATGTATAATTGGCATAAGTTTTTGAAGAAAGTTGAAAGTGAGTATTTTAGATTAGGCTTGTACCCTTTATTTACAGGCAACGTAGTAGTTTGCAACTAGCTTTTAATGATACACATATCTACTGTCAGAAAACTTGATGGTAAGCAAAGCCAAGAATTTTATTAAATGAATAAGTCTACAATAAATTTCTAAAAAAACAACATAACACGTTTCTATTGCATCTTCAACACATGTCACAACTGTACTTGGTCAAGTAATAGTGTGGCAAGCGGTGACTCTATGAACTATGGAACATAGCCCCTAGCCAATGACCAACAACCACCAGGCCTTATCCAGGCTGTCTTTTAGCAAACCTAAGCACAATGTGATGAAGGTGAGCTTTTGTGCTCACCCTTTTAGTGTGTCCGTTGTATGTTGAATGTCAGAAGTCATCAACAATTACTTCAAACAGCATCTCCTCCTAACCCTTTCCCAAACAATCGCTGGTTTTGACAACCCTAAAGGAGAATGCTTTTGAAAACAAAGAAAGAAAAGAAAAAAATGATGGTAGCCAGCATTTTCTCCTTTTCCCTCAATGTTTTCTACACTATTACAGAAAAATTTCATGTGTCTGGTAACATTGATTTTGCTCCTTCAATTTAGACCAGTCTACAATTTTGCTGTCTGGGAAAGGATTAAATTGCTGGGCAAACTTTGAAGCATTCCCCCCCCCCCCCCCAAATATATATATATATATATATATATATATATATATATGAAAAGTTCAACTGGTACCGGTTCAAGGATAATACATAAAAAACAAGAATAACATCACATGGGAGAATATAAGAATAAGATTTATTGCCGACCGGTTTCTTCCATTAAGGAATCATCAGGGCAATCTAACAATAAACGACGTATATATATATATATATATATATATATAATGTAAAAACATCACACAGGTCCATTTAAACAATGAATTTAATTGCTACAATTGTATCTTATGCCCTGATGAGCGAAACCGGTTGGCAATTAAATTTATCGATTTAAACAGACCTGTGTGACGTTTTTCATTTCTTACATATTTTTCCTTGACCGAGGAACACTCAATTTTTTTACACACACGCACACACACATATATATATATGTCATTGAGGGTATGTATTCTAACAGCACAAGGCCTTAAAAGTTAAATGACAAAAGTGGCCATTTTCCTATAAGATAACGCATGCCAAGATCAAAGGTCCTTTCGGTCGTAGAGTACGATAATGACAGTATTCCCATTTCAATCATGTCAGTCGAGCCAAAAAATTGAATACTAGTACTAGAAACTCGGGGGATGCAACATTATTCCAATGTCGCTTTTCAAGAAAAGACTATTCTTATATAACAACATTTGTTTTTCAGAAAACAAAATTACATCACAGTGGACAGACATTCATGCAGATGACTGTAATGAACCGGATGTTTCAATAAACATGGCCCATGTCTTACAGGCTCTACTTGGGTGCAGCAGACTACCAATGAACATAGATTGTGGCCTCATCGAATTCGATCATTCTTCACTTCACTTACCCAAAGTCAACACATGTGCTCCATCCATATCATTTTCAAAAGTCAAAGACATACAAAGTTATGATACCTTTGAAGAAATAATGCTGTATATCATTGTTGGTTCATATGGCTTTGGTTCTGCTTGATTAACCATTTCCCATTGCTTTAACACTCATGCTGATCCCGGAATACTCCTGCTTTAGCAGGCAGCATGGACAAAGATCAGCTATCTACCAGATAGGATGTGTTCTTCCAAAGTTACATCCACTTCTAATTATTGGCTGCAACTTCTTTCAGTTAGGACCAAAAATTTTGTTGTTTGGTAAAAAGGCGACGACTGCAAAAACTTTGAATTTAGTCTAGTCTTAATTTTGTTAGCTCACCTGAGCACAAAGTGCTCATGGTGAGCTATTGTGATCGTGCTGTGTCCATCGTCCGTCGTGCGGTGTGCGTCGTCCGTCGTCAACTTTTTACCTTGTCTACGCTCTAGAGGCCACATTTTCAGTCCAATCCTCAGGAAACTTGGTCAGAATGTTTGTCTTGATAAAATCTCGGAAGAGTTCGAAATTGGGTAATGTGGGGTCAAAAACTAGGTCACTAGGTCAAATCTTAGAAAAACCTTGTGTACGCTCTAGAGGCCACATTTTCAGTCCAATCCTCATGAAACGTGGTCAGAATGTTTGTCTTGATAAAATCTCGGACGAGTTTAAAATTGGGTCATGTGGAGTCAAAAACTAGGTCACTAGGTCAAATCTTAGAAAAACCTTGTGTACGCTCTAGAAGCCACATTTTCAGTCCGATCCTCATGAAACTTGGCCAGAATGTTTGTCTTGATAAAATCTCAGACGAGTTCGAAATTGGGTCATGTGGGGTCAAGAACTAGGTCACTAGGTCAAATCTTAGAAAAACCTTGTGTATGCTCTAGAGGCCACATTTTCAGTCCATTCCTCATGAAACGTGGTCAGAATGTTTGTCTTGATAAAATCTCGGACGAGTTCAAAATTGGGTCATGTGGAGTCAAAAACTAGGTCACTAGGTCAAATCTTAGAAAAACCTTGTGTACGCTCTAGAGGCCACATTTTCAGTCAGATACTTGTGAAATTTGGTCAGAATGTTTGTCTTGATAAAATCTCGGACAAGTTTGAAATTGGATCGTGTGGGTCAAAAACTAGGTCACTAGGTCAAATCTTAGAAAAACCTTTTGTACACTATAGAGGCCACATTTTCAGTCTAATACTCTTCAAAAATGGTCAGAATGTTTGTCTTGATTATATCTTGAAATAGTACGAAAATGTGCCATGTTGGGTCAAAAACTAGGTCACCAGGTCAAATCTAAGAAAAACGTTGTGTACGCTCTAGAGGCCATATTTTCTGTCCAGTACTCTTGAAAGTTGGTCAGAATGTTTTCCTTGATAATATCTCTGACTAGTTTGAAAATGGGTCATGTTGGGTGAAAAACTAGGTCACTAGGTCAAATCTTAGAAAAACCTTGTGTAAGCTCCAGAAGCCACATTTTCTAATACTCATGAAAGTTGGTCAGAATGTTTGTCTCGATGATATCTTAGTAGAATTTGAAAATGGGTCATGTCTGGTCAAAAACTAGGTCACCTGGTCAAATCTTAGAAAAACCATGTGTACACTGTTGTGGCCACATTTTTTGTTCAATACTCTTTTAAAGTTGCTCAGAATGTTTGCCTTGGTAATATCTTGGATGAGTTTGAAAATGGGTCATGTTGGGTCAAAATCTAGGTCAGATCTTAGAAAAACCTTGTGTACGCTGTAGAGGCCACATTTTCAGTCCAATACTCTTGAAATTTGGTAAGAATGTTTGTCCTGATGATATCTTGGACCAGTTTGAAAATGTGTCATGTTGGCTGAAAAACTAGGTCACTAGGTCAAATGTTAGAAAAACCTAGTGTACGAATGACTCAGAAAGAAGCCTTTTGAAAACACTGTTAGAAAATGAGAAAATGCTGGTATCCAGCATTTTATCCCTTTTTCACAATGTTTTCTACCACTTTGAGAGACCAATCCCACAGCTTGATCCACATACTATTTGTTTTATGCAGAAGGTTCAGACTGCTGAGTTTAAAATTTTATTATTTGGTAATACATATATCTCACAAGACGTTGGAAATTGGTTGTGCTTGGTCAAAAGGCTCAGGTGAGCGACTCCAGGGCCATCATGGCCCTCTTGTTGTCCGGTAAAGAGTTAGCAAGTTATTGTATGGCTTCTTTGGTGGCCACCAACCATTGCATCAATATAACAGATCTGATGCGAAAAAATGTTGATTTTCAGAAAAGTTAAAAACATAAAAGATACTTATTTTCAACAAGTTTCTATACGTTCACCCATATAATGTTCCTTGGGTGACCCTTTATCAGACTCCTTGAAATAATTTTGATCAGTTGAAAAACATGGCTTTTGTGGGCGGGGCTAATTTCCATATATGGTATATAGTGAAAACTTTGAAAATTTTCTCCTCAAAAATTAAAGGATGGATTTCAACCAAATTTCACAGAAATGTTCCTTGTGTGACCCTCTATCAGATTCCTTCAAGACATTTTAATCCATTGAAATACATGGCTTTTGTGGGCGGGGCTAATTTCCTAATATGGTATATAGTGAAAAGTTTGAAAGTTTTTTCCTCAGAAACTATCAAGTGGATTTCAACCAAATTTCACAGGAATGTTGCTTGGGTGACCCTTTATCAGATTAATTGAAAATAATTTGATCGGTTGAAAAACATGGCTTTTGTGGGCAGGGCTAATTTCCATTTATCTTTCAACTAACCGTATATCCATGCAATAACACCCATGCGATATTTTTTTTTGATATACCACGGATACTTATAGATTTTTGATATACCACGGATATTTATAGAACAGTAAATTCCACTGACTCCGCCCCCATCACCATTTATGAATGAAAAGCATTCCAAAAATAGTAACAATTACTGCAGAAAGCCTGCGAAAAAAGAACGATGTCATAGCATGCGCGCTACTTTCCGATGATCTGCCTACATAATTCCTGCCCGTGACGTCATTTGAATGCTCGTTTACCACGTCTTCTCAAATAGAATAATCCCAAGCGATCTCAATCGCGATTTTCAGACATTTAATTACTACGATAAAGTACTATGTATGTGGGTAATGCAATTTTAAAAAAGGAGTTCCGACATAAATAAACTTCTAAAACTTTTAAAATGTATTTGTCAGCAACATTTTTCAGATCTTTTCACAATGAGTACAAATCATAGGTTAAAAGATAAATAGAATACATACATAGTGTTGTCGTAGATCAAAATTATCTAACACGGTTGTGAGAATTGATAATTGTCTCGCCAAGGCTCGACAATTATCAGTTCTCCGAACCTCGTTAGATATTTTTGATCTACAACAACACTATGTATGTATTCTCTATATATGGTATATAGTGAAAATGTTGAAACGAGTGAGTGGATTTCAGCGACTAGGTTTATATGCCCGATAACACATTGATTATTATATTGTCTTCTTGAAAAACTTTCTTCCCTGTATCAGTTAATTCAGGCCGGTGGAGTGATACAGCCACTCAAGCGCCCCTAGTTCTATTGTATGTAAAGATATTTTGTTGCATAGTTATATATATTTGTTTGTATTTGCCATATTCTGTGTTCTTTGTAAACGGTCATGGACAAATATTGTCGATGTTTTCCATTAAAGAATTAATTATTTATTTGTTCATTGATGTTATTATCTGTGGCACCGTTTGTGATAATAACATCATGAACAAAGAAATAATATAAGTTGTGAAAGACTATTTACAAACAATACTTCTGACGTCTGAGATAGTTTTTGGGCTTTTCCTGATTTACAAGATAAAAAATATTGTCAAGCATATAGAACAATAATGTAAAATTACTGTTAAACTGTATTTGAATGGTCACCTAATAAAACATCTTCCGATTCATAATCGGCAAAAACTAAATGTGCAAAATTTTCATATGCAGTTTTTAGCATCAAATTGCAAAAATTTGCACCCACAAATAAACCAGCCATACAGTATTTATGCAGGTCATCACTAGTTAAAAGTTTTATTGTTTGGTTTCATTTCAGAGGGATGCCCCACTTTGTGGAGCTCTTGTATGATTTTGCTTCAACATTTTCACACTGAGCATGTGAAATGTATCAACAAGCATATTTCTGATGACAAATAAATGAGAAAATTTAATTTACATGTACTTTTTAATTTTTCTGGACCAAACCAACATCCTTTTTTCCCCAGTACTCAGTGCAATTATTTACCATCTATATATCTGGAAAGGCTACTAAATCATTGTAACTACACCTTATCTAAAGTTTGGTTACAATAATTTAGTAGCCTTTTGTCAAATGTGTTTTAAGGTCACGGTGCACAAGCTAAAGGTGAGCTTTAGTGATCACCCCGTGTCTGTCGACAGTCAACAATTTCTTTAAACATCTCCAACAAAACTAGAGGACCAATATTCATGAAACTTGGCAGAGGTGTTCCTTGGGTAAAGCTTTTACAGTTTTTTTCAAAGAAACTAATTCTGCCAAAAACTCATTGCCACAGCAACCAAAAAGGGGATTTTTTTAAAAATCTTTAAAAAATCTTCTATTCCCAAACAATAAGGCCTAGGGCTTTAATAATTGGTATGTAGCATCACCAGATGGATGGCTACAAAGTTTGTTAAAACAAGATGTGTTTGTGAAACACTAGTGCCCCCATAATGGTTAATTTTTTGACAACCTGATCTTGATATTTGACCTTGACAGATGACCTTGACCTTGGTATCACAGGAAAGGTCTTGCTACAAGGAATACACATTTGAAATATGAAAGCCCTATCATTTGCAGTTCAAAAGTTATTGCCAATGTTAAAGTCTTTTGCAGACAAACAGACAGGGCAAAAACTATATGCACCCAATCTATCGATGCGGGGGGCATAAAATTTTAAGAAGGGACAATAGCTCCAAAATTAAACAGGGTTCTTTCGCATCGCACTCAGTATTACTGCAACAAACACAAATGCCAAGTTTCAAGACTATCCGAATAAAAATGACCATTATGCTCTGTACAAAGAACTGGACGCCAGACAACTGTATGCCATGGGTGATCCCATAATATGTCCTGTGTTTGACAGACGTATAAAAAGGAATATTTGAAGACATTCATTACATTTTGCATATTTTTTATATTAGGAAAAAAGGCATAAAATCCACAGAGAAATAAAGAAGTTATTGCGTTTCAAAGAAATTTAGACTTGTCCCGAAGATGAGCTGTTGCAGTCGGCAAATAAGATAGGACCAAAACTATAAAATTAAGGTCAAAAAGGGTAGAAAACATTGTGGAAAAATGAGATGCTACCAGCATTTTTATTCTCTTCAGATTTTCAAAGCTTTCTCTTTCAGGGTTGTAAAAAACCAGGGAATTTTATGGTAAAGGAATAACAGTGTACAAGTGGCTTGCGGTTCAGATTTCTTTGTACCAGTGTAAGAAATATGTAACGCATCACGTAGCAAAGGGTTTTATTGTCACCGCGATAAATATCCACCCTTGTCAGCCTGCAAAGACTGACAAGGGTCAAAACTTTATGCTTTTGGTCGATTTTCTGTATATTTTATGTTAAATGGTCATTCTATCTCACTAGAAAGCTATTTGAAAATATCGAACTGACCGACCAGCCGTGGTTTCTATCTTAGAGAGCCATCTTGGAAAAGATGAGTCAAATAGAAGGCTCAATTTCGAACTTGTCCAAGATATAATTGATGAGAGCAATACAAACTTAAAATTTGAATGAAATTCATTGAAAAATGAAAAAGATACTGCATTTCAAAGATGTGTATGGGCGGACTGACAGACTGAAAACTAAGGGTTTCCGCCAACTTGTTGGCAGGCCCTAATAATAGGCATTGCTGGTTGGCATATTCAAAGTATTTGTCTAATAAGGTAGAATGACCATTTACCATACAGAAAATTGACCAAAAGCAAATTGTTTCAGCCTTGATCACACTGTCTACACTGACCAGGGTCAATACTTTTCACATTTTCAATAAGTCCTTTTGCAACAAATATTAAGATCTCCCTGTACTACCGGTATTTTAATCTGTGAAAACTCATCACACTAACAGGTGCAGTTCAGATATATGAACAGTAAACCACATCTGCATTTTTATGGATTAAGTAACAAACACGACAGGTTCAAAAACTTGATCAAGTCAATATTTTTGTAGTGAAGATTTTGAATGCATGGACATTAAACACAACTTATATTTGTCTCACTGAATCCTGAAATTTTGCATCAAAATATAGATGAAGGTTGGCAGTTGAAGGACAGACTTTCTCATTGGGGAGTTTACAAACTGTCCTGAAAAAACTTCACACAATCTTCAAAAATGTCCATTCTAAAACAAGAGGAATCTCTATCAAGAACATGCTGTAAACTGGTGACAATTTGTTCTGGAATAACTGCAGTGTCTGGTACACAAACTGAATTTACTTCAATCAGTCCATCTTCCTCCGTATCTACTCCATAATTGTTGACCTATAAGAAAAACAGGCATACATAAATTTATTATAAAAGTACATGTAACAACAGGGCTAATATTGAGCATACTGTCCAAAACTCCTTGTTGTGAGACCTTTTCACTAATAGCAAACACTGAGAAAGCCTTGCAAATTATATTAATAATCTGAAAGATCCTCAATAAGTAGAGGGTTGTCCAAGGACAACTTATGTTGAGCCCTCAAAAGTTCTACCTTGCCCTTTGACCTATATGAACAAATGGTTCAAATGGCACTTCTCAAAGAGGGGAACCGTTGTGACAAATTATTTTGAAATCCATCCATGAATGGTCCAGACAAAAAATTTACCTTTAAATGTGACCATGACCTGTGACCTACAGGAATAAATGGTTCAAATAGCACTTCTACTTATTATCGAGAACAATTGCGCCAAATTATATTGAAATCCATCCCAAAATGTAGAATATATAGTCCAGACAAAAATTTGACTTTGAGCCTGACTTACCTGTCAAAATAAATAGTTCTGATGACCCTTCTAATTATTGAGAACAATTGTACCAAATTATTTTAAAATCCATCCATAAATGTTGAAGTTATGGTCCAGACTAATCAGGATGGACGCACTAACGCACATACACCGAACTGTCATGGTGAAAACTTTATCTCGCTCACCGCAAGCTGGCTCAACAAAAGCAGTACTCTTTTGACTAAAAATTTGCTTGAACAATACTGATTCCAAAAAGGTATTGATTTCGAATAACCTAATTTGCTGACCAAAGTTTTCAGTCGCATTTATTTTGTCACCTACAAATACTTTCAATTTGTTAAACAAGTCTTAAATTGTGAGAGTTACAAGTATATACACTCTCCCAATTGACAACTGTAAATTCCAACACAATTGCAGTTAACAAATTTAACATTTGGACAAGTGAGGTTCAGCACTGATAGGTTAGAAAACACTATGGAAGCTGGTCATCAGTAATTTCTCCTTTTCCCACAATGTTTTATGAAGTCTGATTTACCAATACATTTGTGTGAGTCATTGAACACTGAAAAAAACATGTTAGAAAGTGTTTGGCTGAGTAATGGTTCTTGTGAGATGCTTTTCTCCATGTGAAGTTATAATCAGTGTATAGAGTTTAAGGTAAAAATCTTTCATAGCTTTACAGTTATACAATAATACAAGAAAGTTATGAACAAAGGGGAATAACTTAAAAAAAAAAATTATGTTTGTGAAACACAAATGCCCCTATAACAACCAAACTTCGGGATAGCCCTTGATGATGACATTGACCTTAACCTTGGTACAACAGGAAAGGTCTTACCACTAGGAATGCACATGTAAAATATCAAAGCTCTATCACTTGCCATTCAAAAGTTATTGCCAATGTTAAAGTTTTTTTGGGGGGAAAACATGACCTTGAAATTTGACCTTGACCTTTACAGATGACCTTGAATTTAGTATCACAAGAAAGGTCTTACCATAAGGAATGCACATGTGAAATATGAAAGCTCTATCACTTAACAATCAAAAGTTATGGCCAATGTTGAAGTTATTTGCAGACAGACAGACACACAGACAGGGCAAAAACTATATCCCCAGATCAATCAATACAGGGGCATAATAATTGCAACAGAGTTACAATTCTTACATGTTGCACTTCTTCTAGTCAATTTCTGTTTACGAAGATTCATATAACAATCTTTCATACCTAAGAAGGTGAATGCAAAACAATAAATTTGAAAGAACAGATAGGGATAGACAAATAACCATAAAGACTAGGCGACTCCACTATAACCCTCCCAAATGGCATTTTTGGGGGAATAAAATTTGGGATAAATAGTGTTAGTAAGGTGCTAGGGAAATCCTTTTTGTGCATGTCGTTTCCTTACTATATATGTACATGTGTATCCTCCAAATTTAAAAATAAAAAAAAAAAAAAATTAGGAATTTTGGAATAACTTTGTTACCTATGTAAAATAACTTACATCTAAATTTGCCTCAAAATCTTCATCTTTAAGCCGACCACCAAACCAAAGTTGCATAGGAGTTCTATTATTTTCCGTTCGAAGAGGGCGTCTCTGCACTGCAGCACAAAATCTGTCTAAATGGTCTTGTATCATTGGTAGGTATACCAAATGCAATATCTGCAGATGTAGTTCATTATCTACTTGCAAAATTTCCTGGTCCTCCATAAAGTAAAATAGATTGTAGAATGTTACATTCACACCATTCCATAGTTCTCTCCATAGTCGCTCAATCCTATTAAGAAAAAAATACAAAGTTTTCACATGAATATATGTGTTGCGTCACGTAAAAATAGAGCTTAATGAAACTGTAAATTAAAAAGTTCAAAAGGAGATAGAATCCAGTGCTGGTCGATCCGTGTCGATATTTTCAAAATGGCTGTTGAGTAAGGTAAAATGACCAAAAAATCATACAGAAAATCTACTAAAAGCGAAAAGTTTCAAACCTGGTCAGACTGCGGAAATTAAGCCAAATTATAGCCCTTTGGTCAAATCTGACCCTGCCCTAGTAGTCATGTTTAACATGAGCCTATTCAGAGAAAAAGTAAAAATCTTCTGGTTCCTTTGCATATGACCTAACGCTATCTAAATCCTATGGATATAGATTTTGGACTGTGGTATTTCATAACTATAGATACGGTCCAGACATGTTTTTGTAGCATGAAGCTTTGTCTTATTGACCACTACATAGATCAACTAATTGTAGCTGTGATCAAAAATGGCTGTGCCTTGACATCAAAAGTTGCATGCGAGTTTTTAACCCTTTCCCAAATGACAAATTTTGGACTAGTCCAAATTGAAAGAGTTTGCAGACAACAATTTTAAGTTTGATGAAAATGGCAGAAAGATCCCCAAAAGGGTAGAAAACACTGTGGGAAAAGGAGAAATTGCTCTTTATAAGCAATTTCTCCTTTTTCCACAGTGTTTTCAAAAGACATGTACTGCAGACATGTGAAAACCAGGGCTTGTTTGGGAAAGGGTTAAAGGAAAAACTATCAATTATGTCTGGAAGTGTAATACCATATCATGACTGGTTTTATTGGCAGGTGCAAATTTTTGCAGTATGAAGAAAAAAGTACAACACAAATTTGCAAATTTAATATGTTTGCAGATATTGAGTGTGGAGATTACTTCTTTAGTTAACCTGTGCCTAAAAAATCATGGATTTTTTTCAACTTTTTAACATCATAATAAGGAATATGTTGTGGAAGTGGAAAGGGACAAATTGCTTGTATCAAAAATTTCTCCTTTTACCACAATGTTTCTACAATAAATTTTCAATTCACTCACTTTGAATTTTTTGTCTGCAACTTCTTCTAATTTTGATCTAAATAAAATTTTGCCATGATTCCACCTGAGAAAATTAATGTTTATGCTTTTCAAATTCACAGTCCGACATTACCCGCAAAATAGTAAAACAATACATTGCCAAAAATATATACAGTTATATGGTATTCAGCACTGTAGGTATGCTTTGTGGAGTGATTCAGCCACATCATTGCCCTCAGCTCTAGGTAAATTTCCACACCAAATGTTTATCAACAACTCCTAATAAAATAGGCCTACTTTTGGAGACAAATATGTACCTTTGATTGTGGACACTGCGCCCTGCGATAAATGGCTTGTTCTGGATTCCCCTCATTCTAAGCATGTGTTCTGCAACAAGGACATTTTCACCACCTTTATCAGATCTAACTCTATGAGGCAAACCATAAGTCTGTACAGCTTCCAGGAAAGCATTAAGGACAGTCTGTGCTTTGTTATTGGTGCTTACTTTTAAAAAGACTGGCATTCTTGAGAATCCATCTATTCCTCCATGAATAACGAACCGCCATCTGAAATCAAAATACGGGAACATCTGATTCTACTATCTGAAATAATTTGTGAAGGTAGAAAATATATATACATTGACAAGTACATAACTATACAATCTTCGATTCACATGTTAATTTTGATCCTTCTAGGCCATTGTATTAAATGCTTTTTTGATTTCCAAATTATGAATTTTTTCAGCATGTCTTGAATTTTGTTTGCATCACCACACTGATTTTATGAGCAATCTGAACTTGAAGTTTAGTTGAGCCATGCTATAAAATTTCACAGACAGTGATTTATAGAGCACTTCAAACCTGCCTTGCTGTGGAGCTGGCTTTACAGTGATGTACACATAGTGTATTTCTCTCAGTGATAGTAAGATCTAAACACTTTGCCGAAAAGTATTGAATACCTGATTATTTCCATACAGCTCAGCTGATCAAAAGAAGAATATGGAGAGTATGTGTCTGTTGCCCATTGCTCATCAATTACTCTAAAACTGAATTGCCCTAAATCCTATGCTAATTAGCCCTTTCCTAAACAATGAAGGCTTTTGAGGACCCTAAGAGATAAAGCTTTTGAAAACATTGGGAGAAACCAAAATCTGGTAACCAGCATTTTCTCCTTTTCCCTAAATGTTTTCTAGCTTAATGAATAGAAATTTCATGATTTGTTACATTTACTTCTTTGTCAGCAACTCCTTTCAATTTGGACCAGTCTAAAATTTTGTTGTCTGGTAAAGGGTTAAACAAATATTTATTTACCTTGGGAAGCGACTTCCCTTCTGCAAAACGGGTGAAGTTTACTGAAAGTAGGCCACCTTTTTGCATGAGTGACCCACTCGGTCAAGCCCTGATTCAGGGCTTGACCAAGTGGGTCACTCATGCAAAAAAGTGATATAAATGTCATTAAATGTAATTCTTATTTGTTTTTAGCTCCACTGACCAATGCCCAGCTGGCTATTGCCATGGCGTTGTGTCCATTGTGCGTCAGTGCATGCATGCGTCTGTCTGTCTGTAAACTTTTCATTCAAACGACTTCTCCTCAGAAACTAGTGAGTGGATTTCAATCTAATTTCACAGGAATGTTCTTTGGTGAAGTTTGATCAGATTTCTAAAAGAAATTTGTATCTGTGAAAAAAGGCTTTTATGGGCATGGCTAAATTCTGTATCTGGTATATAGTGAAAACTTTCAAAATATTTCTTCTCTGAAAGTACCCAATGGATTTCAACTGAATTTCACAGGGATGTTCTGTGGGTGACCCTTTATTAGATTCCCACAAGAAACTTTGATCTGTTGATAAACATGGTTGGGGGTTTGAGGGGGAGGAACTTATTTCTGTATGTTTGGTGTATAGTGAAAACTTTGAAAATTTTCTTCTCTGAAACTATCGCCTGGATTTCAATGAAATTTCACACAGATGGTCCTTGGATGACCCTGTATCAGATTGTTTGAAAAATTTTGATCAATTGAAAATTACGCCGTTTTGGGGTGAGACTTATTTTCACTATATGGCATGTAGTGAAATTTTTAAATAGCCCTCTTCTCCGACACTGCTCAATGGATTTCATGCAACCAAATTAGCAGAGATGTTCCTTGGATAAAGCTTTTTGAGATCCCTTATAGAATACTGATCAGTTGCAAAACATGGCTTTTGTGGACTAGGCTTAATTGTATTACCAGTATATGGCATAGATAATTAGACCATAATTAAAATCTTTGGAAACCTTCTCTGTAACAGTAAAATCGGGCTAGTGGAGTGATACAGGCCCTCAAGTGCCTCTTAGTTTTCCAGCACTATACTATATAATACATAGAACTTGTTGTTAGTATAGCTTTCTGCAGTTGTTACCATTATTGCCTGGCCTTCAAAGTGTTGATAATTTTGTTTTCTATTTCCCTTTTCTAAATTCTACTGAGAGGTTAAACTGGAGTACCATCAGGAGAAAATACTTGATTTTACCCGTATATGTCTAAAATTGAAAAATAAAGTATCCTGTTATTCAAAATGTATTTTTGCTGATAAATGATAAAATGTATATGACTCGGTGTCAGTAATAATTGACCCTACTTCCAGCATAGCATTGCTACTGCAGTTGTACTTATTTAGCTGACCAATCAGGGGTGTCAAAATAGATGAGTACCAACTAAATGACATTGCCAATGTTTTTGGGTTACAATTTTTATAAAGTTTATTGACAAAATCTCAACTTTTCCTATGATTTGAAGTCAGTTTAAGCCTTTCCCAAACAATACCTGGTTTTGACGACCCGAAGAGAGAAGACTTTTACAACCATTGAGGGAAAGCAAGGAAATTATGCTGGTTACCAGCATCTTCTCCTTTGCCCACATTGTTTTCTAACCAGTTAACCTTTTCCCAAACAAGCCCTGGTTTTCATGTGTCTGCAGTACAAGTCTTGAAAACACTGTGGGAAAAGGAGAAATTGCTCGTGACGAACAATTTCCCCCCTTTCCCACAGTGTTTTCTACCCTTTTGGGTCCTTTCTGCCATTTTCATCAAATTTAAAATTGTCGTCTGCAAACTCTTTTAATTTGGACTAGTCCAAAATTTGTCATTTGGGAAAGGGTTAATTAGAATTTCTATGTTTTAAGTGACATTTAATTTGTCGTCTGCATCAGCTTTCAATTTAGACCAGTCTAAAATTTTATCATCTGATGAATGGTTAAACTGTTCTAAGCTTTCACTATAGAATAGCTATTTATTTCTGTTCCTGGATTTGTATGTTTCAATCTTTACTTGTGGGTGTCAAAATTCATGTCTCACGGCTATTTATAATAACTTTCATTGTTATTTGTCATGTTTACCTTATTAACTTCTGATTTCCGTCAATATGCCATAATGCCTGGGGGCCTCGAACACAGTATGTCCTGCGCTGTACGCGACAAGTAGCTAAGAAGAGTCTTCTAAAAAGCACACCTTCTGGATCTGCTTTTTTGACAGCATTTCTTAATCTGTGTTCCTGAATACGGTGTCCATCAGCCATCATCATACTGGAAACTGTTCGATATCCAATATTTGGAAACTCTTGCACAATAGCTTTAACCCTTTCATCCAGTTCAATGTCTGATATTTCACTGTACGTATTCCGAATACTTAAATTATGATCTACGAGACGTCTCTCAATAGTCCGCTTACTGACTCCGAGCAATCTGGCCATATCCTTTACCTTGAAATTATTTGTAAGGAAAAATTCCAAAGTCTCCACAGGAATAATAAATGCTGGTCGGCCTACACGTCCTTGTTCCGTCCTTGGCTGTAAAGTTACCCGTGCTTCAGATATATTTTGCTGGCAAAATGATCCGGCCGATTCTAAGTAATCCAGCGATTGGTCAACATTTGTTAGCTGAGATAGCTGTACAAGCATTGATGTAGCTGTTGCTAAATCATTTGAAATATTTAATATCCTTCCATTCTCCATGCACTCTGCTATGTATAGCAATTTACGCCGTGCCAAATCTTTCATTTCAGCTATAAGTGACATGTTTACATCGAGAAAGACATATCTACCTAGACACCGGTTACCTCAACTTTGAAGAGTAGCGAGTCTAGGGATCCATCATTTTTTTTCTTGATTATAGAAACAGGACACAGTTATCTCCCATGAATAAAAATATCATAATAGCACATATCCGCCAAAATTCTATGTTAGTTTGGAGGAAGCTATAAAGGCATCAAAGAACACGAACTATTAATTATTTGATATAACATGCAATATGCATGTAACACGTAATAAAGAAGACAAATAAGAATTGCTACCAAACAGTAAGCACCAGCAATAATGAAGCATTGAATTAAGGATGTATGTTAGATGTAAGAAAGAAGACAAATGGGCTTGCCATGTTCACAAATAAGAATTGCTACCAAACAGTAAGAACCAGCAGTAATGAAGCATTAAATTAAGGATGTATGTTAGGTGTAAGAAAGAAGACAAATAGGCTTGTCATGTTCACAAATAAGAATGTCATAAAGATCAATAGAATTTTGGCGGATATTCCCCTCCATATACTGATACCATAAAATTCCGAAGCCGAGCATGACAAACTTTCCTGAAATCAAAGACACTATGTTATTTATATAATTCCACAATCCACGACACTATTCTGTCTATCCTGTTTCTTATTTGTAAACAATCCTAAATCCGACTAGATAGAATATTTCGCTCGAAATTAAAGTACGTATTGACATCTTTCTCACTTTGAAATAAACACACAAATGGCGAACTGTGTAAAGCGATTTGGGAATGCAGCTGCAATAATAACGTCATTGATTATATTGACTACGTCATAATCGTGAGGTATGACCTCGGGAGAATGCTGTGGCGAAGAATTCTGTTTTATTTTAAATAATAAGAAAAATCAATATGTGCATCGAATTTTAAGCGATAATTTTACTTTAAAATATTGATTTCGTATCGCGGTACCTAAAAAAGGAGTTCCGGCTGGTCACATGACCAACTAGCCTAATAAACCTTGATCAAGTGGTCAACTGAAATAATAAACCTTGTCACGTGGTCAAGTGGCCGTATATCACCAAGTTTATATGACCCCCTGTTATACGACGGAATTTATAAGAGGTGACAGGATAAAGTAGGTAAAGGAGATACAATTATTACACAATTTCGGATACGGTGACTAGAACATTACCCAAAATAATGGGAGGTGTGAACTATAGATCAGACTGCACATCTTGATCTACACTGTGTGCTTAAGTACCTTAATGTTGTCCTTAAATGCTAAGAGTACAACAAGGAAAATATTGACAATAGATATAGAAGGAAGATTATTGAGAAACAATGGCTATTGTTGAGGTCATGTTCCATGAAACAGTATTATACGTAAGAGCCAGGCTCTGTGAAAAGGAGGCTTAATGCATCTATGAAAAGTATCTACACAGGTCAGCCTGCACAGTCCCCGCCGAGACTTTTCGTTATCTTTAAATTCTCTGCATGTCAACAATAATTTCATTTCATAATTCAGTCTGTTGTGTGACAATATGGATGTAATAAATACATAGTTAGGTGATGTCTTGCCTGGTACAGTGGATCAGGGAAATGTATTAACTCTTTACCACACATTCCCGACTTTTAACGACCCTGAATAGGAAGCCTTTTGAAAACATTGTGGAAAAAGGAGAAAATGCTGGTAACCAGCATTTTCTCCTTTTCCCACAATGTTTTCTACCCGTCCCATAACACATTTCAATTTTTAAGTCACATTTAATTTGTCGTCTGCAAATGCTTTCAATTTGGACTCGTCTAAAATTTTGTTGCTTGGTAAAGAGTTAAAGCCCCTTTTGCCAGAGCATAGCTCATAAATATCTGTTTATCTTTTTGCCTAGGTTTACCCTTCAGTTCACTGGTAAGTGTAAAAAGTGGACGAATAAAATATATGTTCTATTTAACCTAGTTTGGCCATTTGATTTTACAAACATTGTTTCAAAACACAGTGTTTCAAATCTTTTTCTCATCTTTGAAAAAAATAATTAGTTAAAAATATCTTTGAAAAAGAAAAGTTGATAACACACGGAAATAAATTGGACAAATATCATAATTTATTATCACATATGCGACTTAAACTACTAAAACATTTCTCTGGACTTATCTTTTCGCAAAATAAAGTAATAGCCACGGGTGAAAATATTACAGAATGATGTTCACGAGATGAAATAAATTCTGATCTTTCACCTAAAAAAAATACTCTATTTCATGCTTCTAACCTTTTTTAAAATCAAAATTCAATACAGTTGTTTCTGATAATTACCCGTGACGTACGCCATCACCCCCCCCCCCCCCTTCCGCACAAGGCAGCATAGCAATAAGAATGTACTAACCAGTTCAAAGAAAACAGTTAATTGATGTGTGAAAAGGGGTATAATGTATCTGCAAAAAGTATCGACCCAGATCAACCTGTGCGGACTGCGCAGCCTGACCTCTGTCAAAGTTTTCCATATGTCGATTGTTTTGGCATGTCCAAAGACCGTCTATTTCAGGATCCATTCGGTTTTTAGACAAAATGGATTTTAATTTTCATAATTATTGCGACGTCCTGCTTGGTACATTGGGTCGTGGAGATGCATTAAACACCCTTTTGCCAGAGAATGGTTCATTGTTATCTACTAAACTTTTAATATTTACAGTATGCAATTTGTCAGGTTGCTGTCTTATTAAACATGTGAAAATCAAGACCCTATCTGAACTAAGTCAAAACAAGAGGGCCATGATGGCCCTGGAGTCGCTCACCTGAGCCTTTTGACCAAGCACAACCAATTTCCAACGTCTTGTGAGATATATGTATTACCAAACAATAAAATTTTAAACTCATCAGTCTGAACCTTCTGCATAAAACAAATAATATGTGGATCAAGCTGTGGGATTGGTCTCTCAATGGGGTAGAAAACATTGTGAAAAAGGGAAAAAATGCTGGATACCAGCATTTTCTCATTTTCAAACAGTGTTTTCAAAAGGCTTCTTTCTGAGAGTCATTCGTACACTGGGTTTTTCTAAGATTTGACCTGGTGACCTAGTTTTTCAGCCAACATGACACATTTTCAAACTGGTCCAAGATATCATCAGGACAAACATTCTTACCAAATTTCAAGAGTATTGGACTAAAAATGTGGCCTCTACAGCGCACACAAGGTTTTTCTAAGATCTGACCTACTGACCTAGATTTTGACCCAACATGACCCTTTTGCAAATTCTACTGAGATATCATCGAGACAAACATTCTGACCAACTTTCAAGAGTATTAGACAGAAAATGTGGCTTCTGCAACTTACACAAGGTTTTTCTAAGATTTGATCTAGTGACCTAGTTTTTCACCCAACATGACCCATTTTCGAACTAGTCAGAGATATTATCAAGGCAAACATTCTGACCAACTTTCAAGAGTACTGGACAGAAAATATGGCCTCTAGAGCATAAACAACGTTTTTCTTAGATTTGACCTGGTGACCTAGTTTTTGACCCAACATGGCACATTATCGTACTATTTCAAGATATAATCAAGACAAACATTCTGATCATTTTTCAAGAGTATTGGACTGATAATGTGGCCTCTATAATGTACAAAAGGTTTTTCTAAGATTTGACCTAGTGACCTAGTTTTTGACCCCGAATGACCCAATTTTGAACTCGTCTGAGATTTTATCAAGACAAATATTCGGACCAAATTTCACAAGTATCTGACTGAAAATGTGGCCTCTAGAGCGTACACAAGGTTTTCCTAAGATTTGACCTAGTGACCTAGTTTTTGACCCCACATGACCCAATTTCAAACTCGTCCGAGATTTTATCAAGACAAACATTCTGACCAAGTTTCATGAGGATCAGACTGAAAATGTGGCCTCTAGAGCGTACACAAGGTTTTTCTAAGATTTGACCTAGTGACCTAGTTTTTGACCCCACATGACCCAATTCCGAACTCGTCCGAGATTTTATCAAGACAACATTCTGACCAAGTTTCATGAGGATTGGACTGAAAATGTGGCCTCTAGAGCGTACACAAGGTAAAAAGTTGACGACGGACGACGCACGAGGCACACCGCACGACGGACGACGGACACAGCACGATCACAATCGCTCACCATGAGCACGTTGTGCTCCGGTGAGCTAACAAAAAAAAAAGTTAAATGTATTTTGTGATGAAAAATGTTTTCTATCTTGACTGCTGATTACAAATATTGGTAGAAAAATGTGAAAGTGTCATTCACCCTTAAATGCTTTTTGAAAACATTGTGGGGAAAGAGAGAATATGCTGCTAACCAGCACTTTCTCCTTTCCCCAATGCCATCAATTTGAGTAATCTACTTAACTGACAATTGTGACAATTGCTTTCATGGAGGGCATACATCATGACCAGAATGCCCATTCACACATTCTGTGGGGTCTTTTGTTTGGATCTACACCGTCAGCTATCTGGTTCTTGACTAAAACAAAACTTATCTTTAACTTTATAGGGGTTCTACTATTCAGACTTAGAAAGAAGCTGAACTTATTTAGTTGGCATTGATAGAATTGACCACTAACAAAAAGCCTGCGGAGGCTGACATGGGTCAATACTTTTGCGATTTATTTAAACCCCCTTTTCACAGAGCATAGCTCATATATTAGAAAACACTTCATTTTCGAGGTTCTTTTCTTTCTACACAGCTCCAACCAGTGAGATAGATCTGAGCTTCCCGCTAAACTATGGCACACCATGCTCTAGAGGAGGTCCAAGGACCCCGGGGCTTGTAGAGACACCCGTCAGACATCGCCCAGATATACACAGTGAGAAAAAAATGAGGACTGTGACTATTGGAGGATCAGATCCAAGTGTAATTCATCTTCTATGACATTATAAATGTGTCTAAAAATGAAACTTTAACCAAAAACTCTTAAAGGCCCAATAATGACCAAAAGTAAACATACTTTTTACATAGTTCTAAAATCATTTTTTCTGCCAAAGACTAACGCTTGGACCGACCGTTCAATAACAGATTGAGAGAAGAATAACAGGAGAAAGGTTTCTAAAAACAATGTGGGAAAGGAGAAAATACTGGTAACCAGCTAACCACCATTTTCTCATTTGTCCACAGTGTTTTCTACCATATCAAAAACTACATTTATTTTGTCGTCTGTAAACGTTTTCAATTTGGTCGAGTTAAAAATTTTGTCCTTGAGGTATCTCTACCAGATTCAAATTATTAGACTTGTCCAAATTGAAAGACATTGCAGGCAATAATGCATTTGTGGTTCCAATGATTATGTAGATAGAGAACATTGCGGGAAAATGAGAAAATGTTCCACACTGGTTAGATAAAGGAATGAAGATGTGAAAAAGAAACAACATAACAAAAAAACATGAAATAATAGAAAGAAAAACTGAAAAATAGACAATATATGGATCTACAGTAAACAAAGTGGAGTGGTCAAAGTAAAATGCATGTACGTCAGTTTATGGCAATATTTACAATAATATGAAATAAAACATGGAAAAAATACTTTGAATGAAGTTAATATCATCACTGTTAGGCAAACGTTACAAGCAATCATTGTGATAGATAAGTGTAAGTAGATTCCAACATGTATACTTTATAGTAAATCTGTAATATCTAACTTCATTGCAAAGTACAAAGCTACACAACTGTTAAAATTCAACATTTCAACGGATCACTGCATGTACAAAGGCAGAATAAATACTTTACATAATGATAAAAGAAATCCGTTTCGACGCATTACCAAATGTAGAAGCATTTTGAATCGATTTATGACCGTGAATGTAGAAAAGTACGGTCAAACATAATCAATCAGACAATGGAAATAAACACATGTATAGCGAACACAGGGACAATGCAAACCATCGGCACAACTGCAAGCTTGGAGGTCAGCCTTTCTGAATTTCATACAAAGGCAGACATACAGGCTAACAGACAGAGCACAGAAAAATGTAGGATTGCGTGAAGGGGGCCACAACAATATGTTAGAAGATGACATAAAAAATTCAGTATCCAACATTTTTCCTTAAATAAAAAATAACAAACAGGAAGACGGGTTCAGAGAGAGAGAGATTGACGCAGAAAACAGAGGGACGGACGGGCTGACGGACGAATGAACGAACAGAAGAAGCATTTACTGATATTACGCAGAATTATTAAGAACTACTCCAGCTGAAAGCACTGACCCTTCTGTTTCCCACAATGACCTCATTCAACAGAAAACGGTGTTATAAAAACATTACCGAAAGGAGAAAACACTGGTCGTCAGCATATTTTCCCATCTTCCACAATGCATTCGAGCAATTCAAAACGAGCCCTTACTTTGGCTACTTATAATTATTGTCATCAAATGCTTTCAGTGTGCACAGATCCAAATTTTATTTTTTTATTATGTGGTAAGGAAACAACAAAGAATATATAGTTTTACAGCTTGAGATAGTAACAACAATAATTCATTGAAAACGTAAACGTGAAAACGTAAGTGTGAAAATTCGTGACATTTTTATCGTACTAGTATTTTCTAAAAACAAAATCTGTTTTTGAGCTCTGGCCAACTTTGTGATCGACCAAATTATATATATATACATTTTATATTACTTTTATCCGCTATATAACTTTTATGCAAAGACATGCCCATGTTACCATGTGAGCATATGAAGGCGCCCACAGCACATGTACCACTTTTTTATGTCCCTTTACAGGAACTGAAGTTATCCACGGTCGGAGTACTTTCCACAATTTGAGCTGCCTTTTCTTCCATAGTAGATTTACTGCAAAAAAAAACGAGCATTATTTTTTATCTAATAGTTTATCTTATATTCATATTGTCCACCATGTTGAGATTATACGTCCATGAAATAACCACAAAGGTCATTTTTTGACCGGTAATAATGCGCTGAACATTGGGGTTAAGCCAAAAAAAGACAAAAGCTTAAGGATGTTTTCTCGGGTTTTACAGTCAATTTAAAGTAATGTGCCTCAGTACCATACTTCTTTATTGTAATTCATTGGAAGCAATGTCAAGTACTGTTCCATAGACTCTGAGCGCCAAATGCATATTTAACAGTGATCAAAATATGACAATGTCATTCCGTTTATTCAGTAAGGGGGTCGGGGTATCTTTCAATATCAGAAAGCTTAGATAAAGATTACAATTTTACCTTAAACCATGCTGCCGAAGGAAGCAAATAAATTGCTTTTAGTGAGAAAGAAAGGGTCAGTTACAATAAATGTTGGAATTTTCAACCATTAAAGTATATCCATGACAAGTTTTATTAGAAAATCTTGTAAAACGTGAAACTGAAGATGCAAGACTTGACATATTTTGTAGAATCTTAACCCTAAAGCTGCTAAGCGCGACTCACTGACCTTTTGCGGACAGTGTAGATCAAGATCTGCACAGAACGTGCAGTCTGATCTTGGACCCACACTATCTGATAAGGAGATATTTCTTCTCCAAAAAGTGTGTTGGAAATAACATTTTTTCGAGTTTCTACAATCGTCTTGAAAGTTTTATTTAACTTATTCAGCAGGAAAAGGGTTATTCTACTTTAAAAGGATTAAAAACAACTTGCTCTGTACTAGGTGCTCTATGGGCCCAAGCTGACGCGGTTTTTAATCGATGAATGAATTTATATGTTAATGACTGATTGATTGTATGCTGTTTAACGCCGTTTTCAACATTATTTCAGTTATATCGCGGCGGCCAGTGCACCTATTCTGCTTTCCTGGAGTTTCTTTTACCAGTACTCCGCACAATATTCTTTCCAAGACACTGGCTGCTTTCCCACATGACCATCGTGGAAACAATGTTCAGCGGTGAGAGAGGAATGAATCCTGTCGCAATGACTAGATATCATCAGTCCTTGGAAAGAAATTGGCCAAGCCGGGATCTAACTAACGACCTGCTGTTCTCAAGTTCTGTACGCTACCGACTGAACTATTGGGCTTGGCTTATACGCTAATGAATATAACTTTACTTGCAATGAAACATTAACACAATGTTTTTTGTTTTAGATCAAGTATTTTAGCCAATTAGAACGACAAATAAAGACTGGACGATACAGAACTTGCAATCTGATCTGGTTCTACACTGTCAGGTATTTTTGGAGATACATATATTACGGTTAGTCCGGATTTCAAACCGCAAAGCTACACGTTCCTTATACTCTCAATTGATCTGAGCCATGCTCTGGCAAAAGGGGGCTTAGTGCATTTCCGTGATGAATTGTACCAATCAAGGCATCACATAATTATGGATCCGTAATAGCCACTATTTTTTTAAGAAGCGACTGTCTTATGAAGCAGACGGGTCCTTGAAAATACAGAAAATAGACCTATAGCGAAAAGTTTCGGCCCGGGTGAGCCTGCGCGGACTGTGCAGGCTGACCTGGGACGATACTTTTCCCAGATGCATTAATCCCCTTATCACAGAGCCTGGTTCATATTTATTTCATTTTATCAACTCTAGAGGTATTGACCGATATTGTTTACTGTTATAGTGATCAATGGAAAAAAGTTTTTGATAGCCTATCGCTGATAAAAAATTCATTCATTTATTTATTTAATTGAATTAATTATTTATTTATTTATTGCCAGGAACAGAAAAAGAAAACTGGTGTTTGGCACACTTAAATATTTTGCACATTGTAAGACCATGAAGAGATAAGATCAGAGTAGTCTCTGATTTTGATCTTTACTGCTAATTAAAACAACCTTATTAATCCTTTGCGCAATTACAAAATGACGTCTTACCTACTTATTTTTAAATTAAATTTATGTAGACTTGTCCATAACAGACATTGTCTCTATGATGCACAATTCTAAACATTACATTTTTTAGATGTTTTCTTTACTTGCATATGAACATTCATCCTGACTATACGAGGAATCCAACTTCTTCAGGCTGGAATTCAAATTTTCAGTTTGGAATCCAACTTTTTCCTCTTTCAAAAGCTTTGTGAGAACACGAACTTACAATCTACTGCTCAAATAGTATGGTATCCCGCCATTTTAGGAGTACGTCAGGCAAAGTGCAAAAATGGCGACCCCCGTTGGTAATACATATCTGTACAGGTTCCGTGATATTGTTATTTCACTTGATCAAATCGACAGGCTTAATTTAAAAAAAAAAAAAAAAAAAAGACGATCGGCTGCAATAAAGAAATGGCAGAGAGTTCTTTTAATTGTCTTATCTAGCGAGTAAAAACTACATATCAGAAATACCTTAAGTATCCGAAATGTCAATGGACCTGTATAACATCCAACAATAGGGCTACCTTTAAAAACGATTCATAGTTCATCTATGCTTAAACCATACCCCAAACAGCACATTTTCGATTCGGTAATATATATTTTATACAAAATTGATCTCATTTTATTCACTAATCAAAACGGATCATATGAAATTGGGAAAAAACAGAAAAACATTTAGAGCTTGCCTGAGACCGCCATAGAGGTCTCCATTATTGCGCTTTGTCTGACCCGATAACGTAGTGTTAGGGTCAGGTAATCCAGACTACCGCTCAAAGGGCGATATAAGCTTATTTTACGGACGATGTATATCAAAATATCGCTGCACAAAATACTTACACTGTTCGGTAAAACTGCACAGAATTAGCGGTAATAAACTTTTTCTTACGAATAAAAAATGAAATTGAATTTACTGGCTGATAGTCTACTTATACAAAGGTATTGCACTAATGGGTTCAACAACTCATTAACAAACATCCGTACTTACCGGATGACATACTGACAATGTGAATCAACAGGATATAAGATTGTTCGCTAAATGCATGTACATTATAGATCGTTTCACAGCTGTTTTATATACCCTGACCAGCAATAAAACTTACCAGCCCAGATGCTAATTTGAAGAAACTTCAATACTGACTTACAATGCCCTAATAGTGATCCAGTTTAATCAGTTAATAAAATGAGATCAATTTTGTTAAAAAAAAAAAAAAAAAAAAAAAAAAAAATACATTACCGAATCTAAAATGTGCTGTTGGGGTATGGTTAAAATATAAATTCGACTATGAATCATTTTAAAAGTAGCCCTGTTTTAGGACATTATATAGGTTCATTGACATTTCGGATACTTGAAGCATTTCTGATATGTAGTTTTTCTTGCTAAATAAGAACGACCTGTAGAAAAACTCACTGCCGTGACTTTATTGCAAGCGATCTGTTTTGAATTCAGCCTATGATCCGATATGATCATGTAAAATAGCAATATCCCGTCTCCTCTGCATATTACCAACGGGGGAAGCCATTATTGCGCTTTGCCAGATGTACTCATGTAGTACGGCCGGGTACCGGACAAAAACTACCATGTAACTGAAAATTCTTTGTGGTATATTTAAAGGGTATATTTAAGTGAGTGACACTTACATATAAATGCACCTTTCCCGGATTTTATAATTTTCTCCGTCTTTACCTCATATGATGCAATTAACTGATCCTTGGTAAGGATTTATGAAATACAACCAATAGAGTAAAATGATATCTATCTGCTACATGAAGACATCAGGAATACAAAACATATAACTTTGCTTAAATAATCCAGATGTCAAACATAGAACAACAACAACAACAAACATTTTGACATATTTTTCTTCAAAAGTCGACAGGTGCAGATACAATACAGACGTTTATATTGGGTAATGGATCAAAGCACTTGTGGTAAGAGAGATATACCAACTTTTCAGGGAAGTCAAGTTTATCAATGTTCACCCGGATAAACGCGTAAGGATTTAGCTTAATTGGCTGATGCAAACAATGGGCTTAAATTGAAGATTTTTCCGTGATCGTATCCTGTGATAAACAATTTTCTTTTAAAGTGACAGTGGGCTTAATTTAAAGATTTTCCGTGACTATATCCTGTCATAAACCAATTTCCTTTAGATGTCATAGGCTTAAATTGAAGGTTTTTCCGTGATCGTACCTCGTGAATAACCATTTTCCCTTCAACGAAAAGGGCTCTTTGGCAATTCATAGAAATTTGGACTCAGAATGAAATTAAGAATGGTTGGTGAACACAGACCGTGACTGTACATTTTGTAGTCTGACCTTAGTCTATGCCCTCCACAAAAACTGCCTTTGGCATTAATGAGGTTAAACAACCTGACAAATCTTTGGAACCATTCTTCAGAATCAATCTTGGCAAACTATAGATAGATTCTCTGAATTATTCAATCTTTAAAGTAAATTGTATTATTTGCTACACCTTAAGATGTTCGGATGTGTTATCAAGAAACGCTTACTGGCCAGTGGCGCTTTCATATTAGAGTTTCCTTGGGCAAGGCCCTGCAGATGTGGTTCAGCACAGTAATGGAGAAAACTAAGAAATGCTAAAAGTGTTGAACTGTTGCTGTGATCTGATTAGGATATTGATAAAATTGGCTCAAACCATCGGTTAAAGAAACACACAAAATATATTTCTATAGCTATGAAACATCTCCACTTTATATAATTGAGCCATGCTCTATGAAAAGGGGGATTAATGCATTTGCAAAATGTAGAGGATGACCTGGGTCGAAACCTTTTCCTTTCAGTGTTCAATTTTCTGCATGTCAAAGGACCAGTGTACCTATGATTCAGCAGGTTGTTTCACAAAACAGATTTTAGAGATGCACGATACTGTGATGATTTATTTGGCGTCATGAATCACGGAGATGCATTAAGCCCCCCTTTTGCCAGGCTTGTATCTATTTATTCTGGTATGTCAATAAAACAAAACCGAACAGAGCACACGATGAATGAATTCATTCTAACAACATCCTATAAATAAGTCATGCTCCCTACATGCATTCACGGACTTCATCTGAAAACAAGTAAAAAGCGATTGCACCAAACTTGTATCCCATTTCCGTCATAACCTGCATTCGTACGTTTATAATTTCTTTTGACTGTGAAAGAAAAGAACCCGAGAGGTTAATGATTAAAATA
This sequence comes from Tridacna gigas, assembly GCA_945859785.2. Lineage (NCBI taxonomy): Eukaryota > Metazoa > Mollusca > Bivalvia > Cardiida > Cardiidae > Tridacna > Tridacna gigas. Next base: position 2,243,101 of record OX244034.2, on the reverse strand, counting down.
TGAGCCATGCTCTGGCACAAGGGAGCTTAATGCATCTCCGTTGTACCTATAAATCTATCACATGATTATGGATCCATAAGCCACTTTTTTGTTAACAACTGACTTTATCATAAGGTAAAATGGTCCTTTGACATACAGAAAATCGACCAATAGCGAAAAGTTTTGGCTCAGGTCGATACTTTTCGCAGATGCATTAAGCCTCTTTTCAGAGAGCATGGATCATATATAAACTCAACTTTTTACGAATGCTAAAAATACAATCCACTAAAATCAGGAAGTTTTTTTTTATCTTACAGGCTTGACGAGATAAACGGACGGTATAGATTTATCATAGATCAGACTGTGCGTTTGTACGTCCTCAAAAGGCCCTACTTTCCCCCTATGGCGATGAAAGGGTTAAAATAAATAATGAGTTCTGTAGGTACCGTCAAACTTAACTTGATTGATGCATTAATAAGAAGTCAATAGCTATTTGATTGACGGCCTTTGCAAAATTATTTCAGTTACATCGCGGCAGCCAAAGCACCTATCCATGCTTTCACGAATTTTCTTTTACCACTTTGAACAATACACATCAATCTTTCCATGCCAGTGGCTGGTTTCCCACTCTGACATATTCGTAACAATGTTCAGCGTTGGAGAGGAAGGAATCCAGTCACAAGTACTAAAATCAATCAACCACCGACCCGTAGCTTTCAGGCTCTGTACGCTTCCGACCGAGCTTCCAGGTTTTGCAAGTTAAGGACTACATATTTATGTGTGAGTTAGGTTTAGGTTGCATAAATTTTTAAAGACTTTCAACAGTTTCAGTCAAAGCACGGAGCCAGCTTGTTTATTCATGTAGGTTTTGGGTTACACCAGCACTTAGCTGGGTCTTGGCAGTGCATTCCATTACTTTCATATTAAGTTACTACTCTATATCTCAAACACACGTTCGCCCCCCCCCCCCCCAAAAAAAAAAAAAAAAAACTCTTGTATTATTAATACATGTAGTTTAACTCTGTTACCGTAAAAAGCGACTTAAATAAAATTTAGGGACGACATGCAGTCTGATCTTGGATTTGCTGACACCGCTGATTCATGATAAACTATTCCAAATTAAGTTTGTCTTTTCCGAGGCGACATTGTTTACCAGTGACAGAAAAAATGCAGTATCAGGTGAAAGACCACCATTGAAATGTTTTTTAGTTATCTTTGGTGCTGTTGTTGGTGCCTTTGCATTATCATTATTATTATCATTATTATTCAATCTGCATGCATGTACTTGCAACTATGTAGCATATTATAACAACTATTGTATCCTTAAAAAGGATATATGAAATAAATCAGCATAAGTCAAAGAAGAAGGAAAGGGAACGATTGTCAGCTTGCACGAAAAGCGGATAAGTATAATTAAAGGTCAAGTGTTTTGTTTACAATGTAGCACAGAGCTTTAATGTCACGTGTTCCATTTCTAGGTACCAGGCAGTTTCACAAAGATACAAAATCTCGTAGGATTTTCAGCATTGAACGATATTTTTAACTTTTAACTCTTTACCAAACGACAAAAATTTGCAGACAACAAATTAATGTGACCTAATAACTAAAAAGTGTCTATGAAAAGATAGAAAACATTATTGGAAAAGGAGAAAATGCTGGTTACCAATATTTTCGATTGCCTTCATTCATAGGGTCGTGAAAAACTGGGATTGTTTGGTAAAGGGTTAAAGCTCTATTCGCAACCTTCTTTTCCCCTGGAGCAACTGTAAATCGAGATCAGACTGCACGTTTTGAGCAGATCTATGATTTTCACTGTTCACTTAGCATAACCATTCTTTTACTGAAGGGTCGGTAAGTTCTCTTTATCAAACAACAAAACTTTGGGATGGACTAACTTGAAAATAGTTGCAGACGACAAAATAGATTGCAACATAAATGGTTATTTCTGTGATTATAGGGTAGGAAACATTTTGGGAAAAGGAGAAAATGCTGGTTATCAGCATTTTCGCCTTGTTCCATAATGTTTTTGAAAGAATTCTGTAAAGCTACAATCCTATCTATACTGTGATTTGTCAGACTATCGAAATGCTGTCATTGTTTTGTTTTTACTTTGGCCTACAAGTTTAATTCAATTTTGTTCTTGGATACATTTCCTAACCCTTCTACTGCTAAATAAATTAGATAACACTTTTAAGCCGATAGTAATAACTCGAAAAATGTTTTTTTTTTTTTAAACTTGTTTTAAAAAAGTCTTCTTATCGGACAGTGCAAATCCAAGATCAGACTTCACGTTCTGTGCAGTTTGATCTTGATCTACACTGTCAGCAAAAGGTCAGTGAGTCGCGGGCGCTTAGCAGGTAAAGGGTTACGTAGACCAAAGAGGGAAAACTCTCAAAAGAATATTTAATCTCTTATTCAATCGACATATCTCAGTGCAGAACATATTTATCAGTCTAGTATAGATCTAAAAAATGATGGTCACAACGTAATTATGTATGTATGAGCGAATCAACTAGGTTTAAAATTTTAAGCAAGGGACAAAGGTTTGAATTTTAAGCAAGGGACAAAAATCTTGAATTCTCCAAACTCCAGGCATTAGCAGGCGACAAAGTAAAAATAAAGAACGGATTGTATGATTTTTGTCTTTTAACTCTTTACCAAACGACAAAATTTCAGACTACTCCAAATTGAAAGCAGTTGCAGACGACAAAATATGATGAAAAATTGAAAAATTGAAATGTGTTTTAGGAAGGTTAGAAAATATTGTGGGAAAAGGAGAAAATGCTGGTTACCAGCATTTTCTGCTTTTTCCTGAATGTTTTCCAGTCCTTCCTTCTTCAGGTTCGGTAAAACGCGAGTAGATACTAAAATTCCCGAATGGGCACACTTTCGGATTTAGGGGGCTTAAGGGGGCTTAAGGGGCTTAAGGGGGCTTAGGGGTTTAGGGGGTTTAGGGGGCTTAGGGGGCTTAGCGAGCTTAGGGGCTTCCCGAATGGGCACACTTTTGGATTTAGGGGGCTCCGTTTCTTAGCCTTATAACCCCCTGTACTTAAAATCTTCACGATCTCTCCGTTTTTTAGCCCTTATAACCCCCTGTACTTAAATCTCTTCAGTCTTCTCGATCTTCTCGATCTTGAGTCTTCTCGATCTTCTCGATCTTCCGGTCTCTTCAGTCTTCTCGATCTTCCGGTCTGTTCAATCTTCTCGATCTTGAGTCTTCTCGATCTTTCCGGAGTTCAGTCTCCTCGATGTTTTCCGGACTCTCAGAGCTCTCGATCTTTCGTTGGCCTGGGTCGGGGGCTAGATTTAGCGGGGTTAAAATCTTCTCGGTGTGTCGGTTTTTTAGCGCGTGAACGGATTTACGCCTCTAAATGGTTGCAAGTTATGAGGTTACTCTACCACGTTAATATTTTAATACATATTACCCCCTGTACTAAAAATAGTATTTTTTAACTATTATATAAAATTTAGGTTCGCCTTATTACGTAGAAACTCTTTACTGCCTCTCTGCACATAGCGCATTCGTTTTTACTCGGATTATTAGTATTGCACCTCGCGCACATGCAAACGTGTCTGCAAGGGATATTATATATAGTAGGTGGCTCCTCTCGGCAGGCGCAGCATTCGTCAGATACGAATAAAGTTTTTTCTTCGGGTTCCACGTTTGCGTGTTCTTCTAGGGTTACTCCTTCATGAATTCCAAGCTCTTCTTCACTGGAATCTTCTTCATTCGAATTTTCCGCATCGGAATTTTCCGCATCCAGTTGGCGAGATAAAAAATCGTGATCGCTTATTAAATCTTCGGGAACATCATCTTCATCGAGAGATAAAATTAAACGTTCGACTTCATCACTCAAAGCAGACATCTCCTGCGCTAAAGACAGTCTTTTATCACTCTCATCACTTATTTTTTGCGAGTACTCCCCTATCTCGGTTATATATTGAAGCATTTTTTCATGATCTTCAATCATCATTTCGCATAATACATCTTTTCGTTCCCTTAGCCTATCGAGACGAGAATCTTCTTCGTCTCGCGAGCTTAATTCAAGGCTATATATATCTTCTGTTAGCCTACTTATATAAGGGGAAAGTGGCTGAATTAAAGTTCTTATTAAAAAGAGATTCCCCTCAATTCGCGCTTTCTCGCGAGATAAACCGCGAATTATTTCCTCTATTTCTTCGCTCCAGTTATTTTTCCTCCTTATTTCTTGTTCCAAAAAACGTATTCGCTCTATTCGTTCGTCCGCGCTCGTATTCTCTTCCATTTCTTTTTAAATACGATAAAAAATTACTTAAGCCATTTATTTTTTCTTCTTAAAAAATAACGATCTTATATTTATTATTCCAAACTCTCCCGTCCCAATTCGAAATCGTTTGAGGGCAGCGTTTAATAAATTTACCGGCTTTAAAGATCGAAGGGAAAGTATGTATTTCCCTGGTTTCAGCATCCTGTAAAGTAACCTTTCTGGGATTTTTCTTGATAGTTTTTAATCTATCATATTTAGTGTTAATTATCTTTTCCCGTTCGGGCTCTCGTTTTCTATTACCTCTTTCCGATTTAGGTATCTTATCGGGCATTAATCCGTGCTCTTTTACTTTCTCGACCAACTCTTTCTTATCCCAAAAAGAGAAATATTCCATATTATTCTCGCTAAGAATTCTTTTTAAATTCCCCGCCGTTAACATTTTTTTTAAATAAGAAAAAAAATTCTTTAATTTAATATACTACGCTCATTTTATCTCCGTCGGACTGGAAGGATATTAACCTATCGCTAATAATAACGCCGTATACCTCCGTGTCTGCGGTTACATTCTCGTTAAAAGTTACCTTAACTTGGATATCGGTAGTAGAATATTTTAACTTTTCGCTTTGCTTAGAAACATCGAACACGAACAAAGGAAAAAGGGTTTTGTAATCCTCGGGGGAAATATTAGGATTTGATACTAACTCGTGAATGTTATAAAACTTAGATCTGAACGAGGTGGCATCGCCATATACTCTACTAAATTGATGCGCCCTGAAATTCAAATCATAGTCCGCATCGGGATATCTAGCAGAATTTAACTTAACATAAATATTTTTAACGTTCATGTTATTAAACAGGGCGGGATTTCGCAATTGATTATTACTTTTATCCGTCTGAAAACTGATAATGATAAAACGCGGTACCTCGGGAGATGATTTAACGGCGAGTCTCCAAGTAAATGTTAATGCCTCAGCAACCGTACTAGAATCGCATTGTACATTCTATACCCGACTGGGAATTTTTCTTTTTTTTCGATGAGTTTATTTAGTTTTGATTCCTCCTCAAGCGAGGGCTTAATGTGCGCATAAACCACGATATCTTAATCAAATTAACTCGACCGTCAACAGGATCACCCGCACCATCTGGAGCGGCTTTAAAGATCGCGTCATTATCTCCGCCTCTCGTCAATGTAAGAGTATGTTTCATTCCATAAAGAACTTTATTATAATCTTCGCAAAACCCGAATATGTGTTTTAACGGAACTTTAAAACTGAACGTGCCTCTCGGTACTGGATCTCGTAAAATATAGCCCCTTCTTGCTTGGAAACCCGTATTGGCAATATTCGCATTGAGTCCGGTGTCTTTATACCACAATTGGTTTAACCCCTGCGATTTAGAAAAATCATCCGGATATTTTAATAAGCCGAGCATCGTGGTAGCGTGCCCGGGATTTGCTACGGATTCAATCTCCTGGCCACTAAGCTGATACTTAATATTTTGAAAAATATACATCAAGCCGTTATTCGTTAATGAAATGTTTCTAGCACTGTCATAAATATTGCCATTATCGCCTCTTACTAATTCGCCTATAAAAATTAAATAAGACTCGGAGGGATGCGTGAAAAGATCTTGACTTTCGATGTTTATCATGATATGCCCTCCGGGGTTGTTTAGATTGGTGCCAGAAATAGGCTCATATTCGTGCACCTCATACTCGTCAATACTAGTATCTTCCGAAATTGGCTCTACGATGTCTAGAATACTCATTTTATTTATATATTATAATAATTGAACTTATTATAATATTTTTTTTTACGTCGTTTTAATGCCCGAACCTCTACTTAATTTCTTAATTAATTTTTCTATAGCAATCGTGTCATTACCACTACCATCTATTATCGCGTTAGTACTTCGCGAATCGGTTAACGCTGCGTACTTTCGCAAAATTTTCTTGGATTTAGGGGTTAAAGCCTTTTTAACTAATCTACTGCCCGCATCTACCACCGCACTCTTTCCAGCCTCCAAAGCTTTTTTTTTTTGCGCCCTCCTTAGCCACACTTTTTCCTACATCTAAGGCGGAAGAAGCGATTTGTTTAGCGGCGTTACTAGTAAAAAGTCTCGCAAAGAAGCTAGCTAAGCTGTCAAAAATTCCCATACCCCCGTACGAATACGTTCTTTTAAATCCTCCTCGTTTATGTATCATCATCCTTTTTTATAATATAGACATTAATTTTTTACAGCTTTTTTTATTTAGATGCCCTTGCCTTTTTAATTCATCGCAGATGCTAACGATCTCGTTTCTCACACCCGTGTTGCCCGCTGCTTTACTCGCCATAAGTAAATCTAATCTTTGCAGTAATGCGTTTGGATCGCACGGGATAATAATTCCTTCCCCGGTTACGACTCGCGGTTTAATCGCTTCCCAAATAGGACCGAGTAATGTCCACTTTTTTCCTTTAGAGGATTTCGGGTGATTTCTATTCGGATTGTTACCGCGATAAAGAGTATTGGTTTTTACGACTAATTTACTATAATTTTCGTAATCCTTTTCCGTAAAAATGTTCGAATCCGGGTTTTTAGAAGTAATTAACTCCCATAAACCCGGCGTTCCTTTATAAACCTCTTCACCTAGCAAGATATCATTTTCATTAATCTTGATCATTTTATCACCGATATAAAATTTACCTTTTTCGGAATATAAGCCGAACGTTTTATCAACATCATGTTTTTCGGCAAATTTCGTTAAATACGAAAATGCTATTGGTCCGATAATTTGCTTTTCATCACCCTCCCCCATAGTTATTTCTCCTTTTTTAGAGGTATCTAATTGTATTCCCCCGTAATTCGGTAATCTAATAAATTTTTGTAATCCTGCTATACCCTCTTCAATAGGCTTAAGACCCTCCGTAATTTCCTTCGTTGTGGCTTGTTGCGCTAGCCTAATAGGTTTAAAAAGTTTCGAAAGATCGGATTGTAATTCTATTTCGCCCGTTCTTTTCGCCATATGGCTTTTCCTAATATTCTTCTTTGTCTCGAGATACTCTTTTACGATCGGGTCCCTTTTAGCGGGATCATCTATTTTTAAGAAAGACATTTTTTATTAGGATTATTTTTTTAAACGTAGTATTTAACGTAGTTTTTAACCCGTTTCGTAACTAAAACTACACGAAAATTTAATCACGGGGGTATTCCGACAGGGGGCCACGATTTTTTTCAACCAACCTCCGAAAGGACTCGCGCTGTTCTCTTCTCCCCCTTTCTATTAACGATTCCTCCTTTTCGCTCGTTATCTTTTTCTTGGATTTAGACCTAATTTCTTCCTTCATCTTCTTATATTTCTCTAATTCCTCTATAATCAGGCGGAACTCTTCGTCCGTGACTTTATTATCAGATAAAGCTTTGGAAACGTGGGAAGATATAGTATTTCATTTAGTATCGGCGATGATTTTAATCTTCTCGTGTTTTTCCGCTTTAGTCACCGAATTTCTAACGGCGTATTTTCCGATGAAGCTTAAAATACCGCAAGCACCCGATAATAATACGACTCCCCCGCCCCCGCTAACTAAGGTAACGGTAATTAAAGCGCTATCCATGTTGTCTACTATTCTCGCAGCTCTAAAATATTTTTTACTTAAAGCTTCTCTTTTCGTCACCTCGCCTTCTAAAAAGTTTTGTATCTCGTTAATTTTCTGCAGGCGATAACCCTGCCCCTCATCAACCGGAGGTGCCGTGGGTAATATAAGATATTTAACTTCTTGCATCTCCATTTTTTATAGGCGGGATATTTTTTAAACGCGAAAATAATAAACGCGAAATAAAAGTTCGTTCTCTTTTATTTTTACCGCTTCCCTCGAATTGTTAGTAATAGTAACTATAATATTCTCAACATCGCCCGAGCTAATCTCATTTTGCGAACTACATTTTTTATATCTTAGAGAATAATCTAATGAGGTTAAAATTACGCCTTTAGTTGACGCGAAACCTAAACCTAATTCCGTCGGAATGGCTTGCCCCGGACTTAACGTAATTTCTTTTTGGCAAAAGATTTTCCAAGCGAACGGATTTACTTTTATCGGGGGATGTTTTAAATTAGGAACGACTCTCCAATGGATTGTCTTTGCCTGGGATAGCCTAGGCTTTAGGTTAAATTCGTGAACATTCATCCTTTTTTATTATATTTTTTTAAATTTATGATATAGCTCCTAAAATGGGAATATTAGAAAAAGGGCTATTCGGACCTAGAATAAGCCCACTACCGTTGTAAAGATTTCCGCCCCGTTTTAAATATAAGCCGTCACCAACGGACGCTAATCCTTTACCCTTATAAGGGCTTAAATAAAGGCCTTTTCCGTCCGTTTCTACTTGGCAAACGCAACCTCCTTTTTTAAGATAAACGCCCGACCCCATCGCCTTTTGCACGCCCGATGAAGCTAACCCCGAAAGAGCACCGACGCCTAACGCCGGCAAAACGGTTCTGGCTATCGCGGGCAAAGTGCTCGCGGCTAAACCGGCTAACATTCCGAGAAAACCTCCCTTTATTTCCTTATTGTGTTTAAGTTGCTTGGCGGACATTCTAATGGTTACGCCAGTACCATTTTCAAAGGCCTTAGCCATTTTTTTTGCCTGAGTCATGGTAACCGCTAAAACATCATCGCCGCGTAAATCTTCGTGACCTAAACGAATACCTATTTTGCAATCTCCTTTCCTAATAGCGGACGCGAGTTTTTTCTTTTGCCCCTCCGATATATTAACTTTAACATTCGTGTAACTCGTCATTTTTTATATGTTTTATTTTTTTTATGGGACCCTACGGGTCCCCCGGACCCCTGAAAGGGGGCCTATGCTTCTCTAATATGAAATCTAATTGTAACGTTTTCTCCTCTTAGATTTAGTAAAGTTCCATTTTGGTCCGTAATTTTTACCTCTAGATTGTGTATTGTGTCTAAGGTTATCGGTAAATATACTAAATTAACCGGCGTCTCGATTATCTTATATCCAGGGGCGACATTGGGGAAGAAAGAGTAAATCGTGTTTTGCATCGATCCGTTAACATAGCTTCCCGAGATAATATCGATGCTAACGAACACGGAATTTATACTGAGAATGTTTACTATATTCTCGGACTCGTGAAATCCCGCCCCGTATTTCGCGTGAGTAAAACCTAATACTTTAGAAATGGAGTTTGGATGGTTAAAATCCACTTGATAACCGTCTTCGAGCATAAGAATAGATTTTAACGTATTCGTGTTCGCGGAAATATGAATAGGGTATTCGTCATTGACTAAATTGACGTGACCGTTTTTTCTCATTTCTTGATGAATGGTATCGTTAATGTCCGTAAGATCGTAACTTCCTTCCGGTATTTCTATTTTAAACCAAGAAACGGCATTGTCCGGAGAATAAATAAATATGCCGTTCCCCGTGTCGATATTCGGGAAAGAATAGTACGTTTCGAGGTTTACCAAAGCTATTTCGTATTTTATACCCCGTTCCAGCTCCAATGGAGGATTAAACCTAGTTCTAATAAGCGTCTTGTCACCGCTTACTATAATTTGCGTGGACTCTTTTTGCCGCGTATTTTTAGCCACCCGTTCTAAAATATCTTCCATTTTTTTATAGTATTAAAAAAATTTAATTCATCGTGAGTTATATATCTTCGTAAAGATATATAACGCCTGTGCCACTAATCACTCCGCCATTCTTCCATTACAATATATTCGACCCCGAACTCCAGACCTTTTAAATCCTCCCAATCCATTTTATCTAAACCGTATTTCCTCGCGTAAAATTCTCTCGAGTTTTTAATAAACACCTTTTCCATCTCTCCCTCGGGTCGGTGACTCGACAAAGAGGCGTAATAACTCGACGCGTGCCAAAGCTCCCAGACTTCCCAATTCGATAGTGACCATAGGTCATATTTTCTGCAAACATCTTCCTTTTCGAGATCGCAATCTCGTATGTCGCGCTTGGGACCTTTTTTTAACAATTCGCTATACTCCATTTTTCTATAGCGATATTATTTCTTAAAAACGGCGTCAAGATTTAAAATATTTTACTTAAAATCGTGGGAGCATCCTAAAAACGCGATTTTTAGTACAGGGGGTAATACGGGCTAAAAAAGTGACGTCGTATAGTAACCATATAACACGTAACCATTTTTAGGCTCCTTTCAGGGGCCCGGGCGCCTAGGAGGAGTCTAGGGGTTTAGGTATATAAAATTCGTCAAAGCTGTGTCTATACTTTCCTCTATCTTTCTCGCTAGATAAATCGATGGTAATAAAACTGTAAGGTTTTTCCCACGCCTTGTAGCAAAATTTTCTAAATTCATCTTTGGGCATATTTTCGCTTACATGGTCGCTATAAATATGATTAATGTTTTTATGGTCTTGGCGAAAAAGGCAAATAAAATTCGCGTTTTCTCTAATAGTCTGCCTCGGCAACTTAAAATAGTTTTGCGAGAGATAAAAGCAGTCGATATTACTATGCCTTCCGCGAATATAGCAACACTCGCACTTATTATGCCTTTCTAATAGTAAATCGTCGAAGACCATTAAATTTTTGTCCTCCGCTTCCAACTCTCTCGGATCGGGCACGTCCTCGGCAGTTTCGAAGAAACTACACGTTATATCGGATTGATCTTCATCTTCTATTCTTTTAGCCCATTGTTCGATTACTTCGTCGGGGGTATGATTAGTATTCCGTATATCATCACGATGGATAAACAACTCTAAAATGCACTTTTTCGGTAGTTTTTCTTCGAAAGCTTTTTTAAGCACGCGATATTCGGGTTGGAAAAGACTTTTTTCCGAAAACGCACAAATTATCGTAATCGAGCCATTCCGGTTTCAGCAAAAGGTTTAGTAAAAGTGTAGTCTTGCCGCATCCCGATTTACCCATGATTAGACCTCTAATGCTTTTGGGTAAAAGAGGGCTATTAAATCTACTTGATGCTACTTCGTTCCACGATAAATCTTGGACATCCATTTTATATATATATTTAAAAAAATTTAACTTATATAAAAAGATGTATTGCGTTAAATGTAGAAAATCTACCGAGACAAGCGGCATAAGCTATGTCGTTACTAAAAATGGAAGAAATATGGCTCGCGGAAAATGTGTAGTGTGCGGAACGACAAAAACACAGTTCGTTAAATCCGCGGGTGACAAACCAAAGGCCACCAAACCGAAAGCCACGAAACCTAGGACCGCTAAACCTAAGGCTGCCAAACCTAAGGCCGCTAAACCTAGAGCCGCTAAACCTAAGGCGCAAAAAAAAAAAAAGAAAAATTTAGGAGTAGGAGCATCTTCGATGCTCCCGGGGGACCCTCTGGTTCCCCTAGACCCCCTTCAGGGGTCTGGGCGCCAAAGGCCCCTAGGCGGATCGATACTTAATAGGATGATCAATAATTTACCCGTCGAAATGCATCTCCCCGGTCATAACTTTACCGGACCCGGTACTAAATTAAATAAAAGACTCAACCCCGATTTAACGCCTAAGGAATGGAGTAAACCGATAAACCACGTTGATAAAGCCGCGTACCATCACGATATTTGCTATTTAAAAAATCCTACGACGGAAGTTAGAAACAATGTGTGTGACGCGAATATGTTAACGGAGCTAAAGGGGATCTATAATCCCACACTTAGGGAAAAAATGGAGCGATCCATCGTTAGTAATCTGATTGGGGCGAAGAAAAGATTCGGAATGGGGCTTAAAAAAGAAAAAATCGACATGGAGGTTTTAGCTGAAGAATTACACAAACCCTTGAGAAGAAAATTTAAGAAAAGGAGAGTCCTAGTAAGAGGTATTGATAAGATATGGGCCGCGGATTTAGTAGACATGCAAGCATTTTCGAAAACGAATAACGGTATAAAATATCTTCTCGCCGTTATCGATATTTTTTCCAAATACGGCTGGTTGATTCCATTAAAAGATAAAACCGGGAAATCCATCGCTGAAGCGTTAAAGAAAATTTTTAAGGAGAGAAAGCCGGAAAAAATGTGGGTAGATAGGGGTAAAGAGTTTTATAACAAAGATGTTAAAGACCTAGTAGAAATATATTCCACCCAAAATGAAGAAAAATCTATCGTCGTTGAGAGATGGATTAGAACGATGAAAGAAAAGATGTGGAAATATTTTACCGCCAAAAATACTAACGTTTATATCGACGTTTTGCAGGATCTCGTAAAACAATATAATAAAACGAAACATTCTTCCATTAAAATGACGCCAGTAAATGCAAGTAAGAAGGTGAATGAAATCGAGGTTCGGGAAAATCTTTATCCCGAAGATCTCGAAGTAAAGAATATGGTGCCTAAGTTTTCCGTCGGCGATAGAGTAAGGTTATTTAAAAAGAAAAAGACTTTCGAAAAGTGATATACCAAAAGAAGAGATTTTTACGATTTACGAGGTCAAACGTACGTTATCTGTAACGTATAGAGTTAAAGATCTTCAAGGAGAAGAACTAGAAGGCGCCTTTTACGAAGCCGAACTACAAAAAACTATGCATACCGAGCATGACCCTTACGTGATAGAAAAGGTTGTTAAGAAAGAAGGAGATAGATCTCTAATAAAATGGAGAGGTTATCCGGCTAAGTTTAATACTTGGGTCGATAATAAACTCGTTAAAAATATTTCCGATCTATAGAAAAAAATGGCGAATATCGCGATTGAAAACGTCATTTTACCGAACAAGCAGCTAAGCAACTTCGAACTAGAAGATGCCGCTAAAAGATTAAAGATACCTTCTTTTAGGGGTGTATTTTTATGAAACGCTTTACCGAGAAAATGCGGGAAAAAGGAATGCGGTATATTAAACCTAGACGACACGAGCGGGCCCGGTACGCATTGGGTCGCTTGGTATAAAGACGGTAAACTAAAAAATTATTTCGATAGTTACGGTTTACAACCGCCTCTCGAACTTCGAGACTATCTCACTGATCCGGTACTTTACAATACGGACCAATTACAACGAGCGGGCCAAGTATTCTGCGGTCATTTATGTTTGTACGTTCTTAAAGAGTTAAGCTTGGGGAAAAAATTTCAACGTGTTTTAAATAAACTTTTTTAGACCTATTAAAAAAATGCCCGTTGACAAATTCGGAAGAATGGATGACGTTAAATCGAGTGGAGACGGGATCTCGCTGACTTACGTCAATAATAATTTTTTGCGTAAAGACGGTACGACCGAAGTTACCGGTTCTATAAATATGAATGGCAACACATTAACGAGGGTTAGTAATCCCTCGAATCCGCAAGACGTAGCGACTAAAGATTATGTTGACTCTAACACGGGGTTATTGCTCGAAAATGGGGGTTATCACGTGTTAGGATATTTAAACATGGGATTTAATAAGCTAAAAAACTTAGAGGATCCCGAGGAACCGAGCGAAGCCGCTAATAAAAAATACGTAGATAGTACAGTTTTAGCGAGTACGTGGGGAGCTTTAACGAGAGACCCGAAAGACGCTGACGTTACTTTTATCACGAATGGGCAAATAGATATGAACGGAAGAAGAATTAAAAACTTACCCGAACCCGCTAATTGGGATGACCCTGTGACGAGGTCTTTTCTTTCCACGCAGATGCTAGCTTTATCCGAGCGCGAGAAAAGGGAAACGGCTTTATCGAAAAACGATGACGGTTCTTTTACCGCGAAAGATCGAATAGATATGAATGGAAAAAAATTATAAACTTGCCCAGACCAGTCGATGAGGGTGATCCAGTGATGAATATTTTTTTAATCGAGCGGTTATTAACTTTATCGGACCATTTAATAGCCTTATGTAAGAAGGAAAAAAATAAACCTATAATAAGCGTTCACGCGGAGGAACAGGGAAGTTTATTGGAAGGAAATTACGAGTTTTCTTTCGGTAACGGTAGCAATGGAAGATCTCACGGATTAGGGGGTTATTGCGTGTCGGCTCCGGGTAGAATTATAAGAGGTACTTTAGCGGCTTTTAAAGGGAATAAGTTTTTAGAAGAAGAGATAAAAATTAACTTGACCGTAAACGGCGAGGAAAAAACCGACTATTCCTTAATAAAAAAAACGGGAGAAGGTTGTAGTTGCGTAGTTTTTCCGCAACCTTTAGAAATAAAGCGGTGCGACCTCATAAACTTTTTAACGAAGACTAGCAACCAGGACGTAAAAAACTCTTATTTAACGCTACTTATAGAACTCGATTTATAAAAAATATATTAAATTAACTCTTTAATTTAATATATAAAAAATGGAAAAGTTAGTAAGCACGATGATGGGAAGCGGTGCCTTTCTCGGAGATCCTTTAGAATACTTTTTAAAACGTATAAGCGCGGACTTTAATACCCTTATTAAATACGCGGTTTTGTTCGAAGAGGGGAGTAGCGAGAGAAAATATTACGAAATAAGCGTTCGCGAACAATACGATCTCGTCGTGTTACGGTTTAAATATTGCGTCGAGGATTATTATAGAAAAAAGATCGATAGTATTCGGTCTAAAGTGGGTGAATCTTTATTATTCCTCGCGGATGAGGTTGAAGAGATTGGGAAGGTCGTGAAGACCTTAGAGACCGTAGAGACGGAAGAGGACGTCTAGACCCCCTTCGGGGGTCCGGGCGCCGAAGGCGCATAAAAACGCGATTTTTAGTACGGGGGTAATACGGGCTAAAAAAGTGATGTGGTATAGTAACCATATAACACATAACCATTTTTAGGACCCTTTCAGGGGCCCGGGCGCCAAAGGCGCCTAGGAGGAGTCTAGGCCCCTTTCAGGGGCCCGGACCCCCGAAGGGGGGTCTACGCAATCTCGTTCCTATAATGTCCTATAGACCTCGGGTTTATTTTGTCGGCCGTAAAGTATTTTTTATCGTCATTATAAGATAAAGCTTTCTTGTTTATCTCCTCGGTATATATTTCGTGCTTATAACTTCTCAGCGTAGGCATAGTTCTGTACTGATCCTTACCGCTAAACAAGCATTCTTTATATTGCTCGAAATTTAAATCGCAATTCACTACGGACTTTTTAATTCCTTTACATCTTTTAATTTCCGTACCTTCTACAGTTTTAAAAGCGTAATTTTTTACTCTTAAACCTACGAACTCCGTCATAATCCTTTCACCCAGTTCGTCTTTAAACTTCCCAACTACCCTTTTATTGCTATTATTTTTTAGGAAATGATCATCGGGATAATTGCTCGTATCGAATATCGCGAACTTTTCCGGTTCGATATCTTTATACAAACCATCGGTTCCTATCTCGAGAATAAAACTATCCGTATCCGTATAACATAATCTAACGTTTTCGCCGTACCTCGCTTTAAAGTAATTATAATACGTATCATACATATGGATCTTGCTAATATCCAAAATACTCATCCCTAGGTAGACGGGTTTGTTATATTTTATATTCAGCCTTTTCATATGTACGGCCTCTAAGTTTTCGTCAAATACGGTAGTATGATCGTAATTCGGTTTAGCAACGAGTTTTCTATACTGGTAACTGACTTCGTTAGAAACCAATTGTATATTGACTCTATTCCGTACGTTTTCCATAGTCTTACCAAAAATGGAATTCATCATTAGCTTAAAAAATACTTCTTCTTCGAATTTATTCGCGGCCGTTTTTCTTAGATCGACGTTTAAGTCGATATAGGGTTTCATCCAAGCGCTTTCTATAAATTTAATTCCTCGACGTATCTTTTTAAGTTTCAAACCTAAATCGAGATACGTTTTTAAAGTCTCGTAATGCACGACATAATTTTCCTTATCGCGTAAATTAGGCACGAGCTTTTTTACCTTTTTAATCTCTAAATGTTCCGGCGCTAGAGGGTAATCGTTATGCTCGTCGTGTAACTCCCGCGGATAGGCTAAATCTACTTCTAAGATCATACCTTTATTACAATATTTTCTCCATTCTTTTAATTCTTCTTCAGTCGCCCATTCGAATCCGTGAGTAGGCAGGGGTTTACTCATTGCCCAAGGGTAAAGGCTATTCGCGTCGATATACATTAAATAGGTCGAGGGTTTACTCAAATCGTATGAGCCACCCATATATTTATTCTTAGCTTTAGAATACCTTTTGCTAGCCATGCTAATACCGCCTCTAATGGCCCCGCTTTCTACCATTAAAAGCATATCCGCGTCCGATAAAAGTTCGAGACTTATTCCCGTTTTCTTTAGCATAGCGTCCATAACCAACCCGGGAGAGGTAAAATACCAACAAGGATCTAGTTCGTAGTACTTGCGGCAAGCGATCCTAAAGTTCTCAAAAACATCGGCTAAAAGTAATACGTCTATTTTATTATAAAGTTCGAGATAATCCCTAAAAGTTTTCATACCGAAGGTTTCCCAAACCTTCGTCGCGTGAGCGTAGTCTTCTTCGCTAATATGCTTCCTGGTCAAGCCCGAATAAAATGCTTCTTTAGGGGGTAAACTCGTTTCTTTGAGTTTTTTGAAACGGTCTAAGTACTCATAGGGGAAAAATCCTTTCCTTCTCACTAAAGGCGCCTCTTCTTTCGTAAAGAATTTAGATAAGGTTCTAAACTGACTTTCATTTAAATAACTCGAAAGGCTATCTAAACTACTATCCAAAAATTTCATACTGTCGAGGAATCGAACTGTATGAAATTTATTTATTTTAGTCAGAACTTTCTTTACTAGGCCCGTATAACTACCGACCACGATCTTCTTGCTAAAACTAATATATCTTTCTTCGTTATTTGGAATGCAATCGATCTTCCCCTTAGTTTTACCGAGGATTTTAATAAAAAGATGGGCATTGTATCCGCTCAAGTTATGAAAATACACCGGAGTAAAGTTCGGTGCTCTCGCTTTTAGGTTACATTCATTATGCGCGGCACCCCTATACTTACCCGTAAAATGGCAATGATCTTTTACCTTCTTATTTTTTTCGTCCGTAAACTTTTCGTTACAAATCCAGCATATTTTTTCTCGTTCGTAACTCGCTTCTTCCTGATTCGTTATTTTCACAGGCACAGGTTTGCGGTAGTACTCGTCGTAAATTTTTCTTATATCGCTCGTTAATAATTCCGTAAACTTTTCCGCCGCGTTCTCCCCGGTATATTGCCTTAATACAGGGGCGCAAACACGATCATCGAAACATTTTATAATATAGCAAAAACTGCAAGGTATAGGTTTCTGAGTTTTTATCGTATAACTATCTTCGGAATTCGGTTGACAAACGCTTATAGGCGATAAGACGCTTTCAAAATCGGCGCACACGAAGAACGGAACCTCGAGTTTTCTAGTATGATTTATAAAATTCGTGACGCTACCCTTTTCCGGCATTTCTAAAGTAACGGGCTGCCGGCCTCCGCAATATTTCGTATGCTTTTCCAAAAGCTTTTTACTACCGAAATGATTTAGACAAAGCATGCAATATTCGTAACCACCTTTATCCGATATTTGTTCCCTCATTAAACCCCTAAAATTTTTTATTAAAGCGTAATGACTTTTATCTCCTTCCTCGATATAAAGCAGGTTTACGTGATTACTACCTAATTTTTTAGGCGCTCTAATACGGTTAATCTTCTTTTTTGACGTATACTCGAAAACATTAACGCTAATTTCCGGATTTTGTTTTTCGAACTTATCTATATCCTTAAATGAAACGGGATATTCTATTCCGGCCATATTTAAACTATTTTCCTTTCCTTTTAAAATCTTACAGATTCTAAACGGGTTCTTTTTTACGGGATTTAGCCATCTCAAAATACACCATAGAAAGCATTTATCGTCTTTATTCTGCATGTTAATAACTACTTGCTTGCTCTCAAGCCATTCGGGTAAAGGTAAGTGGCCTTTAGCTTTTAAAGGATCATAGACGGAACTACGCAATTCTATTTGGCTTATATTCCGTATTACCCAACCACTATCCCTACGCGCGAATCTATCTAAATTTTCCATAATCCTTCTCGCCATTTTATCGTATAGCTCGTCTAAATTCGTTTCCTTCGAATTAATTTCGTTCTTATCAGAATGGAAACGTGCCGGTTTCGCTTCTTCGGGATTAAGTTTAGACCCGTAATACATATAAGCCTCGACATCCATCTTTACTTTTCTTCCGCGATTATCCGATAAAATTTCTATCATTCGTTGTTTCATCAGCAGTAGAAACTCATTCATTATCGCGAGAGTTCTCTGTACCGAATTAGTATGAGGACTAATACCATTCCATGGTGGTGCATTCCCTTTATATATTCTAAATTGATCATTAAATGCGGTATCCGTTAGCTCAACTTCTAATTTTTCGACTCGAAATTGGTTTAGTAACTAGACCAATTCGCCTTTTCTAAGTCGGCTGTACCCCTCTAAACCCCTATTCTTAGCTCGCTTACGAAGATCTTTTACCGTTATTCTTTCATCCCGCTTATCTCGATCTATCAAACGCCCGATTAATTTTTCTTTATTAAGCCTAGAGTAACCCCTGTAACCTTCTTTCTTAGCTATATTTTGAAGACCCGTTATCGTTTGCCTTTTTAAATCTTCGATAGAAGGAAAATCTCCCAGATCCGCCTCTCTTATAAAGTTAAAATCCGATATCGCTTTTTCTCCCTTTAAAACCTCGATTAAATTTTCTTTGCTAAGCCTAGAGTAACCTTTAAGACCCCTGTTCTTAGCTATATCATGAAGACCTCTTATCGTTTGCCTGTTAAGATCGTTATCCGTTCCTCTTATAGAGTTAAAATCCGGTATCGCTTTTTTCCCCTTTAAAACCTCGATTAAATTATCTTTGCTAAGCCTAGAGTAACCTTTAAGGCCCCTGTTCTTAGCTATATCATGAAGACCTCTTATCGTTTGCCTATTAAGATCGTTATCCGTTCCTCTTATAGAGTTAAAATCCGATAACGCCTTTTCTCCCTTTAAAACCTCGATTAAATTTTCTTTGCTAAGCCTAGAGTAACCTTTAAGACCCCTATTCTTAGCTATATCATCAAGACCTCTTATCGTTTGCCTATTAAGATCGTTATCCATTCCTCTTATAGAGTTAAAATCCGATATCGCTTTTTGTCCTCTTAGAACCTCGATTAAATTTTCTTTGCTTAGCCTCGAGTATCCTTTAAGACCCCTATTCTTAGCTATATTTTGAAGGCCTTTTATCGTAAAGGCGCTAAAATCGTTTTCCATTTTTATATAGTATTTTTTTTTCTTAATACTATATAAAAATATTTTTATTTTTTTTTTCCCTAAAAGACGCGCGTTAAAAAGACGAGATTTTTAGTACAGGGGGTTATAAGCGCTAAAAAACTGACACACCGAGAAGATTTTAACCCCGCTAAATCTAGCCCCCGACCCAGGCCACCGAAAGATCGAGAGCTCTGAGAGTCCGGAAAACATCGAGGAGACTGAACTCCGGAAAGATCGAGAAGACTCAAGATCGAGAAGACTGAACAGACCGGAAGATCGAGAAGACTGAAGAGACCGGAAGATCGAGAAGATCGAGAAGACTCAAGATCGAGAAGATCGAGAAGACTGAAGAGATTTAAGTACAGGGGGTTATAAGGGCTAAAAAACGGAGAGAGCGTGAAGATTTTAAGTACAGGGGGTTATAAGGCTGAGAAACGGAGCCCCCTAAATCCAAAAGTGTGCCCATTCGGGAAGCCCCTAAGCTCGCTAAGCCCCCTAAGCCCCCAAACCCCCTAAACCCCTAAGCCCCCTTAAGCCCCCTAAGCTCCCCTAAGCCCCCTTAAGCCCCTAAATCCGAAAGTGTGCCCATTCGGGAATTTTAGTATCTACTAACGCGATATTTTTGGTAAACAGCTTAAGTTTAATTAACTATGATTAAACCTATTGCAGACACAACCAACAAAATGGCTGAGGGAGGTTCATACAGATATAGCCCTGCAAGAAGGAACGACAGGGACAGTGAAAAAGAGGAAGAAGAAATGTATCGACAGATAGTAGAAATGAGTGTGGTTGAGAGAGGCTTCTTTCTCAGGGTCGTTGAAAGTCGGGATTGAGTGGTAAAGAGGTAAAGGGGAGAAAACACTTTGGAAAATAGAGAAAGTGTTAGTTATCAGCATTTTTCTCCTTTTCTCACTATGTTTTCGAAGCCCTTCTTCCGCAAAGAAACACGCGGTCGTCTGATGCAAAGATTAGCACATGAGCAAAATTTTCCATAACGTTCGTTCCTTAAAGGTCAAGACAATTCCCTTATTTTTCCTTTATCTCTTTACCAAACGACAAAATTTTAGACATATCCATATTCAAAGCATTTGCAGACGACACAATAAATGTGACTCAAAAAAAGTTTTTTGGGAAGGATAGAAAACACTGTGGGAAAAGAAGAAAATGCTGGTTACCAGCATTTTCTCCTTTTCCCACAGTGTTTTTAAAAGGTCAGGGTCGGTAAAAGTCGGGAATGTGTGGTAAAGGGTTAAAAAAACCATATTGTCTAACTACTAGTCATTCTAAAAACAAAAAGTAAAGTACATAAAGTATACAAAGCATCTTGCTTAATGGGGAATGTGATTATTTTTTTTAAAGAATTACAGTAAGGAATTTCTCCATTTGTCTCAGTGTTTCTGTATTTATTAGCTTTTGCATCAGCTACTTTCAAGATAAAGGTTTAATACGCCCCAAACACTTTCATGCCACTTGTTTGATCAAATACGATTGGATACTTTCAAATCAATCAGGAACTGAGGTGTTATATATTCCACCGTCTCCGCACTGTGCGAGCAGATTCTCTTTGCTACGCTGACAGCTTGATAGTTGCTCAACACTTGGCGAAAAAAAAATCCACTTTAATCCAGCACAGTTTTCGAAGTTAGAAGACAGCAATTACCAAAAAAGGTAAGATTTTCTTTTTATATTTCATTTTTTCATTTTATATTTTGATAAAGATATTATTATTATTATTATTATTCAATAGGTTCGATTTGTTTCTCTGTCGTCATGCAGCTCACATTTCGGAAACGCTGACAACTGACAAGATTGTTAGCAGGTCTAACTTTGTAGATATTGGTTTCACGCATCCTTATTCACGTCACTCTTGAAAATATGGTGTTCAGTACAGATAGGCCTATTCGTCAACCTTCTAAAATTAATCAGGGAAAAATGACAGAGGGCAGATTAACCTTTTTGGGTTGTTTATAAATAGCTGTGCTTGAAGTATGAATATGAGCGAATGCGCCTTTTTCCGGAATGTTTCCAAAATCGCCAACTTGGATGAAGAATATTAAATCAAGTTAGATCTAAGAAAGATCTAGATCTAATACACACTGAAAAAGGTTCATTCATTAACGTCGAGCAATATTATCAATGCCGTCTTTATGACTGACGTAATTTTTGTCTTCAGTTTCCCGCGTTGTGTTCCAATATGTGTTTGTATTTCTAGCAGTTATCGCTTTGGAATTTTAGGTCTAGACCAAACATAGAGAACTTGGATACTTTCGTCATATTTGGGGTATTTTTATTGTTTATAATTGAAATTTGTACAACTATTCGTGTGTTTTTTACATGGAATCTTTCAAAATGTTGCTAAGAGTGTGAATTAGGATCAGACTGCAGAACATGCATTCTGATCTTAGATCTAAGTTATCTGCTACTTTACAAGCTTTTCTTTCTTAGAAATTCCGATCTAGATCTAGAAACTGTAATGGATAGACTCTAATGGTTGTTAGATGGGTTTTTTATGTCGCTTTCAACAGCAATTAGATATAAGTTATGTCACGGCGACAGCTTCTTAACCGACATTAAGATGTTGGGATGATTTTATTAAGCAAAGCAGGTAGATAGATCTAGATCATAAAATTAGATGAGCTAGATCTAGATCCTTAACAACGATTTAAATCTTTCAAAAATAGATTTAGATCTACTTCAACTTGACCTAGATAAAGATCTACTCAAACTTTACTGTAAACTTAGATCTACTTCTCTTTTCAGAATTCTCCAAAGGAGCAGCGAAGTAGAAAACAGTATAACGGTTCAGACTGTTGTGAGCTTGGTATAAAAGTATTTTTTAAGGTAAACAGGTAGATCTAGTCTAACAGTTGATCCACATGTTTGTAAGATGGTAGATCTAGATCTACTGCATTTATACAGTTTTTTTTATCTCAGTTTTTTGTTATCGGTACTTAAGTAAAGGTTAGGAATTACTCATTGAATTTAAAACCTGTCTGTTGATTGGCTGAGCCAAAATATCTGGGCTAATCGTAAGGCTAGTCTTTGAAAAAAGGAGCAGAATTTTGAAACATTCACAAATCGAGTTAGAGGTCTATGTTTTGTCTTTTTTTTTTTTTTATGGTGTCCAACGCCATTTTCAACACTAGATCTATTCAGATTATATTGCAGCAGCTAGTTTACCTGCCCGTGTTTTCCAAGAGTTTCTTTTACCGGTACTTTGCCGAATATTCTCCCAAAGTCACTGGCTGCTTTCCCACATAACCATCGCCGAAAAAGTGATCAGATGTAAAGACATTTCTTTGTTAAATAACTTTTTTTTCAATCTAGATCTATGCATTCTTTATAAAAACAGCTTGAAAACTTAAATCACCTAATAAAATGCTCATAAAGTAACGGTGTCTTTCTTTGAAAGGCGAGAAAACATTGTGGAAAAAGGAGAAAATGCTGGTTACCAGCATTTTCTCCTTTTTCCTCAATGTTTTCCAGTCCTTCCTTCTTCAGGTTCGGTAAAACGCAATATCTTTGGTAAACAGCTTAAGTTTAATTAACTGTGATTAAATCTATTGCAGACACAACCAACAAAATGGCCGAGGGAGGTTACCAGCATTTTCTACTTTTTCCTCAATGTTTTCCAAATCTTTCTTCTTCAGGTTCGGTAAAACGCGATATTTTTAGTAAAGAGCTTAAGTTTAATTAACTGAATGATTAAATCTATTGCAGACACAACCAACAAAATGGCCGAGGGTGGTTCATATAGATACAGCCCTGCAAGAAGGAACGACAAGGAGAGTGAAAAAGAGGAAGAAGAAGAAATGTATCGACAGATAGTAGAAATAAGTGTGGGTGAGAGAGAGACAAAAGGAGCAAAGTGTGAGAGTTGTGTGCGTGAGAGTGTGAGGTCTGAGAGGTATGAGAGTCCGAGGTCTGAGAGGTACGAGGATGCGAGACGGCTGTATGGGAGGGTGGCTGTATTTCTATGTTTTGTATGTGAGATGTATGTGTGTGCGAAATGTATGCCTGGACATAGAAATCATGAAGGTATGAAAGTGAGGAGAAAAGAGAGTGAGAGACAAACCGATAGAGAGGAAAGTGGGAGTGAGAAAAGGAAAAGTAAGAACCGGGGACTTTCGGAGAAAATATTAGTATTTAGAAAGAAACTTGCAAAGAAAGCGCAGAATGAGAGAAAGGAGGAGGAAGAAGAAATTGAGAGTGACAGAATGAAAGAGCCGGGTGAGACAGACAGATCGTTGGAAAAATTTGTAGATACGCTTATGAGTGAGAGTGATTCAGAGAGAAGAACGAAACTGAAGAACAGCCGGGCCATTGTTTATGATCGAGTTGAAGTAAAACACAAATTGGATAGGACGGTTTGTATTATAACTGGATTGTGTGGACTGGAGAACAAAAGGTGGGTAGTCTGTGATTGGAATAATGATTGTATTAAAATATTCAAAGTGGGAAGTCACGTGTTACAACGTTATATAGGGTTTGTAGGGTCTGACTTTAAACCTTGTGATGTTACAGAAATACATTTAAAACAGAATTCTGCTGAACCGAACTTAGTGTCCGGCAACAGTTCTGATATTTCTGCAACAGACTGGGCTGATCTGGATAAACAATGTTTGATAGCAGTAACGTTACCATTGAAACATCAAATAATGTTTATAGATATAAGTAAAAAACCCGCAAAACCACAAAAAGTGATTAAAACAGAGGGACGATGTGGGTCTATACAATTTTATGATGACAAGATTTTCACCGTCTGTAGAGAAGAAGGTCGTCGCTCTCCCTATTCTGTTTATATACAGTCTGCAGAAGGAGACACGCTAAACAAGTTTGACACTGGTTTCTATAATCCTGATCTCGCCGTTGTTTCTGGACGAGTCTATTTAACCGATTGCCTCAATAACAAAGTAGAATGTAGAAATGTTGAGGGTCAAGTTATCTCGAAATTTACAATTAAAGGGTCGTGGCCTGTAGGAACCAGTGTAGACCCAGATAACAACGTGTATGTATGTGCACAGCATCACAACAAAGTATATAAACTGGATGCTGATCTGACTCGATACAAGTCAGAGTTAGATCAGACTGCAGGGTATATAGAGAGACCCCTCCCTCTGTGTTGTCACAGAGACAAATTATTTATCAGCCATGTCCGGTCGCCATCTTTACAGAACTTTGTTACTGTGGTCCGACTGCTTTAACGGCACCTCGACCTGGACATTGTAGATCATCATGTACTTCAGTCAGCCAACATTTAAATCTGCACCACAATATATTCTATCGTTACCATGGTCACGGTCTTACCTCTTTTATAAACAATATGTGACCGAGTGGGTTTTTTGCGGAGAGTGCAGACAAAGATCAGCCTGCACATACGTGCAGTCTGATCTTTGTCTACAATCCCCGCTTTTATATCAATAAGTTTTATTAAATAATGTCCATTTTCTGCCGATAAACTAAACGAAATGTATTTTTGTGGTAGTTTATAACTGACATTCGGCAGGATATGGGATAAATTACTTTATTCTCAACATTCCATTGTACTTTGTTTAGTAAGCAAGCTGTCGTTGGAAATCTTGTCATCGTATATTTATTTATTCACTTTTGATCAATTAATTTATTTATCTACGCCAGGTTAGATCAGACTTGCCCCACCCAGTACCTCTGAATTATTTGCTATTCTTGAATTTAACTCAACCCCTCTCCCCCGCCCCGCCCACGTTTGAAAATTTTCACAATTCCGGATATTCTATAAACATTATTTGAGTTCCAAATGTGCATCTATCAAACACTGTTTATCCGACAAACAATGTGGCAGCAGTAATTATTTGTATGCACCATTACTGCCGCTCTGAATGTTTTCTGTCAACAAAAACTGCTGTCAAATCGCAGACTTCCCGTCTTCTTATCTAGTCTCCATAATTCACATGCAAGTAGATGATTCTATTTTTTATTTCGTGTTTGCATTTGTTCATTCTCCGGTCCAATTCGTGTTTTACAAGCGAGAGAGAGAGAGAGTCAGTTGGATTTTTTATGAATATTTGCGTCATTTTCATCTGTAATTCATGTATTTTTTATTTTAACAAAGAGAAATTCCGTCAGTGCTTTGTTTACATTTTATTGTTGCCTAATTGTTTATACTCAGCAAGAGACGACGTGTTTCATAGAGGAAGTACCACAAAAAAATCCTATTTCTTGCTTGTCTCTTTCATATTTGTTGATAGTTTGCCACCTATTGCCATGCTATTGCCACCTATGGCCAGTACACTTTATCCAGGTCTTGCCGCTGTTTCTTACATCAGTACTTCACTCATTTTACGCAAGCCACTGGCTGCTTTCCCACACTGACATCATGAGAGACAGCTGAATCCTGTCCCGTTGGCTATCATCAATCCTCCAAGAGGACCTGAGACCCGAACTAGCGACCCTTTGATCACAAACCAAGTACTTTACTGGTGCACCGCGCTAGTCACACAAGGTCCGTAATACAGGAGTTGTAAGTTCAAATCCCTGGACTAGAAATATCAAGCCTCTCTAACATCCATTATAAGTTCAAATCCCTAGACTCGACACACTGATCAGCCTTGTACAACGAAGCATGAATTAATGGATGGATGGATAGATGAAAGAATGATTGGATGGATGAATGAAGTAACCGTGTTGTAATTATCAGTCTAAATTTAACCTCTATTCCAAGTAACCCTTATTCTGCCCGACCAAAGATAACTTCGCAGAGGGTGTAGATCTAGATCATACATAAAGTCTAATCAGTTTCTATACTAATGTTTGTTTGTATTGGAGTTTAACGCCGTATTAATAGCTTGGGTCATATTACAGCGGCCAGAGCACCTACGCTTGTGTTTTCTGGCTTTCTCACAACAGTACGGAGACAGCTTTCT
Organism: Tridacna gigas; assembly: GCA_945859785.2. NCBI lineage: Eukaryota > Metazoa > Mollusca > Bivalvia > Cardiida > Cardiidae > Tridacna > Tridacna gigas. Next base: position 2,216,848 of record OX244034.2, on the reverse strand, counting down.
TTCCAAGCCACTAACTACTTTCTCACATGCATCAGAGTTGAGAGGCGAAAAATCCCCGCACAGAAAGTGTGCTTCAACCAGGTATCGAAACCGCAACCACCAGGTCCACAAATCAGATACGCTAAGTACTGAGCAACCCGGCTGGGCTCCTGTACACGTGTAGATTGATTGATTGGATGGTGTTTTACGCCGCTTTCAACAATATTTCAGTCATATCACGGCGACAGCTCACATATTCATGTATTTCCTTGGTTTCACCAGTACTAGGCTAGGGCTCTGCAGTGTCTTACCCAAGGACACTCCCACGAAAAACACAGTGGATCCAGTGAGGCTCGAATCCGGGCCTCCAGGTTACGAGTCCTACGCTTTACCACTGAGCCACGTGTGACCCCAAGTACACATATAGATACTGGGTATAACCATATACAAGCATCACTATTGCCCTACAAACTGGACGAACAAACTTGAGGAAAAATTTAAAAAAAGTTTAGGAGAAAAGTCAATTAACAAGTATTTTCTCCTTTCCCACGATAAATTTAGGTCTGTCAAAGAATAATACTACCCTTCAAGCCACATTTAACTTGTCGTCTGCAAATAGTATCAATATGGACAAGTCTTAACATTTTGTCGTGCTGTAAATAGTTGTCCGGTCACTGGAAGACCGTTAGACCGCTTATCTCCCAAATCCTTTATTGTGCTATAGATCGATCAGTAATTTCCAGTCAAGAGTAAACAACTAAGTAACTATTGAGATTTTAAAAATTATTTTTGCAGAAAAAATCGGTCATAATATCGGCCTATGTGGAGCAAACTCAAGATTGCACAGAACGTGCAGTCTGATATCAGGTCTACACTATCCCTAAAAACGCATTTAGACATGCCTAGCATATATACAGAACTCGTTATAACTTAACGGAATCCTACTTTGTCTATACTTATTTGAAGGGGCCTTCAGTCGAAGGTTCAATCCTCACAGGAAACTCCGATTTTTCTTTGGACAGTCCGGAGGATGGCACCTGAGATTCCTTGTATAATACTGGCGAAACCTAGAAAGCACATGGACAAGTGAGTCGACTCCATTATATGACTGAAAAAGTGTTTAAAGCCGCATAAAACAGCATCCAAGCAAACAATTTAGGCACTAATAAATTAATATATCAACCAATTAATCGAGGCCCTCCATGATACAGTGGTTAAAGTGTTGGAATTCTAATCGAGCCGTTCTTGGTACCATCGTTTTTACTACTGTAGATTTAAGCTCACAGCATACGATCTGTGAAGTCCGATCTTTATCTACAATGTCTTCAAAAGGGTTGATCCTATATCCTATTCAAAGATCTATATAAGTGGGAGATTTTTGACTTCAAAGTCACTATGGCTTAACTTATTGCCAAACGACAAAAATTTGGAGGCGTCCAAATTGAAAGCTTTTGCAGACGACAATTTAAATGTGGTTGAAATTTTGCTTTTTGATTCTGAAAGGGTAGAAAACATTGTGGGAAAAGGAGAAAATGCTGGTTACTAGCATTTTCTCCTTTTCTCACAATGTTTTCAAAAGCTTTCGTTCTCAGTGTCGTTAAAAGTCAGGATTGTGTGGTAAAGAGTTAACGGAAACCCAGTTTGTAGATATTTATTTTGGAGTCATCTGGTGCCGAGTTCACTCCCCACTGGAAGCTCAGTATTTTTCATCGGAGTTTCCTTTGGCAAGCCACATCAGAGTCCCTTTCTAGTTCTGGTAAAACCCAGAGAACACATGAATAAGTGAGTTGTTACTGTGATATGACTGAAATAAAGTTTAAAGCAGCATACATCACCATCCAGTCAATCAATCAAGGTTCTCCGTGATACAGTGGTTAAAGTGTTGGAACTTTAATCAAACTGTTCTTGGTTTCATTCCTCCTGAAGAAGCAGTCTACATGAAAGTGACCTTCGGCAAGGCAGTGCAGGTTCTCAACCTATCACCTGCAAAACTGTATAAACAAATGTTCAGCCTTCTGTCGCCCTGATGTCACTGAAATATATAAAATCAATAATACCAACATCATAGTTATCAGAGATAAACTTTAAATACGTTACATTTTTCATTTTCTAAGTTCCAACTTATTTTCTGTATGAGCTTCCCATTGAACATTATACTGACTTAGTTAACATCCAGAAGCAGCCAGCAACTTTAACCGCATTATGCCTAGTGCTGGGAAAAAACAAACACATGCACATGACTAGGTGCAAAGGCTACAGCGATACAACTGAGATAATATTGAAGATAGCTTAAAACACCAAATAAGCCACTGATTATGTCAAACTGCCTCACTTCTCTAAGAGCCCATTTAGCACTACTGGAGAAATATAAACCAGAATACTTTTATTGATGCAATACACTGCAGAGCACCAGACTAGTACTTGAGGAACCCAGGGGACAAAATCATGAATAAGCGAATTGTTACCGTGATATAACTGAAATAGTTTTGAAAGTAGCATAAAAATCAACTCAAACACAAGAACAATCTTTATAATAAATACATTTTGATTAATGGAGAATGGAGATCAAGATCAGACTGCAAATAAATTGTAATCTAATCTCTAACAAACATTTTCAACAAAGTGAACCTTGATATTACAGTACAAATGTACGTCTCAGAAATGACAGAAAATATCAGTACTGCCTTTTATTTGCTTTTGATAACTAAGACAAAAGTTATTGAAAATTTAGAAGCATCTTCTCTTTTTAAGCGAATAATTCATACCCATCGACCTCTTTCGACGTTTGAGATTACAATCGCATGCCACTCAGAAACCTGTTTACCTTATGGACCTGATCAAACAAGCAGACAGTATAAATCAAAGATCAGACAACTCATTCTATGCAGCCTTATTTTGATCTATGCCATCCACAAAGGTCTCGATTTTCGTCTACAGCATAGAGAGGGCTAAAAACTTGTTACAATTAACTTTCAGGACACAAAGATATTTGTAAACAGAAATACGTTGTTGATTGATTGATTCATTGACCGATAGATTAAATGGTGTTTTAAGCCACTTTAAACAGTTTTTCTGTCATATCACGGCGACAGCTCATATATTCACGTATGCCCTGGGATTTACAAGTAATAAACAGTTTATTATATGCTTAACTTCTTACCAAGCGATCCCGCATTTTGACTTTAGACAACAAAAGCTTCTGAAAACATTGTGGCAAATGAATAAAATGCTGGTAAACATCACCTTTCTTCTTTACCAACAATGTTTTCTTACTCTTTCGAAGAAATATGCCATATTTCAGCAACATTTAATTTTTCTCTCCATTTAACGCGTTAGAAAAATTCAAGTCTAAAAAATTGTTTTCTGGTGAAGAGTTAACTTGTTCTAGCAGACAACCATAGATTAAGAATAAACCGCTCTTTGTGAACACTGTAGATTAGGATCAGGCTGCACACGCAGATCTACACGTTCTGTCATGTTGTGAAATATTCTGACAAAAAACACAGTTAAACTGCTTATATTTTTATTTTCTTTGGTGATTGAGAATGTACAGCACTTTAACAGGTAAAACAGTTCGACTTTTTAAGCTTGCCTTCTGTGTTACTTATCTCTACTTAAGGTTTCACTAAATTCTTCAAGCTGTTCTTGAATCTGCCTTACTTTTCCTGTAACATAGAGAAAAAACACTGAATATTGAAAATTCTACAGATATTTTCTTTTTAGCAGAAAACTTTCACATGTTCACATTTAGCCTACAGGACTGTTGAGACAATGCAGGTAGGGTCAGCAACAACACAGGGAATATAAAAACTTAAAATTACAATCCTACAATCTTCACCAAACAATCCTATTTTGCAGCCATGAGTGAGAACACTTAAGAACACAGTCAAAAAAAAAAAAAAAAAGTATTTGAAAACATTGTGAGAAAAGGAGAATATTATGGTTATAATATTCTTCTTTTCTCACAATGTTTTCAAATACAAATGCAATCTTTCAGTTTGGAGCTATATGAAAAAGTCTAAAATTTTGTCAAATGAAAGAGGATTAATTTCAGTCTACTAATAGAATAGTGGTTGACATAGCTTTCAACCATATTTGTGCGCTTACTACAGATCTAAATCTGATCTTTCAGTTTGAATTTCTTGTCCAACACATTGAGTCATGCAGGACCTCAAAGAGTCCAACAACATTTCATGTTTACCATATTACAGCAAAATCCTGAGTTTTGATAGCCATAAAGACAAAGACTTTTGAAAACAATGTGGAAAAGGAGAAAATGCTTGTAACCCTTTCAAAAACAAATTTCGTTTTAAGTGAGTCACATCCATTTTATTGTCTTCAAATGCTTTCAATATGGACAAGTCTGAAATTGTGTGTTTGGTTAAGTGATTAATTACAGATATACCAACAGTACTTACTCATATCTTTAGCTAATTCAAATGACTTTGTATAAAACTCACCAGAGAATGTCTTTTGGCTAAAAGAACGTCCTGCTACGAGATTATGAACTCAAACATTGTTTTTTTCTTTTTCGAAAAAGTCATTATTTGATATGATTGCTTGAATGAATGATGTTTATGAGGATTTCAACATCATTTCTGCCATATTGCTGTGACATCTTATACAAGTTCAGGCTATTAAGTGCCTTACTGTTTCCTTCTCCTTTAAAAGACCTCAGGTAAATGTGGATCAAACTCGAAACTTCCGGATTATTAATCAAACATCCTAGCTGCTCGTCCATGCAGAACCTCCTTACTTTCAATTATAGGCATACACTTTTAACTGTTTACCAACCGAGAAAATTTGGGACATGTCAAAATTGAAAGCAGTTTCAGATACCAAGTTGTTACCAACTAAATGTGGCTAGAGTGAAGCTTTTTTTTTGTTTTAAAGTAGACAGAAATATAGACAAGAGGGCCATTGGCCCTAAAGCGCTCACCTGAATAAAATCATCTACCGTTGATAAAGCTGTAGAAATCCTGATTTTAATGATGTAAAACATAAGTGAACTTGACCTATTTTTTTAACCACATTTTTTTTTACCTAATTTTGACTTTGCCAGAGACATCATCAAAACAAACATTCTGATGAAATTTCATGAGTATTAGACAGAAAATGTGGCCTCTAGAGTGTACACAAGGTTTTTTAACCCAACATGATCCAATTTCCAACTTGTCCAAGATGTGCATATCAGGCTGAAAATGCGGCTGCTACGGTGCATACAACGTTTTTTGAAGATTGAGACCAGTGATCTACTTTTTGACCAGACATTACCAATTTTCCCCCTAGTCCAAGATACCATCAAGACAAACATTCTGACTAAGTTTCAAGAGTGAGGCCTTTAGGGTAAAACAAGATTTTTCGAAGATAGGCCCAGTAACCTACGTATTGACGTAACATAACCCATTTTCATACTAGTCTGAGATATCATCAAGACAAATACTCTGACTTAGTTTTATGAGTATCAGTCTGAAACGTGGCCTCTAGAATGCACACAAGGTTTTCCTAACATTTAGCCCTGTGACCCTCTTTTTGATGTGACATGACACAATTTGTAACTTGTTCGAGATATTATCAAGACAAACACTCTGACCAAGTTTCATGAGTATTTGACCGAAAAGATTGGCCTCTATAGTGCACACATTGTTTATGTAAGTTTTGGCCTGGTGACCTTTTGACCCAGCATGGCCCAATTTCAAACTTGTCCAAAATTTTATCAAGACAAACTTTCTGACCAATTTTCATAAGTTTCTGGCCGATATTGTTGCCTCTAGAATCAAATTTCATAGGTATTAGACTAAAATGTAGCCTATAGAGTGCACACAAGGTTATTCTCAGATTTGCCCTTGTGACCTACTTTTGGACCCGACATGGCCTATTATCGAACTTGGCCGAGATATTATCAAGACAAACATTCTGACAAAGTTCCGTGAATATTTGACAGAAAATGTGGCCTCTAGAGTGTACAAAAGGTAATTGTTGACACATGGACGACAGACGAAGCACGATGCACACAGTACTATCACAAAAGCTCCTTTTTTAATTGTAAAACCTTTATCACACAGGCCTGGTTTTTAACGATCCCGAGAAAGAAAGCTTTGGAATGCATTATGGGAAAGCAGAAAATGCTGCTAACTAGCATTTCTCCTTTTCCCACAAAGTTTTCTACCCAATCAAAGGCAAGTTAAATAATTTAAGCCACTCTAATTTGTTATCTGCTAATTCATCGAATATTGACATGATTAAAATTGTGCTGTATGGTAAAAAGTTGTATGTCCTTACAAATTATGTGTCCACCTCTAAGCCTTGTGACTGTAATTTTTGCCTTACTGTCGTGAATGCATTTTCAGGTAGCACTGGTTTGTGTTTATGTAAATCAAATGATTGATATCCCAAAAAATCTGATGTTTTTACAACTTATAAATGACTTCTAAAACATTGTGGAAAAGAATTAAAAAGAAACCACTCACTTACACAAGATCTTCACAAAAAAATTTTCTTCTGTAAAATGACACATCAAGATATTTCTTAAGTTCTACCTGAAATTTTACGTTGCAAAAAAGAAAACAAAAAAACACAAATTAACCAACATAGAATGTATACTGTATAACCCTTTACTACAAAATCCCGAGTTTTAACGACCATTAGGAGAAAGTTTTTTTTTTGAAAACATTGTAGAAAAAGGAGAAAATGCTGATAACCAGCATTTTCTCCTTTTCTCACATTGTTTTCTACCCTTCCAGAGATTGAAATTGTCATTTTTGTGACTTTTAATTTGTCATCTGCAAATGCTTTCAGTTTGAACAAGTCTAAAATTTTGTCGTTTGGTAAAGAAATAAGGATATATATATATATACTTAAAAACGACCACATATTGGGTCTCACTTGTCAGACCTAACTATTGGGTCCTACCCGAAATAAAGGTGTTAGAAGCATGCGATTCCTTGAGAAATTATCTGTTTAGGGCAAGGGTACTATGTATACCTATATATATCGTGAATTCACAATGCATCTTACAAAAAATATGCAATTATCCTGAGACCTACTTAGTGGGTCCGACCCAATAATTAATTGGGTCTTGGACCCAATATTTATATATAAGGTTACATGCCACTAAATGTTTGGCATGGCCCCAATAATTTTGTATACAAGGTTTTATACCACTAAATGTTCAACTCTCGCCCAATTATTGAATACATATATTTATGAGTGAAGGAAGTGACAAGGACATGCTATGATGATCATTTAGCTCCAGGTTTGACAATCTAGTGACCAGTGACAAGGTTTTTTCCGTGTAACCAGGAATATTTTACTATAGCTACCTCATGAAACATCCTTTCCATAGATCGACCCTTAATATCAAAATGTGTTTTTTGCGTCTTTGCGAATCTGCTCCCTATTATGTTTTCTACTAACATTGCATGAACGCCCGTTAAATCCAATAGCAAACAATTATTATAAATCCTGTGTGAGTGACAGGTGTGATGGAATATAGAGCCAAAATTAAGAGGTAGAATATCATTTCATGTGCACCGCACTGCACTTCTCCTCATTGCGATCTGTATCTGATGGTCTGTTCTGCTAAGAATGTTGCTAAGAGGTATCTGATGGGTGTTTTTAGCAAGATGACCCATGTAACAAGCAAAGAATTCTTCACAATATTTTCAATGGTTTGACTACCAAAACGTCTTGTTTAAATACGGTAAGTACAACATACACATTTACTCTTTTTGAAGAGTGTAGCGGCTGTAGAAAGTCCTTCCGTTCATCTAGTCAGTGCAGTTATAAGTAGGTTTTGTCCTCGGGTCTGCCTCTTTTAGCCAGTTACAGTTGCACATATCAAATTATTGTCGCATAACCCTTACCAAGCAGCCTTTAGCTTTCCGACCCTAGCATAGAAGGCTTTTGAAAAAAATGTGGGAAAAGGGGAATTTTGTTGGCCCACAATGTTTTCTACCCTATCAGAGAACAGAAACTTGTAATAATTAGTCATTGTTTCCAGATAAAATTTCTTCGGGCAAAATACATTAAAATCACTACTTCTGATTCACATGGTTACGTGGGAAAGCAGCCAGTAGCTTGGAAAGAATATTGTGCGGAGTACTGGTAAAAAGAAACTCCAGGAAAGCATGGATAGGTGCACTGGCCTACGTGATATAACTGAAATAATGTTGAAAACGGCGTTAAACACCATACAATCAATCAATCAATTCTGATTTACAGTTATCGCTTGTTTTAAAGTTTGCTTGCTTGATTGACTGATTGATTGAATGGTGTTTTACGCCGCTCTCAACATTATTGCAGTCATATCACGGCGACAGCTTACATTATTCACGTCTTACCTGGGTTTCACCATTACTAGGCTGGGGCTTTGAAGTGTCTTGCCAAAGGACACTCCCACGAAAAACCCAGAGGATCCAGTACGGCTCGAACCCAGGTCCCCTGGATTATGAGTCAAACACTTTACCACTGAGCCACGCAAGCCTATCTTGCAGAGAGACATAGACTTATCCCCTTTAATTGGTCACTTGCCCCAGGTCTCCACTTTCGGATTTTGTTTGCATTGAATTCCGACATATTGCCCTTCATAACTAAGTGTCCTTGAGAGAGGGTACAAACTGACTAGTTCCACGCGCTCATAGTCCAGATCTTCGAGTACATGTATTACCAATCTGGATGGTCAATTTCTTGTTAGTGATACCGATAATTGAAACTATAAAATTGCATGTTTTCACAGCATATACCTGGCAGTAAATTTTACACTAGAGGAATTATTCAGCCAAACCCAATGACACGTGTAGGGGTCTTTGTCAGTGATCTACATTTCTGACTCTAAATATGTGTGAAGATTTAAGTGGATATTTTCAGTATTTGTCAAAGCAGCAATCGCTTGCTAGAGTTTAACCTCAGACTTGGCTTGGAAAGAATATTGTTCGTAGTACTGGTAAAAGAAACTCCAGGAAAGCATTGATAGGTACACTTGCCGCCGCGATATAACTGAAATAATGTTGAAAACGGCGTTAAACACCATGCAAACCTCAGACTTTCTTAGTCCAAATAGGGGTTAACCCATTCAAAATCTAGTTGTAGCGATATAACTTGCCCACAGGTGAGTAGAAAATCAAACAAGAAATTTGAGTTAAAAACAAGACACCTTTCAAATAATAAGAACATTTTATTCAGATCCCTTGTATATCTGCACAATACTCTCAACATAAAAAAAGTAAGGCACTTCGAATGACAACAGTAACAATTAGAAAAAAAGGGCTATGATAGCCCTGTATCATGCCACTGGCTAATAAGTAAAAAACTTACACGCCAATATTACAAACTTGGCGAATTGGTCTCAAACTAGAAGACATACGAAATTTTCTATGTAAAATCCCACGAGAAAACCATGACCTCAGGTCAGGGCATAGCCATATTTTACCACAGCGCTATAATTACTTGAATCCTGGTAGAGGTCCACAAGATAAAGCCCAATACGAAAAAACAAGAGGACGATGATGGTCCTATATCGGTCACCTGAGTCTCCTATTGCGTAAAAAAGAACTGTAAATTTCATACTTCAAATAGCTACTTTTCCCTTACTGATTGTGAGATTTTTTTTCAAAATCAATAGGGTTTAAGCTATTGATAATATAAAGACAGTGTGCAAATTTCAGAACAAGACGTGTCACTGAAAGTGCCTGATGCCCCCGAAACACCCCCAACAAAATTTAACTTGGTAGGACCTTGGCTTTTAACCAAGAGACATATCCCTTGCGCATGACACACCTTCTCAATGTGGTTTACCTTTCTGTCGAGTTTGATTCAATTTGTTTCATCAGTTTTGGAGGTATCGCGGAGGCACGAAACACTTTCCTCAAACAAATTTTAACTTGGTAAGACCTTTGCCTTCAACCTAGGGACATATCTCTTGCACATAACATATTTTCTCAATGTGGTTAACCTTTCTGAAGAGTTTGATAAAATTCGCTTCATAAGAAACCACATCAACAACTTTTAACTTGGTAGGACCTTGGCCTTTAACCTAGGGACATATAGCTTGTGCATAACACACCTTCTCAATGTGGTTTACTTTTTTGTAGAGTTTGATTAAATTCCTTTTGGAAGTTTTGGAGATACTACAGAGACACAAAACACCCCCAACCTAAATATTCTAACTTGGTAGGACCTTGGCCTTTAACCTTGAGACATATCACTTAGGCATGACACAACTTCTCAATGTGGTTTACCTTTCTGTGGTGTTTGATTAAATTCGCCCCAGCAGTTTTGGAGATATCACGGAGACATGAAACACCCCTCCCAAACAAATTTGAACTTTCAAGGACCTTTGCCTTTAACCTAGGGACATATTACTTGGGAATGACACACCTTCTCAATGTGGTTTAGCTTTCTGTGGAGTATGATTAAATTCGCTTCAGCAATTTGGGAGATATCACGGAGACTTGAAATCCCCCCTCCAAAACAAATTTTTGGGACCTTGACCTTTTAAGCTAGGAACATACCTCTTGCGCATAACACATTTTTTTCAGTGTGGTTTACCTTTCTGAAGAGTTTGATAAAATTCGCTTCATAAGTTTTGGAGATATCGCAGAAACACGAAATCCCCCCAACAAATTTTAACTTGGTTGGACCTTGGCCTTTAACCTAGGGACGTATCGCCTGTGCGTAACACACCTTTTTCAATGTAGTTTACTTTTCTGTGGAGTTTGATTAAATTCCTTTCAGACGTTTTGGAGATGTCGCGGTGACACAAGACACCCCAAACCGAAACAAATTCTAACTTGGTAGGACCTTGGCCTTTAACCTAGAGACATATCACTTGGGAATGACACACCTTCTCAATGTTGTTTACCTTTCTGTGGAGTTTGATTAAATTCGCTTCAACAGTTTTGGAGTCAGGAGACACGCAACACCTCTCCCAAACAAATTTGAACTTGATAGAACCTTGGCCTTTAACCAAGGGACATAGTACTTGTGGATGACACACCTTCTCAATGTGGTTATCTTTCTGTGGAGTCTGATTAAATTCGCTTCAGCAATTTGGGAGATATCATAGAGACTTGAAACCCCCCTCCCAAACAAATTTTTACATGAAAGGACCTTGGCCTTTAACCAAGGGACATATCACTTGTATGATACACCTCAATGTGGTTTACCTTTCTGTGGAGTATGATTTAATTCCCTTCAGTAAATTAGTAGATATGGCGGCGACACGAATAATCCTCCTAAACAAATCTTTACTTGGTAGAACCTTGGCCTTTAACCTAGGGACATATCTCTTGTGCATGACACACCTTTTCAATGTGGTTTACCTTTATATGGAGTTTGATTAAATTCGATTCAGCAGTTTTGGAGATTTTGTGGAGACACAAAACACTTCCCCCACACAAATTTTAATTTCGTAGGACTTTGGCCTTTAACATGGGGAAATATCGCATGTGCATGACACACCATCTCAGTGTGATTGAACTCTCTGTGAAGTTTGATTTGATTCCTTTCGTCTGTCTTGGAGGTATCTCAGAGACACGAAACAACCCCTTCCATAGACAATTATATCCTAATTTTTTATCCCCTGGGACCGGGCCAAATTTTGACCCAGGGGCATCATTTAACCAAATTTGGTAGCGGTCCACTAGGAGATGCTAAATTCCAAATATCAAAGCTCTAAGCCTTCTAGTTTGAGAGATGAAGATTTTTAAAGTTTGCTCTACATACCTTTATGTCCTACTTTGTTACCTTCGGGGCTTTCTAAAATGTTCACTATGTATGCTTATGTAGAACTTGTTTCCCTCTGGGCAAGGACAAACTTGACACAGGGCTATAATTTGGGCCCTGGATATTTAAAGTTTTCCCTGATCCAGCTCTGACCTACCTTCATTATTATTGTGCTGAAAATACGACCTTGCCTGTGCACAAGGTTTTCTAAAATTTGACCGAGTGACCCGGTTTATGGCCAGATAATTAGGTTTTCACACTCTTTCAAGGTTTTGTCGCAACAAACATTCCGGCCAAGTTTCATGAGTATCAACTTAAAAATGGCCTATAGAGTGTGCACAAACTTTTTCTAAGAATTGACCTGCTGACCTACTTTTTGATCCGATATGGCTCGATTTCATTCTCGTCTGAGAAATGATTAAGAAAAACATTCTGGCCAATTTTCATGAGTGTCAGAGTAAAAATATGGTCTCTACTGTGTAAAGAGGGTGACCTATTTTCAAACGTCCAAGAAATAATTAAGAGAAACATTCTGACCAATTTTCATGAGTATGTGACTGAAAATGTGGCCTCACAAGGCTCTTTCAACTTTAACCTAGTGACTTAATTTTTTCTGGCATTACCAATGTTCAAAACTCTTTCGAGATTTTATCAAGATAAACATTCTGACCAAGTTTCAGGAGTATCAGGCTAAAATTGTGGCCTCTAGAGCGTACAAAAGGTTAAAGTTGATGACGCACAACCGGTGCCAGACACAATAGAATCACAAAAGCTCTCCTTCATTCAGCACTTTGTGCTCAGGTGACCTAAAAAGCAATCTTTACTTCTTTGCTTTCAAGCACACTTACATTTGAATACTACTTTTTATGCTCCGTTAGAAGAAAGCTTTTGAAAACATTGTAGCAAGAGGGTAACATGACATCCAAAGGCCAATATCTTTCATGCTCATTTTGAGCAAGACTTTTTGAAAACATTGCAATTCATCCTGCTCCTTCTGAGGGAAGACTTTGAAAACATTGTGTTAAATTATGACAACATCCAGATATTACCATTCTTTTTGTTTCTTTAGAGTAAAGCTTTTAAAAACATTGCAAATTTTCATGCTCCTTTGAAGGAAAGCCTATGAAAAAAAAATGTGGCAAAAAGTGACATATTATACAAAGGTGTATTATATAAAATACTTATTTCTATATTCTCCTACAATTTGCCGTCTTATGGAAACGTGATTACAGAAAAAGGCAATGTATCTTAACTAAGTTTAAAATACAAACATTATACAATATGTCAACATTTTCTGTAAATGTACCTTAACTATACCTAAGTTTAACATACAAACATTTGTTTGATAAGCAATCTTTGTTTGCATAAAAGCACAAATTTGAATTAACCTTTTAAGTCATGCAAGTTTTTTATGAAAAAGAAAAATGTATATCAAAACAAAAGATTACATTATAATGCTTCTACATGCTAAAACCTTTGAAGACAGAATGGTGTTACGGCATTTTCATCGATATTTTGTTATCATCATGAGACTGCATTTCGCCTTAAAACAGAAGCATGATTAATATATCTAGCTAGGTTATACACCACTTTTATTTATAGAAGACATCAGCCGCCACCGAAACTCCAGAATCTTAGCTTTTTCATTCATGTGAAAACCCTTTTCGTGACAATCTCAGTTCAAGGCTTTAACTATTTTCACTCTGAATTTTCTCCTTTAGTGGACATAAACTTAAGGCAGGCTGACAGGCATAGATACTTTCTTTTAATAATTTACCCTTTTAACTTACCGACCTATATTTAAACTCAGCCTAATACGTTTTCATGAAGATTGGTAAAAAAATGGTCTCTGGAACTCAATTCATCTGACCTAACATTCTAATCAAGTTTTATGAAGATTGGATAAAAACTGTGACCTCTAGAGTGTAGACAGCCATAATTGTAAACGTCAACACATAATAAATATCATACGATCATAAAAGCACTCACCTTGAGCACTATGCCCTTAGGTGAGCATAAACGCAATATCAACTGTAATACACAAAAGCATTTGTAGTCCTCTGGATGCTTCTACATGCTGATTAACTATGATAAAGTTCAGCTAGAAATGTGGCTTCTAGAGTGCACACAAAGTTTTTCAAAGATTTGACCTAGCAACCTACTTTGTAACTTCATGTGTTCCATTATCAAACTAGACCAAGATTTTATGATTAAAAACCTCCTGACCAACTTTCATCAGGATCAGCTTAAAAACATAGCCTTAGACTGCACACCAGGTTTTTCAATCATCTGACCTACTGACCTAGTTTACGGCCCTTTCTGACCAAATATCAAACTTGATCTGAACCTTAAAGAGACTAACATTCAAATCAACTTTCATCTAGATTAGCTAAAAAAAAAGGTTGCCTCTAGAGAGCACATAAAGTATCAATTTATTTGATCTAGTAACCTAGTTTATGACCTTTTTTGACCTATTATCACACTTATCCTTGATTTCAAAGTGGCAAACAATCTGACCCACTTTCATCCAGATCAGGTAAAAACTGTGACCTCTAGAGTGCACACAGGTCAAATGTTGAAGACTCATGTTGCATATTTTGGACAATGGCTCATCTCAATACCTTGAGCAATGTTGTACTCAGGTGTGATAAAAATGTGAACATAAAGATAATGCAAGCTTTGTTCTTGTGCTCAAAAGTTTATACAGGTATTACAAGATCTAGCATCTCATTGGCCGGGGTTTCCACTGGAAATTGTGCATATAGTACTGGTAAAATCTTAATGAAAACCACATAAATTTTCACAAAGTTCTGATCAGAGTCACGATTTTCCGAGCTTCACGTTATTTGATTTTGCCCTGAGTTGTGGCAGTATTTGAGTAGACAGTTTTTGGTAAGTCTCCTGTGCCTCTTTCATATCTGTATTATGTACACTGGATCTCGTCCCACCTAAATAAAACTTGGAACTTTTTTCTAAGGTATGTTTCTTCAGCAACAGACCAATGTCTTTTTACACTTCGCTTACCTGAAATGTATAAATTATATCTTTGTCAATGTTACCTACAGGGTTCATACATATTTCTGACTTTAAAATTCTATACTTTTCCCTTGTTTTTCCATGACAAAAATATTTTCCATGATATGTAACATACACCTGTAACTGGACTTTAAACTTGAAAACCCTGATTTTCATGACAGGGGTCGAATTTTCTCTTTTCCATGTTTTTTCCACAGTTCAAATCTTCCATGATTTTTCCAGCCTTGCAAACCCTGACTCTTCCACGTATCATAGAAACTTGTACCTGTATACGCTTGTATGTTACTCATGTGTGCAGGGGCCTGTTACATCAGTTTTGTTTGCTTCGAAGTATTTGGTTTAACCTGCTTGTTTTAAAAAGATTTAATTCTTCTCTATAAGTTCATTTGTACAATTCATTAATGGATTGAAAAGAAGGTGACAAACGATCATAGAAGCAATATAATTCATCATAGTTAACCACTGCTAAGGGAATCTCCAACTAAATATTTGACAAACTACAGCTATACAAGTGATCTTGATATGATTGACTGGTGTTTTACACCACTTTCAACATAATTTCAGTCATATGACGGTGACAGGTCACAATTACATCTATTTCCTGGATTTCACCAGTACAAGGCTGGGGCTCTGAAGTGTTTTGCCAAAGGACACTCCCTCGAAAAACTCAGTGGATCAAGTAAGGCCGTAACCCAGGTCCTCCAGGTCACGGGTCCTACACTCTAGGCCTAACAAAAATATCTGTGTCTATGGTTTCGATCCGAGATGCTGTAGGTAGGGTAGCTAGGGATTTTTTTCCCAGAAACTTTTTACATGGACCGAAGTGGCACCCGACAGATTTTTTTTTTCTTTTTCAATTGTAGCATGAAAAGTTTAGGGTCAGCAGCATTTCTAGGTAGGGTCGGGAAACCCTTAACACTGATATTTTTTGACAGACCTTACAACCGGACCGAGCAGGACACCACAAACAAGTGATCTGAAACAAAACACTTCTAGTTCCCTTTTGACCTTAATGAGTGACCTCAAAATTGACAATTATGGTCCAATTGTTGTTCAAAAGTACTGATGAGTACATTCTTGAGCATGTTTACTGTAGCATTAAAATCTGCGACATTTGTCAATCTTCGATTGAGTTTAGACTATGTCCCTAAACCTAGAGATTCAGGTATTGTATGTTGTAAACACATTTTTATGGCATTTATTTCCTTTGTGTGTAGCAGAGGTTGTAGAGTCCTATTTTGTCAACATAACCTTACAAACACAAGGAATTTTGAGGTTTACTCACATTTGCACCAGGTGCTGACCTTGTTGCTGCTTTCTTGGCAGGCATGAGTTCCATTTGTTCATCTGTAATTGAATCAGCTATCTGTGCATTTGCATCTGAATCAGCCATCTGAACATGTGCATCTGATTCTCCCATCTGTTTGTCTGTACCTGCATCATTAACATTAGTGTAACATTGTTAACAGAGAAAGACAAGGCTTGTTGGAGATACATGTCTCACCTGTCCCACTTGTTTTCAATATTTCTGAGTTGAAACAGGGAATGTTTTTTTTTTTTTTTAATGCATATCAGAGTGTAGGCATAGGGCCAGTAACATTAAGCTACAGGTAAAAACACATGTGTGAGGTGTCAGTTTAATACTCAGGTATTTTTTTTCTCAAACAGAACAAACAAAATATTTATATATTGAAGTTTGTAGGTTACATGAGCAAAAATAGCTCTAAATCACTTACTTTACCCAATGCGATGCATTTTTTACAGCTGCGTTGAAAAAAAACATCAAATGGAAATTGTAACCTCTACATTGCACAAGTTGCATTTTTTTCATATATTTTACCTACAGACCCTTTTTTTTTTTCTCTCCTGGACACTTAGAGATCTTTAAGACAAACATTCTGACAAAGTCTCAAAAAGAGTTGGGTTAAAATTATGGTCTTTAGCGTACACACAATGTTTTTTTTTCCAACATATGACCTAATGACATAGTTTTTGAATCCATACCACCCATTGTTGAACTTTTATAAGAGATCAAGGAGACAAATAGTAAGACAAAGTTTCATCAGATACAGTTAAAATTGTGGCCTCATTGGGTATTTCCAATATTTGAAAAAGTAACCATGTATTTGACCCCACATGACCCATTTTCAAACTAGGCTGAGAGAAAATGGCATAAACATACTGACAAAATTTCATCAAGTTCAAATAGGAGCTGTCTCTTCCAGCATGTACACAAGGTTATTAAGATATAACACCTAGTGACCTAGTTTCCAGACTAATCATAACCCATTTTCAAACTTGGATGATAGATAACCGAGACAAATATTCTGACACTAACATTGGTTGAAAATGCAGCCGCAAGAGAGCAAGCAAGGTTTTTCTTTTATTTGACCTATTGACCTACGTTTTGTGCCCATATGTCCAATTTTCAAACTTGCAGGTAATGGATTAAAATATTTTGACACTCTAGTAGTTTCATCAAGATCAAGTTAGAGCATGTTTTAAAAGTGAAACCACTGTTGAATGTTTTGGCCTAAAATGCTGAAAATTAGTCATAGAACTGTCAAGGTAACTAACATGGTACCTAAATTTGTTCTGCTGGGTGATGTGCTATGCCCAATAGAACAAGAGGGCCATGATGGCCCTGTATCGCTCCACTGGCTTATAAATATAAACCATAAATACTAAAGATTTCAATTCTGAGCCAAATGGTTTCAAAATGAAGACTTACAAACTTTTCTCTGTAAAAGCCCATGTGAAAGTTGAGACCCGCAGGGCAAAGCCATTTTTGATCCCAGAGCGATAATTACTTGGTAGAGGTCCACAAGATAAAGCCACATGCCAAAATAATACAAGTCTATGTTGTATGGTTATAAATAAGGTAATTTTCAAGTTTTGTCCATATGAAGCCTCTGTAAAACATAAGACCCCTGATGCAAGGCTAATTTCAAAAAAAAAAAAAAAAAAAAAAAAATCAAAAGTGATCCAGATTTGGTAGCCCTTGTGTTTGCGGTTAGGAGTAAAAGGATTTTTTGAATTTTCACCCTATAAGCACATGTTTATGACCAAATTTGGGAGTTCTTGGCCTTATGGCTAGTAACAAGACAGTTTTCACTCCATAAACCCATGTAAAACTTGTGACCCCTGGTGCAGGGCCAAACTCGATCCTAGGGTTGTAACTTGGGCCCTCTTTGTAGTTGTCCACTAGATAGTGCTATAATTATGCAAAATTTGGTAGCTCTAAGCCTTATGGCTATGTACACCAAGATTTAAAAGTTTTCCCTATATAAGCCCATGTAAATCTTGTGAACCTCCCCCCCCCCTAGCATGAGGCCGAATTGATCCTAGGACTGTAATTTGGGCACTCTTGGTAGACCCCCACTAGATCAAGCTAAATGCAAAATTTGGTAGCTCTAGGCCCTCATGGCCATGTACTGGAAGATTTCTTAAGTTGTCACTATCTACGCCCATGTAAAACTTGTGACCCCTGCAGCGGGGCCAATTTTGATCCCAGGGCTAAAATTTTGGCCTGCTTGGTAGAGGCCCACTAGATATAGCTACATGCAAAATTTGGTAGCTCTAGGCCTTATGGCTAGGTACAGGAAGATTTTTAAAGTTTTCTCTATATAAGCCTATGTAAAACTTGTGACCCCTGGGGCAGAGCCAATTTTGACCCCAGGGCTATAATTTGAAGAAACATGATAGAGGTCTACTACATAAAGCTACATGCCAAATTTGGTAGCCCTACACCTTATGCTTTCAGAGAAGAAGATTTTTAAAGATTTCCAATATTTCTCAGTTTTGTTGCCATGGCAACCAGAGTTTTTGAAGGAATCAAATTCTTTCAAGAAATTCTGAAGAGGACCATGGCAGGATCATTTCTGTGAAGTTTCATGAAAATTGGATGGGTAGTTTCAGAGAAGAAGATGTTTGAAATAAAAGTTAACGCACGGACGCACGGACGGACGCACGGACGCACGACGGACACCGGGCCATGACATAAGCCCGCTGGCCTTCGGCCAGTGGAGCTAAAAAGTGGAGAAATGCAAAGATCACATAACATAATGCTCATCATATTTTATATTACCACTCAGCACTCTTGAGACAATGCACATCACTTTTCGTTAGATCTGACCATTTGCTATCACACTACGGCTGACCAAGGTATAAAGGGGTCGTGCTATTGTATTGCTATTGGAAGGTCAACAGCAGCAACAGGTTGTGAGACAATTTGGTGTGAACATTTCAACAACAGAACTACTTGCTATGAACCTGAGAAAAACTGGAGGCATAGGAGACCATGCTAGATTGTGACATCCAATGGCACTTGAAGACAGATTATATGTCATGGCCACCTTCATGATCACGATAGCAATGCAACTGAGAAAGCTGTTCTAATTGTAGGCAATCACGATAGCAACATTTAGGCACAAATAGTAAGAAATCAATTCAATAATGATTATCTGCAATCTCGTCATCATTATATTGGCTTGCCCCCTACTCCTGTACATTGCATTTGTCTAGCTTGGTTGAGAGCATATGCTCCGAGATTGTTCCCAATGTATCGATGGAGACATTTGTTTTTCACAGAAGAGTCTCTGTTCACTCTGTTTCTGTTGCTGTGCCAAATGTGCAACAACACAACCTACCGTATTTTGCTTAAATTTTGGGACACCAAAAGTATTCGGACACCATCAAAAAAAGCGAAAAGAATTATTTTTAATGACCCACTGATTTGGGCCATACTAAAAATGGCAAAGCAAGATCAGTATTTTTTTGTTCCTAAGAATTGGGACAGTGAATGATAAAATAATTTTTGGCAGGCCAAATACACATTTGAATACAGACACTCACGTCATACTCATATGAATGACAGGTCAGTTTACAATATTTGACACCAGTTCAAAATCAGGATAAGAACTCAAACATAAATATTTACCAGTTTCCTTCTCAGATTCTGGCTTAGACTGTAAAGTTTGGTAACTTTCTTCCTACTACAGTAATATTTGGAGTACTTGTATAATACAATTTATTGGGTCTATACACTTACCATTGTCATATATTTCTGTATGTACTTTTACATGATGTTGCAGATAAGCGCTTTCAAAATGAGTCTTTAAATATATTTACCAGTTTGCCTCTCCAACTCTAGCTTGGACAGAAAGGTTTGGTTACTTTGTGAACATAACAATATTGGGCCTTATTGTATTATACAATTTATTGGGTCATATTTATATGAATGAGGGGTCACTTTACACAATGCTTGACATAGTTCAAATCAGGATAAGCACTCAAACATAAATATTTACCAGGTTCCTTCTCAGATTCTGGTTTAGACTGTAAGGTTTGCTAACTTTCTTCCTACTACAGTAATATTTGGACTACTTGTATTATACAATTTATTGGGTCTGTACACTTACCATCTTCATATATCTATATGTACTTTTGTATATTATTGCAGATAAGTGCTTTCAGAATGAGCCTTTAAATATATTTACCAGTTTGCTTCTCCAACTGTGGCTTGGACAGAAAGGTTTGGTTACTTTGGTCTTATTGTATTATACAATTTATTGGGTCTTTACACTTAGCACCTTTATTTCTATATGTACTTTTACATCATATTGCAGTTAAGTGCTTTTTGGATAAGACCTTTAGGGTAATAAATATCTACCACTTTGCTTCTTGAATTCTAGCTTGGACAGATAGGTCTGACTACTTTTTTGTGAACACAATAATATTGGGTCTCAATTTTTATTGGGTCTTCAACTTTAATACTTTTATGCATTCCTGTACACCTTTTTACATCATATTGCAATTTAAAACTACATAATATTGTGACAAATATTTCAGAATTGAATCCTACGGTACATGATAATATCTGTTCTAATCACAATAATCACTTTCCTACGGTGTCCTTCAGAGTCTACACAAGCATAACATGACAATGGGAAGAATGAAACATAGTTTTAGCAAATATGTATAGAGCACCAACACGGGTATATTACAGTCAAATAATCTCATTCCGAAAACGATCCAAAAGGAAGAGTAACAGCAAAATATATATCATGTAAAGAAAAAAAAAAAAAAAAAAAAAAAATGAAATTGAAGCTATTTGAAAGATTACCATACTTAAGCAAACATGTATAGAACACCAACAGGGGTCTATCACAGTCGAATTATTTCAAAATTAAGCCTTCATTTAGAATGAAAAGTTTCAAATGATGTTTAGGGTCTAAAATTCCTAATCTTTTGATAGCCATGTCTTTTGAAATTATTGCAAGGGCTTCAACAATTTTCGTAGCGAATCATCAGGGGAATATATTAAGAAAAGTATCATGAAATAAGACCAAAAATTACACAGGAATAAACTTTCAAAGTTTCCATAATGAACTTTATAGGGAGTAAGCCCATCCATCCAGGAGGCCATGTATATTGATGAATCAAAATGTCTTCAAGGAATGTGGTAAAGTGTCTCATTGAGAACAATTCAATGAGATATCTTAAAATAGGGTATAAAATCTTCTGAGAGCAAGATAGAAATTTACACCAGAATTTAGTAGAGATAAAAAGTCCCACCCCTTGGTAGCCTTGTTGTTAGACAAATAAGAAACGCCTTCATGGAACTTGGTTGTGTGTCATCTTTTGAAACGTTTTGGAAAATCAGCCAAAGAATCCTTCAGAAAAGGATTTTTTTAGGTTTGAAATAAAATGATCTCTGTTGCCATTGCAAACAAAGCTCTTCATGGAAATACTTTCTTTGAAGGTTTCAGAAATGAACCTCCAAAAAATGTATCTGTGAAATTTATTTGGAATTGGCTGATGTTTTAGGAAAAAATGTTTGAAGACAAAGTGAACAAATGGTCGACAAAGGGCCGTCACATAGCTCACTTGCCTTTGGCCAGTGGGGCTTAAAACAAAGAAGAATAAAAATAATACCTGCTGTCTTGCGTGGTAATTTATCTACAATATCGTCAAATGGGCCATCATTTCCATCTCCATCATCAGCACATAAAAAAAGAATGATGGAAAAATGATTATTGTGATTAGAACAGATATTATCATGTACCACAGGATTCTGAAATGAAAAGTTTTGAATGATGTTAAGGGCCCAAAATTCCTAATCTTTCGATAGCCATGTTTTTTTTTCAATTATTGCAACAGCTTCAACCATTTTTGTAGCGAATCATCAGGGAAAAAATTTTATCAAAGAATCATGGAATTAGGCCAAAAATTACACAGGAATAAACTTTCAAAGTTTACATTATGACCTTTTTGGGGAATAAGCCCATCCAACCAGGAGGCCAAGTGTATTGATGAATCAAAATGCTTTCAAGGAATGTGGTAAAGGGTCTGATTGAGAACATTATAAAATCAACCAAAATGTAATTGACGAAAGGATTTTTTAAGTTTACAATAAAATCATTTCTGTTGCCATAGCAAACAGAGCTCTTCATGGAAATACCTTTTTGAAGGTTTTCAGACTTTGGCTAGTTGACCTAAATATCAAGCAGAAGTAAAATAATACCTGCTGTCATGTGTGGTAAATTATGTACAATATGATCAAATGGGCCATATCTCCATCTCCATCATCTGCAGATAAAAAAAGAATGAATCGTTCCTAACAAGAGGGCCATGATGACCCTGTATCGCTCCACTGGCTTACATGTATAAATATAAACCATAAAGAGAAGTCTTCACTATATAAGCCCTTATAAAACTTTGACCCCTGGGCTACAGTCGGACTAAATGGGGAATATGTGTATTAGAAGAATAACATGCCAAATTTGGGAGTTCTTGGCCTTATGGCCAGTAAGAAGACGGTTTCTGAAGTTTTCACCCCATAAACCCACGTAAAACTTGTGACCCCTGGTGCAGGGCCAAACTTGATCCTAGGGCTGTTACTTGGGTCCTCTTTGTAGTTGTCCGCTAGATGATGCTATAATTATGCAAAATTTGATAGCCCTTAGCCTTATGGCTATGTACACCAAGATTTAAAAGTTTTCCCTATATAAGCCCATGTAAATCTTGTGAACCACCCCCACCCCCCAACATGAGGCCAAATTGACCCCAGGACTGTAATTTGCGCACTTTTGGTAGAACCCCACTAGATCAAGCTAAATGCAAAATTTGGTAGCTCTAGGCCTTATGGCTAGGTACAGGAAGATTTTTAAAGTTTTCTCTATATAAGCCTATGTAAAACTTGTGACCCCTGGGGCAAAGCCAATTTTGACCCCAGGGCTATAATGTGAAGAAACATGATAGAGGTCAACTACATAAAGCTACATGCCAAATTTGGTAGCCCTATGCCTAATGGTTTCAGACGAAGATTTTTAAAGATTTCCAATATTTTTCAGTTTTGTTGCCATGGCAACCAGAGTTTTTGAAGGAATCAAATTCTTTCAAGAAATTCTGAAGAGGACCATGGCAGGATCATTTCTGTGAAGTTTCATGAAAAATGGATGGGTAGTTTCAGAGAAAAAGATGTTTGAAATAAAAACACGCACAGACGGACGGACGGACGACAGACACCAGGCCATGACGTAAGCCCGCTGGCCTTCGGCCAGTGGAGCTAAAAATGGACACAACAAAATCAGTCACTAGGAAACACACTTTTCGTACCGTGCAGGCATTTCCACAGAATTTAAAATTGACAGGTAGGCTTAAATTATTGAATGCATAACAATTAGTGTAACTTTTAATCTATTTTGGGTTTACAGCTGTTGTTCCACACCTACTGCTCCATACCTCTATTGAGAACAACCCTTTTTCCACTGATTTTTCAACTTCCAAGGTCATAACTTTCTCAGATCTAAATTATTAACCTTCAAAATGATTATTTTCATATACTTAGATTAGTGAAACATTTTTTGCTTTCATTATTCCTTGAAACTTGAAAAAGTAAGGGATTGGTCTAAATAATTTTTGGCAAGCCAAATCCACATTTGAACACTGACACTCAGGTCATATTTATATGACTGACAGGTTACTTCTCAATGTTTGACACAGTTCAAATCAGGATAAGCACTCAAACATAAATATTTACCAGGTTCCTTCTCAGATTCTGGTTTAGACTGTAAGGATTGGTACTTTCTTCCAACTATAATAATATTTGGACTACTTGGATTATACAATTTATTGGGTCTATACACTTACCATCTTCATATATCTATATGTACTTTTTTATGATATTGCAGATAAGCGCTTTCAAAATGAGCCCTTAAATATATATACCAGTTTGCTTCCCCAACTCTGGTTTGGACAGAAAGGTTTGGTTACTTTGGTTAGAACACACCAATATTGGGTCATATTGCATTATACAATTTATTGGGTCTTTACACTTAGCACCTTCATATATTTCATATTGCAGACCTCTAAGCCCTATCTGGATAAGACCTTAAATATATTTACCAGTCTGCTTCTACAATTCTGGCTTATATTGGCACTACTGGTATTATACAATTTATTGGGTCTTTACACTTAGCACCTTTATTTCTATATGTACTTTTACATCATACTGCAGTTAAGCGCTTTTGTAGGACAAGACCTTGAGGATAATAAATATCTACCTGCTTGCTTTTCGAAATTCTAGCTTGGGCAGAAAGGTCTGACTACTTTTTTGTGAACACAATACATGTAATATTGGGTCTTATTCTATTATACAATTTTTAGTGGGTCTTCAACTTTAATACCTTTATGCATTCCTGTACACCTTCTTATGTCATATTGCAATTTTAAAACTACTTAATATTGTGACAAATATTTCAGAATCGAATCCTGCGGTACATAATAATATTTGTTCTAATCACAATAATCATTTTCCTGTGGTGTCCTTTAGATTCTACACAAGCATAACATGACGGTGGGATGAATGAAACATAGCTTTAGCAAATATGTATAGAGCAGCAACAGGGGTACAGTCAAATAATCTCATTCCAAAAACGATCCATAAGGACAAGTAACTGCAAAATATATTTCATGTACAGAAAAAAAGATTTGGAAACTTACAACTAAGCCATTTGAAAGATTACCATACTTAAGCAAATATGTATAGAGCACCAACAGGGTTCTATCACAGTCAAATTATTTCAAAATTAAACCTTCATTTAAAACAAAAAGTTTCAAATGATGTTAAGGGTCTAAAATTCCTAATCTTATGATAGCCATGTCTTTTCCAATCATTGCAAAGGCTTCAACAATTTTCTTAGCGAATCATAAGTGGAATATTTTTATCAAAGTATCATGAAATTAGGCCAGAAATTACACAGGAATAAAGTTTCAAAGTTTCCATAATGAATTACTAGTATATAGGGAATAAGCCGATCCAACCAGGAGGCCATGTACTTTGATAAATCAAAAATGCCTTCAAGGAATGTGGGAAAGGATCTGATGGAGAACAACTCAAAAAGATATTTTAAAAATAGGGCAAAAAAAGATCTGAGAACATGACTGAAATTTACACCAGAGTTAAGTAGAGAAACAAAAGTCCCACCCATTGGTGGCCTTGTTTTTAGACAAATTAGAAATGCCTTCATCAAACTTGGTTGAGTGTCATCTTTTGAAGAATTCTGTAAAATATTTTTGAAATTCCACCAAATAATAATTTAGAACAGGATTTTTTTAATTAAAAATAAAAATCATTTTTGTTGCCATAGCAACCAGAGTTCTTCATGGAAATACTTTTTTAAGGTTTTCAGAGATGTAACCCCTGCTTATGGCCAGTGGACCTGAATACTAAGCAGAAGTATTATAATACCTGCTGTCTTGTGTAGTGATTTATGTACAGTATCATCAAATAGGCCATCATCTCCATCGCCATCATCTGCAGATAAAAAAAGAATGAATTATTCCTAAAAATGGACACAACAAAATCAGTCACTAGGAAATACACTTTTTGTACCGTGCAGGCATTTCCACAGAATTTAAAATTGACAGGTAGGCTTAAATTATTGCCTGCATAACAATTAGTCTAACTTTTGAATCTATTGGATTTACAGCTGTTGTTCCACACCTCCTGTTCCAAAGTTATATTGACAACAAACCTTTTTCCACCAATTATTAAACTTCCAAGGTCATAACTTTCTCAGACCTAATTTATTAACCTTCAAAATGATTATTAACTTGTACTTAGATAATCAAAACAACTTTATGTTTCTATTATTCCTTCGTACTTGAAAAAGTTAGGGAGCTCATTTACATATTTTGCCCAAAAGTTCCTGCCTGTTTCCATTCCATTTCCGCCTGGAAATGCCATTTTGTTTCCATTTTGAATCTCTGGGCGGAATTCCTGCTCAATTCCAGGCGAAACTTTCCACACAGGCACACTCCACAGTAAATATGATTAGTAAATATTATCAGTGCCCCCAAGCTAAATAATCATGCCAAGAAAATCTCCATAAAAAAAGGCCAAAACATTTTCAAGGTTTTTTTTGACGATTAGTAAGTACTTAGGGGTGTGGAAATCCTACATCCGACTCAGGAAAAATTGGCATCAGACAAGTGACTTTTTTCAATTTAATTGTCCCCCGACAAGTAGAAAATGCAGGAATATTTTGAGACAAATACCTGTTGTAAACATTACGCTGTGAAATACAAATATTCACCCTTTGTATAAAATGACATTTCAAATAATAAACTGCAGCTTGAGATGATCCTTGAATCCATCGAAACCCGAAATCAGACCTCTGCCGAGTGGGTGACTTGGGCGAAAAAGTCCCTTGAAATAAAAAAACTTTGCCCGATTCGCCAAGAAAAGCAAAGTCGAAGTCACCTGAAAAAAATGGGAAGTCGCATCGCATATATTGACAAGGCATTGGGTGTCCAAGAGAAAAGCCGAATCAGAGTGTGACATACCTAATTCACAGCTGGTGTCCAATCAGCATGTGTAATTTGTTTACAACATATCCTGATTTGACAGGATGTTGTTAATTAGTTTATAACCGCTTATTGAATCAATGACAAATATCCATGCAGTCTAGCAGCTTGCCTCTATTTTCATGGTAGATACCTCAATCTAGATATCGCTTCTGTTACGTCAACTTTTATCTCCAAAATATATCTTAAGTTTTGAATGGGAAGAAATATTCCGGAAGTGAAAACGATGTAAACGACTACAAATGGGCACCAACTGTATCATGTTACAATGATTTTTTGACAAATTCCAGCAAAGTCACATGAGTCAATTTCAAAATGGCAGCGGGATACTGACGTAGCTTTTTTTTTCTTTCAAACATTCAAATGAAAATAAATATTTTCTATGATGCTAACAAAAATATGTAAGTAACAAGCATTCCGAGAGTATTGCATGCAATACTAAGTCCCCTACCAGCATTTTACTTTTTTACATCAAAGCCATCGAACCAGAACAAAAGAATAATTCTATCTTTAATCGATTAAGGTATTTCACCCTTTACCAGACAACAAAATTTTAGACTGGTCCAAATTGAAAGGGAATTGCAGGCAACAAAAAACAAAATTTTCTTTCATGGGGTGGACGGACAGACAACCTGGCGACTAAACACTTCCCCAAAATTCCTTCCAGAAGCATAAAAAGTCTGGAAAACTGCAAATTTGGAGAAATTTCACATGTTCAAGTCCCACAATTGGCAAAAATCAGTGAACTAGAATGAGACTCAAACTACAGCTGTAACTCCTTATGACAGACTCACACACCAAATATAAAAGGAATACCTCCAATCATGAAGCAAAAAAGCCAGGAAAACTGCAATTTTTAGGAAATTTCCATCGTTCTAGGCCCGTAACTCAGTCATAAATCAATAAACGAGAACGAAAATCGAACTTGAGCTGTAACTCCTAATTACAGACTCACACACCAAATATAAATATAATACTTTCAATCAGGTAGAAAAAAATGTGGTTTTTTTTTGGTAAAAATTTTTAAGTCCAAGGCTCGTAATTTCTTCAAAAATCATTGTCCAGAACTAAACTCAAACTTGATCTGTAACTAATAGTGGCTGATTTACACACTGACAATCAGCTCCATTCTACCGGCATTTAGAAAAAAAAGTTCAAAAAAAAGTTTTTACGGTGAGAATTTTTTAAGTCCAAGGCCTGTTATTTCGTCAAAAATATGTGGATCCAAACGAAACTAAAACATGATCTGTAGCTCATGGTGATTGACTTACACAGCAAAAATAGACTCAACATATGCCAGCGTTTAGAAAAAAGTCCAGAAAACTTTTTTTTTTTCTGCGAAAATTTCTAAGTCTTAGGCCCATAATTTCCTCAACAAGAGGACCATGATGGTCCTAAATCGCTCACCTGAAATGCAAGTGAGCTCAACACCATAAGGCTACATACCAAATATGAAAGCTCTAGCCCTTACGGTTTGGGACAAGAAGATTTTTTAAAGATTTCCTTCTTTATCTCTATGTGAAATCCGAGAACCCACAACATAGGGCCAATTTTTAACACCAGGGCCATAATTTGAAGTACTTTGGTAGAGGGTCACTAGATGATGCTACATGCCATATATGAAAGCTCTAGCACTTACGGTTTGGGACAAGAAGATTTTTAAAGATTTCCTTCTTTATCTCTATGTGAAATCCGAGAACCCACAACATAGGGCCAATTTCCACACTAGGGCCATAATTTGAAGTATTTTGGTAGAGGGCCACTAGATGATACTACATGCCATATATGAGAGCTCTAGCCCTTATGGTTTGGGACAAGAAGATTTTTAAAGATTTCCTTCTTTATCTCTATGTGAAATTCGAGAACCCACAACATAGGGCCATTTTCAACACTAGGGCCATAATTTGAAGTATTTTGGTAGAGGGCCACTAGATGATGCCACATGCCACATATGAAAGCTCTAGCCCTTACGGTTTGGGACAAGAAGATTTTTAAAGATTTCTTTCTTTATCTCTATGTGAAATCCAAGAACCCACAACATAGGGCCAATTTCCACACTAGGGCCATTATTTGAAGTATTTTGGTAGAGGGCCACTAGATGATACTACATGCCATATATGAGAGCTCTAGCCCTTATGGTTTGGGACAAGAAGATTTTTAAAGATTTCCTTCTTTATCTCTATGTGCAATCCGAGAACCCACAACATAGGGCCATTTTCAACCCTAGGGCCATAATTTGAAGTATTTTGGTAGAGGGCCACTAGATGATGCTACATGCCACATATGAAAGCTCTAGTCCTTACGGTTTGGGCCAACAAGCTTTTTAAAGATTTCCTTCTTTATCTCTATGTGAAATCCAAGAACCCACAACATAGGGCCAATTTCCACACTAGGGCCATTATTTGAAGTATTTTGGTAGAGGGCCACAAGATGATACTACATGCCATATATGAGAGCTCTAGCCCTTATGGTTTGGGACAAGAAGATTTTTAAAGATTTCCTTCTTTATCTCTATGTGAAATCCGAGAACCCACAACATAGGGCCATTTTCAACACTAGGGCCATAATTTGAAGTATTTTGGTAGAGGGCCACTAGATGATGCTACATGCCAAATATGAAAGCTCTAGCCCTTATGGTTTGGGACAAGACGATTTTTACAGATTTCCTTCTTTATCTATATGTGAAATCCGAGAACCCACAACATAGGGCCATTTTCAACACTAGGGCCATAATTTGAAGTATTTTGGTAGAGGGCCACTAGATGATACTACATGCCAAATATGAAAGCTCTAGCCCTTACGGTTTGGGACAAGAAGATTTTTACAGATTTCCTTCTTTATCTCTATGTGAAATCCGAGAACCCACAACATAGGGCCAATTTCCACACTAGGGCCATTATTTGAAGCATTTTGGTAGAGGGCCACTAGATGATACTACATGACATATATGACAGCTCTAGCCTTTAAGGTTTGGGACAAGACGATTTTTACAGATTTCCTTCTTTATCTATCTGTGAAATCCGAGAACCCACAACATAGGGCCATTTTCAACACTAGGGCCATAATTTGAAGTACTGTATTTTGGTAGAGGGCCACTAGATGATACTACATGCCACATATGAAAGCTCTAGCCCTTATGGTTTGGGACAAGAAGATTTTTAAAGATTTCCTTCTTTATCTCTATGTGAAATCCGAGAACCCACAACATAGGGCCATTTTCAACACTAGGGCCATAATTTGAAGTACTTTGGTAGAGGGCCACTAGATGATGCTACATGCCACATATGAAAGCTCTATCCCTTATGGTTTGGGACAAGAAGATTTTTACAGATTTCTTTCTTTATCTCTATGTGAAATCTGAGAACCCACAACATAGGGCCAATTTTTAACACCAGGACCATAATTTCAAGTATTTTGGTAGAGGGTCACTAGATGATGCTACATGCCAAATATGAAAGCTCTAGCCCTTACGGTTTGGGACAAGAAGATTTTTACAGATTTCCTTCTTTATCTCTATGTGAAATCCAAGAACCCACAACATAGGGCCATTTTCCACACTAGTGCCATTATTTGAAGTATTTTGGTAGAGGGCCACTAGATGATACTACATGCCATATATGAGAGCTCTAGCCCTTATGGTTTGGGACAAGAAGATTTTTAAAGATTTCCTTCTTTATCTCTATGTGAAATCCGAGAACCCACAACATAGGGCCATTTTCAAACTAGGACCATAATTTGAAGTCCTTTGGTAGAGGGCCACTAGATGATGCTACATGCCAAATATGAGAGCTCTAGCCCTTATGGTTTGGGACAAGAAGATTTTTAAAGTTTTTTCTCTCGGTTGCCATGGCAACCAGAGTTCTTCATGGAATTCAAATCTTTGAAGTATTCTGAAAGTGCATCACCTAAGGATCATTTCTGTGAACTTTCACTGAAATCTGTTGGGAGGTTTCAGAGGAGAAGATTTTTTAAGTAATTGTTCACAGACGGATGGACGGACGGACACACGGACGGACGGACGCCGGACAACGATCGATCACAATAGCTCACCCTGAGCACTATGTGCTCAGGTGAGCTAAAAATCAGTGTACCAGAACAAAACTCACACTTGATCTGTAACTCATGGCGGCTGATTTGCACATCGAAAGTCAGCTCAATGTCTACCAGCATTTAGAAAAAAGTCTTGAAAACTGTTTACAGTGAAATTTTGTAAGTCCAAGATCCGTAATTTCATAAAAAATCAGTGGACCGGAACGAAACTCAAACTTGATCTGTATCTCATAGTGGTTGACTTACAAACCAAAAATTAGCTCAATATCTGCCATCTTGTAGAAAAAAAAGTCCAGAAAACTGATTTGTCTGACTGACAGACTAACAGACAGACGGACGGAGTGCAAAACTAAAGTCCCCTTTCGCTTCGCCGGTGGGGGACTAAAAATTGCTTTAACCCTTTACCAAACGACAAAATTTTAGACCTCTCCAATTTGAAAGCTTTTGAAGACGACAAAATAAATGTGACTCAAAATTTGAAATTTGTTATTGGGAAGAGTAGAAAACTTTGTGGGAAAAGGAGAAAATGCTGCTAACCAGCATTTTCTCCTTTTCCCAAAATTTTTACAAAAGGCTTCTTCCTAAGGGGGTCATTAAAAGTCGGACTGTGTGGTAAAGGGTTAACCTATTGCAATTAGTTCTAGATCTATGGTCTACTCTTAAAATTCTGGCATTTCTCCTGATTGCATCAGACAACCAATCAAATCACGGTTCCTACAAAAATCACACAGGTTTTTATGGTTTTTCCAAGATGTTTCAGGACTTCGAAGTTAAAATTGAAGGCAAATCAAAGCATCTTCAGAGTGCCCAATCACGTACTGCAATACGTAATTCACATATAAATTCTGCTCCACACTTACAAATTTTTTGTGCTTACGTGCATGCACATTCTATCAAAAGTATGCACGTACAAAAAGGAAAGTAATTACGTAAACTACACATACAAATTAGATACCATTTCGTATTGCATGCCAAACAAACAAAACGAAAGTACCATAGTTTCCCTCGTAAGTGGGTACCACGCTTTCTCCTCAATATAGAGCGGGTAACCAAGTATTTTCACTGTTTATATTTTGCGGCTCCGTTGTCTGTCTGAATAATTTTCGCTACAGTTATTTTTATAGTGTCAAAATCTACCATGTGTACAGGAAATCTGGTAATTAGTTTTGAATGAGAAATTAAAATCATTTAATGACGATAATTTTATAATGCACGGTTATTGTTAAAAACACATTTTTTTTTTTTACATATGAAAGCTAAAAAATCGAACTGCAAATTAAACATGTAATTTTCGTATGTATGGCGTCTGCTGCAGAAAAAAATGTCATCACAACAAAAGCTGTTTAAATATTTTACAGCGTGAAGATCTGAGAAAGGTAGGTTTACAGGAGTGATTCTACTATTACACACCTTCTTTTATTTTGCCCTTACATGACATGGCCTTTATTTGACAGAGTTTGAGCTTACAATGAGCCAATCGGCCTGCTCCTCTGTGATTTTAAAATGGCCAGATCTACGAACATCATCTTGGACAACGAGCATCAATCTGTCTACGCTTCCTTTTTAAAACAGTTCTAATGTACATTGCAACTCTGGAAAAGGAATAAAGGTGAAAAATCTTCCATAAAGGCGGTCGATTATCAAAACTCATGGCCGTGTTCTACTTTAAAACCCTGACCGCTGTTGCGATTATATCCAAGGATGTGCATGCCATGGAGACATATGGTGTTTCCATTTAATCACCAAATGCACAATCTACTAATTTAATTAAGATCCCATTCATTATGGCAAAGGAGGAAGGGTGTTCAAATTCATTAATAAAATTGAAACAGCCCAAAGTTACTCTGTACCCCTTAATTTTC
This sequence comes from Tridacna gigas, assembly GCA_945859785.2. NCBI lineage: Eukaryota > Metazoa > Mollusca > Bivalvia > Cardiida > Cardiidae > Tridacna > Tridacna gigas. Next base: position 2,184,326 of record OX244034.2, on the reverse strand, counting down.
CTTTGTACCCCCCAATTCAAAACCTAGGGGGGGGGGTACAGTGTACCCCCAATTTTTTCTTTGTACCCCAATTTCCAAAACCTGCATGTACCCCCAAATTGAAAACCCAGTTGGCATGCTGATCTTTAAAGAGAAAAGCTGACATAAAAAACTCCTAATTTTCATCAACTGTGTGACATAACATGGGCAATAAGAAGAAACTCAAATTTTTCTTTGCCTCACCTTTAACTGGTTTCAAAGATTGAGCCCATTCTATCCATTCACAATCGGTATTATGGTGTGTGGACATTTCGGCCCATTACAATTTCGGCCCATAACAATACAGACCCATACAATTTCGGCCCATGATCAGTGTATCATACATGTAATTATTACACCTTCTGTCGAATTATTGTTTGATGCATAATAAGACATAATTAACTTTTTTAACTGCACTATTGCATATTTCTAGTTCTGATGCATCCATCCAATTTTTTTTTTTTTTTTAAACTAAAAATGTACTGGTCTTTATAGAATGACAGTTTATGATATGAGCAATAAACTAGAAGCCCTAGAGGGCCTGAAATCGCTCTACTGGCAGTAATTTAGCTTTCTCCAGCATACATTATGAATTCATGATGCAAAAAGGTGAAAGACGCCCCCCCCCACGCCCCCGCAAAAAAAGAAAGGTGTTGTTGCAACTGGGCTTGAACCCACTAAGAAAGCACAAGTAGGCATGTTGAATTGAACAAATAGTGGAAAAAAAAAATGAAGTGCAATTTCTCTAAACCAACTGTTTGGAATCCAGCCAAATTTAATGTGGTTTCAGTACTCATTGCATTAAACAATCCATGGAAATTTCAAAGAAATGTGACTAAAAATATGGACCATGTTGAGTAAACAATAATACGTCTTCAAATGGCTGCTTTTCCTAAACTGATTGCTAGATTTTCTTCATTTTTAATGCAGTTCAATCCCTTGATGACACAAATAATCTTTGCAAGTTTCAAAAGAATCGGATCTAAAATGCGGACTAAATTGTGTAAACAAGAATTGTAAATTTTCAACTTTAAATAGCTCCTTTTCCCATGATAACTGTCCGATGTTTTTCAAAATCAATAGGGTTCATGCTATTGATAGTATAAAGCAACTGTGCAAGTTTAATGAAAATTCCACCACAAATGCCGAGTCATTGTGGCGTAAACAAGAAATGTAAATTTTCATATTTTAAATGGCTACTTTTCCCATACTGATTGTCAAATTTTTGTCAAAATCAATAGGGTTCATTTTTTTGATGATACAAAGCAACTGTGCAAGTTTCATGAAAATCCAATCACAAATGCTGAATTTATCGTGTAAACAAGAAACAAAAATTTTGAACTTTAAATGGCTACTTTTCCCATACCAATTGTCAGATTATTTTCAGAATCAATAGGGTTCACAGTATTGATAAGATAAACAAACTGTGCAAGTTTCACAAAAATCTGACCAAAAATATAGACTAAAGCACATAAACAAGAAAAGGAAATTGTGAACTTTAAATGGCTACTTTTCCCACACTGATTGTCAGATTTTTTTCAAAATCAATGGGCTTCAAGCTATTGATGAGATCAACAAACTGTGCAAGTTTCACAAAAATCTAGCCACAATTGCAGACTTTACAGCATAAACAAGAAATTTAAATGTTGAACTTTAAATGGCTACTTTTCCTACACCGATAGTCAGATTTTTTTTTTTAAATCAATAGGGTTCAAGCTAGTGATAAGATAAACAATCTGTGCTAGTTTCATGAAAATCTGAAATTAAATGCAGACTTTATCATGTAAAGAAGAAATTTAAATGTTGAATTTTAAATGGCTACTTTTCCTACACTGATTGTCAGATTTTTTTTCAAAATCAATAGGGTTCAAACTATTGATATGATAAACAATCTTTGCAAGTTCCACAAAAATCTGACCACAAATGCAGACTTAATTGTGTAAACAGGAAGTTTATATGTTGAATTTTAAATGGCTACTTTTCCCACACTGATTGTCAGATTTTTTTCAAAATCAATAGGGATCAAGCTATTGATGATTTAAACAAACTGTGCAAGTTTCACGAAAATCTGACCACAGTTGCAGACTTTATCACGTAAACAAGAAATTGAAATTTTGAACTTCAACCCTTTACCACACAATAATCCCGACTTTTAACGACCCTGAGGAAGAAGGCTTTTGAAAACATTGTGGGAAAAGGAGAAAATGCTGATAACCAGCATTTTCTCCTTTTCCCATAATGTTTTCTACTCTATCAAGTACAAATTTTGTCATTTGAGTCACCTTTAATTTGTCGTCTGCAACTGCTTTCAATTTGGACTGGTCTAAATTATTGTTGTTTGGTAAAGGGTTAAATGGCTGCTTTTCCTACATTGTCAGATTTTTTTTCAAAATTAATAAGGTTCAGGCTATTGATGAGATAAATAAACTGCAGGTTTCAAGAAAATCCGACCACAAATGCGGACTTTATCGCGTAAACAAGAAAAAGACTAACGGACGGATGGATGGACGGACGATGGAAACCACACCATGACATAAGCTCTGCTGGCTTACAGCCAGTAGAGCTAAAAAGCAGTATATAAGCATACGGTGTACGTTTCATGTTTTGTGCTCCTGATCAGGCTTCACATAATTAATGTGTATTCTAGTCTAGATCTACGCCAATCACAAAGAATACTGTGTACAGTCTCCGTCGGCTCTGTAAGAGTTACGTAAGAACTAGATTCTGATGTTAAAAATTTCAGTCAGATTTTTATCGTAATTTAATTTACATTTCTTGTGTTCTGATCTTAAAATACATTGTCCATGAACAATGTTTTGATCTCCACTGCTAGTGAAAGAGTCAAGTCAAATACGTTGTTAATTGCTTTTTGCAGATGTAACTGATCATAGTTGATCATCAAGTCTTTTCATTTGGATTGTCTCCTTTGAAAACAAATCTTGCGTCAAATTCATATTGTCTGATCAGAGACCCTGAAACCTGTCCTTTCCAGCCTTTATAATGACTTTTAACGGCTGAATTGCATAAACAAATTAGGATCATTCAGTGGGAACATCATTTACAATGAAATAAGTCAAACCCTAACCCTCTTTAACCAATATATGAGTCGGCTCTTCACTTTGGCAAACTATTATATAAAATGAGTAAAGCCACAGATAAAAGACGCGGTAACAGGTCCTACTTTCCATGGTTTGTGCCACTCCTTGACACCCCCATAAAAAAGAAAAATCAAAAACAAAATTTTCAAGATATGGAGGTCATTTTTCTCTGAAAACTGAATTTTCAATCAATATGTGATTTTTGTTTCATTAAAAACACTTCTGACCAATTATATGTGCATCCCTATGTACTATAAAAAGTTTGATTAGACCCCACTTTGAATATGGAAGTCAAGTGTGGTCAGAACTAAATAAAAAGGAACAAATAAGCTCGAAAACATCAAACGTAGAGCTACAGGACTCTTGACAAATTTAGAAAATCTAAACTATCATGAAAGACATGAAAGACTCAAAAACCTAGGGCTACCAAGTCTCCAATACAAAAGACTAAGATCTGACATGATTCAAGTGTTTCGAATTATGCACAATATTGATTAAATTGATAAAAATCAGATCTTTACTTTTACTCTTTACCAAAGGACAAAATTTTAGATTGTTTGAAATGGAAAGCATTTGCGGACGACAAAATGAATGTGAGTGAAAAATTGAAATTTGTTTTGGGAAGGGTAGAAAACATTGTGGGAATAGGAGAAAATGCTGTTACCAGCATTTTCTCCTTTCCCACAATGTTTTTAAAAGGCTTTTTTTTCTTTCAGGGTCGTTAAAAGTCTGGATTGTGTGGTAAAGAGTTAAATACGAACACTACCCGAGGACATAGCCTTAAGATTTTTAAACTTCAAAGTAGGACCAATACTAGAAAATTTAGTTTCAGCCAAAGGGTCATAAATCACTGGAATGCTCTCCCAGCTCAATGCAAGCAGTGTAAATAGTTTTAAAAATATCTCACATTCATACTGGAAAAAATGTAAATATAAAGTTTATGCCCAATATTTATGAAACGGAAGGGGGCGTAACAAGTGCAGACCAATCAAGATGGATTGGAGTGGCTGCTGCCTATTAATGATCTCGAGACCAAGTAAGACCAAGTAAGTAGATAAACAAACTGTAAGTGTGTAGGGAAACAAAGTCAAAATTTTATAGAAGTCATTTTAATTGAAACAGATTTCACATAGATTTCTGGAATTTATTCTGTTCATTTTTAATGTCTTTGATTACTGTGGCGGAGGGGGGGGGGGTAAATCAGGTCACTGAGAGAGGAACAAATTGCCTGTGTAAGTGGTTATGACGATGATATAAAGACTTGTAAATGATCAACACATACATAATCTGACAACCATCAAGTATGAGGATGCAAACTGACAGAGAAACATGCAAGGAAGAGCTCAAATGAGCGTCGTTTAAATTGAAAAACAACCTTTGGACCAAAATTTTAATGGGCCGAACTTGTATTGGGCCGAAACTGTAATGGGCCGAAATGTCCCGCAACCGGTATTATCACTAAAATATTTGTTTTAAAAAAACGACTATGACACCTTACTACGTTGTAGAAATTGACCAAATTCACCACAGCAACAATTAGAAATGGCTGACCGCGTCGACAAAGAAATGAACTTATTACCCACATAAAAAAATATTGTTCGATCTATGGAAAACCAAAAAATGTATTCGAAGCACCTATATGTTCAAGCTAATGTCAGTAATTTATTCATTCTTCATGCACCGAAACTCTTTTTTTTTTTCTTGGAGAATTGTAGATCTAGATTTACTGGTTATATTGAAACTGAAAAACTTACCTGCGATTGCAAGGTTGAAGATGCCGGTTACTTTGTTTTTTATAGCCTCGTCATGAGAAATACCTTCACTCTCCAAACCGTTTTCCCGTTTTTATGCCTCGCCACACGAAAGTGGCTCTTATCCACTCTCTAGTTCATAAACAGTGAATTAATTTCAAAGTGATTTATTTATCTTTTAACTTCAGAAAATGGCGGCATTAGATCTTGAAATGTCACGTGAGCGGAAATGGAATTCTCGCACTTTTCACGCAGGCGTATTATTTGACCGCGAATATATAAATATATACGAACGACGGAATTTATACATCGGGAAATTTTTAGGACCCAATATGTCGGGTTCAGAAAGTAGGGTTTACTTGTGATAATTAGCCAAAAGGAGACGTTTGAAACACAAAAAATTATTGGGTCCTTAAATTATTGGGTATTTGACCCAATAGTTAGGTAGGACCCAATAATTTTAGGTGTGGACCCAACAATTCGAGGATTAAACTTAAGTTGGTCCCAATAAGTCGGTGGTTATAAAACTATATATATATGAGTGTGGAAAAGTTTGCAAATTACCAATTACAGATATTTCACGTGTGGTAATACGCAAACAGCATTGTTTTTACATTTTTCAAATTCGCAAAATTTCAACGTCGCATACATTTCCACCTATATAACAGACCAATGCAAAATGTGGCAAGGTAAATATCATCCATGTAGTGGACCACAAAAAAACACCTGTAATGAAAAAGAACATTTATGTAGACTTGTGTACAGACCATTGTTTAACTGATTCGCATTTAACAATGATTCATAGTTTTACAAAAAAAAAAAAAAAAAAAAAATACTAATGATCTTAAAAATTTAGATTTTGACACTACTTGGTGTTTGAGATAAAATTTTATCGAGTTAGTCCAGACATTCGTGTGTTTTCACAAACCAGGGAAAAAAAAGGGTTCCAAAACAATGTAGGAAAAACAGGAAACACTGCTAGCTATTCCTTTCCAACCATTTTTTCTATCTGCTCCAGGACATAGCCCATCAGTTCAGCCACATCGTACTTGTAGTCTACAAATGCTTTCAGTTAAGACAAACCTAAAATATTATCGGCTTTCAGAAACATTATGTGAACCAGCATTTTCTCCTTTTCTCACAACGTTTTGACCCCCCTTCCCCCCCAAAAAAAATCAATAATTTCAGACACATCAAATTTGCCATTTGCAAATTTTCTATTTTTAACCAGTCTAAAATTTTATTGTCGGTAAAAACTTTTAACAGCAAAAAAGCAAGTAAGCCTTTCAGTCTCACATGAGATCCTTCATAATCTCTCACATGAGCTAAGAGTCAAAGCATTAATCAGAGATTATAATCGCCATAAATCAGATGTGCGAATACCAAAAATATTCATATATTGATTCAGTCGTGTTCTGTGAAATGTGGTTTAATGCATCTGCAAAAAGTATCGATCATTTTTGCTGTTGTTGAATTTTCTGCATGTCAAAAGACTACACTAACTTATTAATCAGCAAGTTTTCAGACAAAACAGATCTATACTATACGACGGTTGCTGTTTATAGCGCATCTCAGAGATGCATTAACCTTTTTTAGCCAGAGCGGTGCTAAATTACATGTTTACGTTTCAGAGTTCTCTCTTGAACGGTGAATATTCTGTTTTCTTGCTACTGTTTTCTAGCTCCAATGTTTCCACTGATCCCAAGTTCCAGGTCTTTTCAGCTCATTCAACATGTCTTCGTCTAAAATTAATACATTGTTTATTATTGGCTTAACTCTCTACTTAACGACAAGACTTTAGACCTATCCAAATTGAAAGCATTTGCAGACGACCGTTCCAATGGGGCTTAAACCATTGGTTTTACACTTTGAAGGTTAGAAAACATTATGGGGAAAGTAGAAAATGCTGGAAAACCAGCATTTTCTTCTTTTCTCACAATGTTTTCAAAGCTTCTTTCAACAGGGCTGGTAAAACTCATAATTGTGTGGTAAAAGGTTAATCTTTTTACCAAAGAACCCTGTGCCTAACAACACTGAGGAAGACTGCTTGTGTGAAAAAGTGAGAAACTGGTCACTAAACGTGACTTGATATCCCAACCAAGTGCTACGACAGAGAATATAACTGTTCAAACCTTACATGTCTTTTGTTTAATTTCACCAGTGCAAGTCACGGGCTCGGCAGTGCCTTGTCCAATGCCACTCTCAGGTGACAAATGGCTCCAGCCCAAATAGATAAGGGTATTTCAAGATTATGAATCCAACGTCTTGAAGGTGCATTGAACCACATTTCACTTTTTCTTTTAAAAAACCTAAACAAAAGATGGCCAATGATTGTTTGTAGATAGAAATACATGGATTAAACAGGAGGAATTACCGATAGTTTTGTGCTTATACTCTAAAACATCCTATACCGTAAGTAACAATATTATCCAAGTGCAAGGAATAAAAACGTATTTAAGAGGTAAGCAGCCATTGGTTGAATAACTTAGTTGGTAGAGTTGACTAACTCTGGTTTTTAAGGTCGTAGATTCGAGTCCAACTGGAGGCTTTTTTTCTTGCAAAATTTTCCCCATCTAACGGTAAACAGTCATTTCCTTATTATTTTTTCAAAACTTCAACTTTCTACCCATCTTCTTTAATAAAAAAAAAAGTGGGTCAAAGTCTGGTTTAATGTCTCTTTAACTCTTTACCATAAAACAATTTTGGCCTGGTCCAAAATAAAAGCATTTGCAAACAACACGATTGAACAGTGCTCAAATATAAAATCTGCCTTTCAAAGGGTGGAAAAATGTGGAAAAGGAAGAAAATGGTGGTTACCACAATCTTATTCTTTCCCATATTTTTTCAAACAGCCTCTTTCTCAGGATCGTTAAAAGCTAAGATCGTGTAGTAAAGGGTTCATCACTAAGCAATGCAGGACCACATATGGAATGCTACAAGCCCTGATGACATATTTACACAGTCAGCGACCTCCAGCCTTTCCATCCCCATTGCGTGCTGACTTACTGGGGTCTATAACATCTTATTTCGGGTTGTTGAGATGTTCACCATGGATGTCAATCTTTTTGCACTTGTCTTCCTTTCTGATTAATCTCAGAGGTATGTAACATGTCCAATCCAACCTATACAATAAGTAAGATTTTTCTTTAGTTGCCTTAAGATTGGTGACAGTAGTTTAGTGAAATAACATTCTTTGTTTATATGGTGTTTAATACCGTTTTCAACATTATTGCAGTTGTACTGTGGTTGCCAGTGCACCAATCCATGCTTTCCTGGAGTTTTTTTCCTTTTCACTGATACTTCACACAATGCTCTGCCTATACCACCGACTGCTTTTCCACATAACTATCATCAAAACAAAAATCACAATCAAAAGCAGAATCGAGAGAGATTAGTATAAGTTACATGAACTTGTTTCTCAATCGATGTAAAATAAATATATTTGAATAAAACAAAAATCAGCAGTAAAGAGGAAAATTCCTCTTGGAAAGACTAAAATCAATCTTCAAAACGAAATTGACTGACCTAGAGATTTGAACCACCCACCCATGTTTAGAAGTCCTAAACACTACCGACTACGCTACCTGGCTCGACCTCAACAAATATAAACCATAGCACAGATCCATTCTTGACAAACAAACCTGATATACCATCATTAGATGTGCTATACATTAACGCTTTAGGCCTTCAGAGGTCCATACAACTACAGAAGCTTTTGTAGACCGGATAGATCAAGATCAGACTGCACAGAACAAGCAGTCTGGTCTCTTATCTTCAGTATCCTCTTCTCTATCCTAGATTATGAAAGAAACATTATTTTTATCTTGCAGCAGAACTCTTTTTGTGGACGTTGAAAAATTGCAATCTATTAAGCCATAGCTCTAAGCCTAGGGGAAGATCTCCAAAGTTGCTTTTTTCTATAATAATATTAACATAATGAGCACTGGACCCCTTGACACAACCCTTTATTTACCAAAGAGAACTCACCAGACCTGTATGTTACAAATTGGGCAAACAGGTTTGCCACTACATCTGTATTGTCAATAAAGTTTCATCGATGTCACACAAGGTAAAAGTTGACGACCGCACGATGCACGACAGACAACGGACACAATATAATCACAAAAGCTCAGCTTGAGTACTTCGTGCTCAGGTGAGCTAAAACAAATAATGATTGTCTTTGGCTTATGATAAATGATATAAATATGGAGTTTCATAAAATTTTGTCAAGTAGTTAAAGAAATATTAGACCATAGTGGAAATATACATCAAGCCCACCTTTTTCCATGACTCAACATTAAATAAAACAAGAGGGCCATGATGGCCCTGTATCACTCCACTGGCTTATAAATATAAACCATAAATACTAAACATTTCAATTCTGAGCCACATGGTTTCAAAATGAAGACTTACAAATTTTTCTCTGTAAAAGCCAATGTGAAAGTTAAGACCCGCAGGGCAAAGCCATTTTTGATCCCAGAGCTATAATTACTTGAACCCTGGTAGAGGTCAACAAGATAAAGCCACATGCCAAAATAATACAAGTCTATGCTGTATGGTTATAAATATGGTGATTTTCAAGTTTTGTCCATATGAAGCCTCTGTAAAACATAAGACACCTGATGCAAGGCTAATGTCAAAAAAAAAAAAAAAAAAAAAAAAAAATCAAAACAGGAAGATTTATTAAGTTGTCACTATGTAAGCCCATGTAAAACTTGTGACCCCTGCGGCGGGGCCAATTTTGACCCCAGGGCTAAACTTTTGGCCCGCTTGGTAGAGGCCCACTAGATATAGCTACATGCAAAATTTGGTAGCTCTAGGCCTTATGGCTAGGTACAAGAAGATTTTCAAAGTTTTCTCTATATAAGCCTATGTAAAACTTGTGACCCCTGGGCAGAGCCAATTTTGACCCCAGGGCTATAATTTGAAGAAATTTGATAGAGGTCTACTACATAAAGCTACATGCCAAATTTGGTAGCCCTATGCCTTATGGTTTCAGACAAGAAGATTTTTAAAGATTTCCAATATTTTTCAGTTTTGTTGCCATGGCAACCAGAGTTTTTGAAGGAATCAAATTCTTTCAAGAAATTCTGAATAGGACCATGGCAGGATCATTTCTGTGAAGTTTCATGAAAATTGGATGGGTAGTTTCAGAGAAGAAGATGTTTGAAATAAAAGTTAACGCACGGACGGACGGACGCACGGACAGACTAACAGACGGTTATTGATCCCTTATGGAATTATATATTAAGCCCCCTTTTTCCATAACATGGAATTTCATCAAGTAAAAACATATTACGATTTTCTGTGACTTATGATAAACAATGATAAGCATGAAGTTTCATAAAACGTTGTCCATTAATTAGAGGGATACTGGTCCATAACAGAAATATGCATCAAGCCCCCTTTTTCAATGACATGGAAAATAAATTTAAAAAAATCTATATCGGCGGACCATCATGGGGAACACATATATGGCCTGCGTTATCCTTCCCAAAGGAATTATTTATCCATTTTCAACAATATTTGTCCTTTCACAGTGGCAGTTAACTTATTCAATTACTTCCTGGTTTCATCTGTATTATGGCGGTACTCTGGAGTGCAATGCCAAAGTGCATCGAACACAGCATGTCCTGCTAGCAACTTTTTCTTTTCTTTTACCAACAATACTTTCTAGCCTTTCAAAAACACATTTCATTGTTTGAGTCATATTAAAATTGTCATCTACAATGCTTTACATGTGGACAAGTGTAAAATGTTGCTGTTTGGTAAAGTGTAAATTCAATGCCTTATTCACTGAGTCATGCAGAACCACTTTGGCATTTGAGATCCACAAAGTCAGTGTGAATAAAAACCTTGTCTTTGAAAGGTTAGAAAACCTTGTGGGAAAAGGAGAAAGCCTTGATTACCAGAATTTTCTAATTTTTCCACAATGTTTGCTAAAGCTTCCTGTCCAAAATCTTTAAAACTAGGAATTTTGTGGTAAAGGGTTAAACACCATTTTCTTAAAGAAAATCTTCATGCAATAAGTTGAAAAAGAAAGTAAAATTGAGAGACCTTATACATTTAAATAAACTTGGAGGTATATTTTGTACATGATATCCTTGACGTTTGTAATGATAGCACGGAGTTTGTTTGTTTGTTAAACTCTTCGCCTAATAAAGTTTTGGACTGGCCCAAATTTAGAGCATCATCAGACAACAAAATTATTTGGCTAAAATAAAGGGGTTTGACTTTCATAAGGTAGAAAAATAGTGTGGAACGTAGAAAATGCTGGTTACCACCACTATATCCATATTTTCTATGACTGTGTTCTCCATCAGGGTTGTTGGAACTCGAGGATTGTGCGTTAAATGGTTAAACTTTTACTAAATAATAAGGTACATTTTTTACAAACCTTATGCAAAAGACTTTGGGAAATATTGTGGAAATGGAAAACAAGAGAGCCACTGGCTCACCTGAATAAATTCGTCTACAGTTGATAGAGCTGAAGAGATCCTTATTTTAATGATGTAAAACACGTTAGTCTAAGCGACCTACATTTAGACCTGACATGGCCAAATTTCAAACTTGTCCAAGGTATCATCAAGGCAAACATTCTGACTAAGTTTCATGTGTACCAGCCTGGAAATGTAGCCTCTAAGGTGCACACAAGGTTTTTCTAAGATTTGGCCCCATGACCTACTTTCTGACCCAACATGACCCAATTTCAAGCTCGTCTGAAATATTATCAAGACAACCATTCCGACCAATTTTCAGGATTATCAGACTGAAAATGTTGACAACCTGGACAACGGACACAGCTCGATCAAAAAAGTGATACCCGGTACTTTCTGCTTTTCCTACCATGATTTCTAACTTTTCAAAATTTAATCACATCATCTGAGCCAAAATCAATATATCTTTTGCAGATTATTTCCATATGAACAAATATGGAAAACAGTACACATAATTAAATTTACTCATACTCTGTCCAGTTGTCTCTGGATAGGAAAAGTGTTCTTCCATTCTGTTTCCAACGCACATCTGGTGGCTGCAGTAATGAATTATAATCATAACTTGAGGGTCCTAAATTACTTATGTGGTATCATTACATGCACATTTGGTGTTTACCGACACCAAGAGAAGCAGTGTGACACAGTTTACCCTTTCCCACACAATCCTGAGTTTTAACAAACCTGAAAGCGTGGTTGAAAAAGGAGAAGATGCCAGTAGCCAGCATTTTCTCAATTCTCCACAATATTTTCCAGCTTTTCAAAGACAGTTCCTCTCTCTTAAGTCAAACTGAATGTTATCTGCAAATCTTTTCAATATGGACTAGTCTCAAATGTTGCAGTCTGGTAAAGGGTTAAACAACATTCTGAAACTACATCTTTTAAAATAAAATGTCAAGGCAATTTTGACCAAATATGAAGACCACGTGGGAAGAAGGGGGTATTTGCTACTACATTTTCCTGTTTATCTTGGTTTTTTAATTCACAGCCTGGTGATTTTTCTTAAAAGATGACATTGCATTAATAATCATATCAGGGTTTACTTTACTTTACCTTTTAACCAAACGACAAAACTTTGGACTTGTCGAAATTCAAAGCTTTTGTAGACAATTTAAATGTGGCTGAATGATGAAATTTGTTTTTGATAGGGTGAACAATATTGTGGGGAAAGGAGAAAATAATGGTTACCAGCATTTTCTCCTTTTCCTGCCATGTTTTCAAGAGCCTTCTTTACAAGGGTTGTTAAAACTTGGGATTGTGTGGTAAAGAGTTGATAAAAAATCTAATGCTTTAGCTACATGTACCGATAAGGCATTTGAAAACATTGTTGGGAAAAGCAGAAAATGTTGGCAAACTCTACATCTTGGTTGCAGACCAACCTCAGAACCAAAGGATTTATGACTGACTTTTTAAGGTGTATAATACCCTTTTCAACATTATTTCACTTATTATATCACAGTAGCCAGTAATTTCTTTTACCAATACTCCTAACAATATTTTCCACAATCCAGTGGTTTCTTTCCCACTTAACCATCCTTGAAATAATGACTAGTTGAATGAGGAATGAAAACAGTCACAATGACTATGATCAGTTCTTTAGAAAGAAATAGACGGGCTGGAAATTCAACTTGAATATTGTTGAAGTGGCATAAACACAAACCAAATTAAAATAAAGAAGTGTGGAGTAACTAAATACCTTTAAGTACATCAGCTTGTTGTTTAATGTTCTCCTTCACCATATTCCTGAGCAGTTCAGAGAGAGCCAGGTCAATATTTTAAGTGGTTATGAATATTTAAGTACATCACCTCTGTAAGTAAATATTACATTAGTAAAGGGACATTAAATCAGATTTTGTTTTGAAAGCTTTTTTGTTTCAGAAAATCTATACAACGACCGTTAATTTCATTTGAGTTAAGAACGGCTTTAAAACATAAACAGACTATGTAGAAAACACGAGAATTAACTTTTTTTTTTCCATTTTATCTGTGGCTTTCCTGTTCCGTTAGCAATGGTAGAGTCGTAATTGCAAAATGAACAAAAACTCATGTTCAACCCTTAAAGTGTCGAATAAACCCAATGGACATTTTCATTTAAGTATGAGACCCTGACAATTCTGTGATTGCGTTTTGTCACTGGTGTTTCAGCAAAGTGGACAGTGTAGATCAGTGATCAGACTGCATGTTTTGTACAGTCTGGTCTTGATCTAAACAAGCCATAACAGCAGCTTAAGTAGTGAAAAGGCACTTTAAGGTTAACGCAAAGCATAACTGAATGGTTCAATGGCTCAGTGATTACAGTGGCGATCTTTGATTTTAAAGGTTGTGTGTTCAAGTCCAACTGAAGGCTTTGCTTGGCATTGTTTTGTTTTTGTTTTTCACTGACTAATGGTAAACAGCAGCACTCCTTACAGCCTATTAACTTTCTTATTGAAAAAAATAGGTCAAAATCTTGTTTAATGCCCCTTTTCTTCTATACTAAACAATCTTGGGTTTTATGACCAAAGAAAGATAACTTAATATTGGCGAAAAAAGAGAAAATATTGGTGAAACTGCGAGATGAAAAACAGCAAGGCTCAAATATTGAATATTTATCTGCGTACGTTCAACACTTTACCGGAAAACAACATTTACACCTTGTTCAAATCCAAAACATAAGCAAGCAACAAATATAAAGCTTGTTACCAGCATTTTCTCCTTTTCCCACAATGTTTTCAAAGACCTAATTCGGTTGGGTAGCTAAAACTCCAGATTGTTAAGTAAAGGGTTAAATGCACCATCTCTGTCAGTCAGTTGTATAACAAGTCACCATCACCTGAATACTTTCTTTGTTTTGCAGCATTTGCATTTGAAAACACTGTGACAAAAATGAAATGGTTCACTATAAGCAATTTCTCCCTTTACCTTACAGTTTTCACAAGTATTTATGTCTTACTTATTATCCATATTTTACAAAGATGTTTAAGCCTTCATCACACAACCCTGAGTTTTAACAACCCCTCAGAATAAAGCTTTTGAAAACAATGTCGAAACAAGAGGCCCATGATGGCCGTAAAGTCCCTCACCTGAGTATTTTGACCAAATTAATCCATTTTCTATTGTACACAAGTTTACGTTTTGCAATAACTTTGCCAAATGTCAAAGTTTTTCATGTCTCTGTCAATACTAAAGGCATATTATATGTTCATTGTGAAAGGATCAGGCAAATAATTCTGGACGTACAGGAAAATCAAGGATCCCACAGAATAGGGCAAACTTCCATCCAACGTCCATAATTCAAGGTATTTCGGTAGATGTCTGCTAGACGATGCTAAATGCAAAATATGACAGTTCTAGCCCTTATGGTTCAGGACAAGATGATTTTTTAAGATTTCCTGCTTTATCTCTTTGTAAAATCCTGAACACCACAACAGAGGGCCAATTTCATCCCTGGACCAAAATTTGTAGTATTTTGGTACAGATACACTAGACAAAGCTACAACCCAAATATGAAAGCTTTAGCCTTTACAGTTTGGGTCAAAAATATTAAAAAAAAAAAAAATTCCTTCATTATCTCTATGTAAAATCTGGGAACCCACAACATAGGGCTCATTATGACACTATGGTTCTAATTTGAAGTCTTTTAGAAGGGGTCCACCAAACAATGCTACATGCCATATATGAGAGCTCTAGCCCTTAAGGTTCGGGACAAGAAGATTTTTAAAGATTTCCTTCTTTATCTCTATGAAAATCCGTGACCCCCACAACAAAGGGCCAATTTCCACACAAGGGCCATCATTTGAAGTATTTCGGTAGAGGTCCACTAGATGATGCTACATGCCAAATATGAAAGCTGCAGACCTGAGGATTTAGGACAAGAATATTTTTAAAGATTTCCTTCTTTATCTCTATGTGAAATCCGAGACCCCACAACATAGGGCCAATTTCCACACCAGGGCCATAATTTGAAGTATTTTGGTAGAGGGTCACTAGATGATGCTACATGCAATATGTGAAAGCTCTAGCCCTTTTTTTCCAAAGTGTAAGAGAAGATTTTTTAATTTTTTTTCTCGGTTGCCATGGCAACCAGAGTTCTTCATGGAATTCAATATCTTTGAAGTATTTTGAAAGTGCATCACCTAAGGATCATTTCTGTGAAGTTTCATTGAAATCTGTTGGCCGGTTTTAGAGGAGAAGATTTTTCATGGGCGCTCTAGCCCTTAAGGTTCGAGACAAAAATATTTTTAAAGATTTCCTTCTTTATCTCTATGTAAAATCCGTGACTTCACAACAAAGGGCCAATTTCCAACAAGGGCCATCATTTGAAGTATTTCGGTAGAGGTCCACTAGATGATGCTACATGCCAAATATGAAAGCTGTAGCCCTGAAGATTTAAGACGAGAAGATTTTTAAAGATTTCCTTCTTTTTCTTTATGTGAAATCCGAAACCCCACAACATAGGACTAATTTCCACACCAGGGCCATAGTTTGAAGTATTTTGGTAGAGGGTCACTAGATGATGCCACATGCCATATATGACAGCTCTAGCCCTTACAGTTTGGGACAAGAAGATTTTTAGAGTTTTTTCTTTCGGATGCCATGGCAACCAGAGTTCTTCATGGAATTCAATATCTTTAAAGTATTCTGAAAGTGCATCACCTAAGGATCATTTCTGTGAAGTTTCATTGAAATCTGTTGGCTGGTTTCAGAGGAGAAGATTTTTCATGAGAGCTGTAGCCTTTAACCCTTTCCCAAACAAGCCCAGGTTTTCACGTGTCTGTAGTACAAGTCTTTTGAAAACACTGGGAAAAGGAGAAATTGCTCGTAACGAGCAATTTCTCCTTTTCCCACAATGTTTTCTACCCTATTTGAGAACTTTCTGCCATTTTCATCAAATTTAAAATTGTCGTCTGCAAAGTCTTTCAGTTTGGACCAGTCCAAAATTTGTCGTTTGGGAAAGGGTTAAGGTTCGGGACAAGAAGACTTTTAAAGATTTCCTTCTTTATCTCTACGTAAAATCCGTGACCCCCACAACAAAGGGCCAATTTCCAAAGAAGGGCCATCATTTGAAGTATTTCGGTAGAGGTCCACTAGATGATGCTACATGCCAAATATGAAAGCTGTAGCCCTGAGGATTTAGGACAAGAATATTTTTAAAGATTTCCTTCTTAATCTCTATGTAAAATCTGAAACCCCACAACATAGGACCAATTTCCACACCAGGGCCATAATTTGAAGTATTTTGGTAGAGGATCACTAGATGATGCCACATGCCATATATGACAGCTCTAGCCCTTACAGTTTGGGACAAGAAGATTTTTAGAGTTTTTTCTTTCGGTTGCCATGGCAACCAGAGTTCTTCATGGAATTCAAATCTTTGAAGTATTCTGAAAGTGCATCACCTAAGGGTCATTTCTGTGAAGTTTCATTGAAATATGTTCGCCGGTTTCAGAGGAGAAGATTTTTTAAGTAATTGTTCACGGACGGGTGGACATACGGACCGACGGACGCCTGACGGTGATCGATCATAATAGCTAAAAAGGAAAACACTCGTAACCAGCATGTTATCCATTCACCAAAATGTTTTCTATCCTTCTGATGCTAGTGGTCAAGGTATTTGGTGTGTAAGGAAATCTATAGAAATATTGCAGCTAGTGGCACTGGTCACTTAGCACTGCCCTCAGTCAAGACAGAGCAGTGCCCCAGTCTAGTACTAGTAAAATAAAAGTGAGCTGTACATGATAAGTACCCTTTCACCATGATACTTACTTAAAAGGGCAATACTTCCTGAAGAACTCATCCCCACATTCCTGTATACTTTAAGTACTGTCATTTGGACAAGTTAACCTGAAAATGATATTTCAAAATTTCAGATGCTGAGCCTAGTAGGTACAGTAACATACAGGTGTTGAGAACAAGCTGTGGCTGGTTCAAACCCAAGGCCCAATAAAAATCTTTCCAAGGATTGGTGATTGTCATTGTGACAGGATGCTTTTCTCTCTCACTGGTGTTCACTGTTTCAGCATATCATGCTGCAATGGTTATGTGGGAAAACAGACAGTGGCTTAGGAAAAATACTGTGCTGAGTACTGATTAAAGGAATCACTTTCTAACTTGAAATGTCTGAAATAATGCTGAAAAAGGTGTTAAAACCATACAAAGAACAAGAGTGTCATTGGCCCTAAACACTCACCTAAGTAACGTCATCCTAGAATTGATGAAGCTGAAAGAGATCCTGGTTGTAATGATGTAAAACACATGAGTGTTACTGGCCTACCTTTTGACAGACTTGGCCTATTTTTGAACATATTGAAGATACAATCAAGCAAACATTCTGACAATGTTTCATGAGTATCAGATGAAAAATGCGGCATCCAGACTGCACACAAGATTTATGTGGCATCCAGACTGCACACAAGATTTTTCTAAGATCTGTTGAGAGACCTACTTTTTTATCCAACATGACCCAAATTTGAACATGACTTTGTCTAATATGTCATCAAGAGAAAACAGTCTGACCAATTTTTATGAATATTGGTCTGAAAATATTGGTCTAAAAATGTAAGCTCTAGAATGCACACATATTTTTTTTTTAAGATTAGTCCCACTGACCTATTTTTTGACCTGATATGACCCAAAGTTGACATGAACTAGATAACATCAAGAAAAACATTCTGACCAAGTTTCATAGGTATCAGGAGAGAAATGTGGCCTATCGAGTGCATACAAGGTTTTTTCTAAGATGTGCCCAACTTTTTAACCCTACCCGACCCAATTTTGAACATGTCCGAGATAACTCCGATACAAATATTCAAAGTTTCATCGTTATAAGACTGAAAACGTGGCCTCCAGAGTGCACATAATGTTTTTTCTAAATTTTAGCCAAATGACCTACTTTTTGACCTGATGTGGCCTAGTTTAAAATAGGTCCGAGATATCACCAAGGCAAACATTCTGACCAAGTTTCCTGAGTATTGCACTGAAAACGTGGCATCCAGAGTGTGCATCACATTTTTCTAAAATTCAGTCAAATGACCTACTTTTTGACTTGATAGGCCTAGTCCGAGATATCATCAAGCCAACCATTCTGACCAAGTTTTCTGAGTATTGGACTAAAAATATGACCTCTAGAGTACACATAAATTTTTTCTACGATTTGGCCCAAAGACCTACTGTTTTACCGAATGCGACCAAAATTTGAATTTGTCTGGGATAGTATCAAGGTAACCATTGCGATAGAGTTTCATGAGTATCGAACTGAAAATGTGGCCTCTAGTGTGCACACAAAGTTTTTTTTTTTTTTAAGATTTGGCCCAGTGACCTACTTTTTGACCTAACATGATCCAATTTCAGATTTGTCCTAGATATCATCAAGACAAGCAATCTGACCAATTTTCATGGGTATACGGCTGAAGAAGTTGCCTCTAAAGTGTACACAATGTTTTTCTAAGATTGGCCCAGTGACATACTTTTGGTCCAACACTACCTAATTTTATTTCAGATATATTATTCAGATAAACATTCTGACTAAGTTTCCTGAGAAACGGGCTGAAAATGTGGCCTCTAGAGTACACACAAGTCTTTTCTAAGATTTGGCCAAGTGACCTATTTTTGACCCTATGCGACCCAATGTCAAACTTGTCCAAGATATCATCAAGACCAACATTCTGAGGGAGTTTCATGAGTATCAGCTTAAAACGTGGCCTCTAGAGTGTACTCAAGGATTATCCAAGATTTGACCTTAAGTGACCCAGTTTTGTACCCTAAGTGACACAGTTTCGAGTTTGTCTGTGATATCATCCACTAAACATACACTCCGATCAAATTTCACGAGTATCCAATTGAAAATGTGCACACAAGGTAATTGTTGACAATGTCAGCTCTATGCCAAACAACAAAATTTACATTCACCCAAATTGCAAGCAATGGCAGAAGACAAAGTAAATGCTGATGAGGCTCAAAAGATTATTTCTGCATGGTAAAAACAGTGTGGGAAGCAGCATTTTTCTCCTTTTCCCTCAATGTTTCCAACAGTCTTTTTCAGGGCTGTTACAACTTGGGTTTATTTGGTACAGGGTTAATTAACCTGCTATTGAACAGGATGTTTTCAAAATTGATTGCAGCAAATTTGTTTTAGGGGGTACATCTGGTAAACAGAACTGAGATAAACTGCAGTTTCTTACTTGTCACTTGTCAGAGTGAAAATGCCTATCACAACCAAAAGTTGCAAAGTTTATACCTTTACTAGTCACTACTGCAAAATATCCCAAGGCGATCATCTGAAATAACTTCCCTTTCAAGATGAATTTAATCTGCAAGAAGATTACAAAACAAATAACAGTCAAGATCTCGACACCATGGATACCTTTTGGAAATATTACAGATACATCTCAATGTGTTGCATGTACATAATTATATCATCATTCCAGAGATTACTGATTATGAAAGAAAAAAAAAAAACTAGAGGGCCTTGATGGCCTGAATTGCTCTACTGGCAGTGATTTTGCTTATTTTCTACATGTAGCTTAATTTAAACATTATTTTATTCCACAGAAGTACAATATACATAAACAATACAATACATGTAGCTTAAATCATTATGTGGGCAAGCTGAACTGAACAAATAGTAAAATAATCAAAGTACAATTTATCAAAAGCAGTTGTTTGGAATTCAGCTACATTTACTAGGGTTTCAGTACTCATTGTATTAATCATCCTTGTAACTTTCAAAGAAATGTGACCAATAATGTGGACTGTGTTGAGTAAACAAGACTAAGTTATTAAATGACTGCTTTTCCTAAACAGACCCGCTGGATTTTTTTTTTTTTTTTTTTTTTTTTTTTTCCATTTTATACTGCTCAATCCCTTGATGATACAAGTGATCTATGCAAGTTTCAAAAGAGGTGGCTTAAAAACACTGACCTACTTGCATGAATAGAGGATCTTACATAAGTGTTTATGTATTATCATTTTTTATCAAACAAGTTGACTAAAAATGTATGACAGGAGCCTAGG
This sequence comes from Tridacna gigas, assembly GCA_945859785.2. Taxonomy (NCBI): domain Eukaryota; kingdom Metazoa; phylum Mollusca; class Bivalvia; order Cardiida; family Cardiidae; genus Tridacna; species Tridacna gigas. The sequence continues at coordinate 2,163,974 of OX244034.2, read as the reverse complement.
CAGCCATCAAATACATTTTAGTCAATGAGTTTGATAAAAATGATAATATATAAACACGAATGCGAGATTCTTTTTATCACATAAAAAGAATAACGGACAAAAATATCCTGCATCATCACGTTTAAGGGTCCATGTTTACAGTTGTAGATTGGTTATATGCACATACACAAGTAGACAGCTCTTTGACATTTACATCGAAAATAGAATGAAACAGTTCCTAGAGGGGGCAAGTAGACATATTACCGCAATTTTGTTGATTTAAATAAAAACTTTTGCTGCATGTCCTGGATTTTTATCAAACATGAAAATCAAAAACTTTCCAAGCGTATACGTCTTAGTAACAATGACGTCATTTTTCTGCTAAACGGCAGTTGTACAAGTTCCAGAATGTGCTGTGGCTGGTGTCTCCGGCTTCACACGCTTATGACTGAAAACTGATCGGAACCGGGACCCCCAAAACAATAATACACTACTGTATTACCAAAATAAGTCATGGGTTTAATACACTACCTGAGGAGGTTTTGTGTGATAAACAAGAAAAACATAAAATTTCAACTTCAAATGGCTCTTTTCCCTTAAACAAGAGCGCCATGATGGCCCAGGATCGCTCACCTGAGTCAATAGGCCAAACATTCTGACCAAATTTCACAAGTATCTGACTGAAAATGTGGCCTCTATAGCGTGCACAAGGGTTTTGCATGATTTGACCTAGTGATCTAGTTTTTGACCCCACATGACCCAATTTTGAACTCGTGTGAGATTTTTATCAAGCCAAACATTCTGACCAAATTTGACAAGCATCTGTCTGAAAATGTGGCCTCTAGAGCACACACAAGGTTTTTCGAAGATTTGACCTAGTCACCTAGTTTTTGACTCCACAAGACCCAATTTCGAACTCGTCCGAGATCTTATCAAGACAAACATTCTGACCAAGTTTCATGAGGATTGGACTGAAAATGTTGCCTCTAGAGCGTAAACAAGGTTTTTCTAAGATTTAACCTAGTGACCCAGTTTGTGACCCTACATGACCCAATTTCAAACTCGTCTCAGATTTTATCAAGACAAGCATTCTGACCAAATTCCACAAGTATCTGTCTGACAATGTGGCCTCTTGAGCGTACACAAGCTTTTTCGAAGATTTGACCTATTGACCTAGTTTTTGACCCCACATGACCCAACTTCGAATTCGTTCGAGATTTTATCAAGACAAACATTCTGACCAAGATTCATGAGGATTGGACTGAAAATGCGGCCTCTAGAGCGTACACAAGGTTTTTCGAAGATTTGACCTAGTGACCTAGTTTTTGACCCCACATGACCCAATTTCAAACTCGTCTCAGATTTTATCAAGACAAACATTCTGACTAAATTTCACAAGTATCTGACTGAAAATGCGGCCTCTAGAGCGTACACAAGCTTTTTCGACGATTTGACCTAGTGACCTAGTTTTTGACCCCACATGACCCAATTTCGATCTCGTCCGAGATTTTATCGAGACAAACATTCTGACCAAGATTCATGAGGATTGGACTGAAAATGCGGCCTCTAGAGCGTATACAAAGTTTTTCTAAGATTTGACCTAGTGACCTAGTTTTTGACCCCACATGACCCAATTTCGAACTCGTCCGAGATTTTATCAAGACAAACATTCTGACCAAATTTTAATGAGGATCGGACTGAAAATGTGGCCTCTAGAGCGTACACAAGGTAAAAAGTTGATGACGCACGACGGACGACGGACATAGCACGATCACAATAGCTCACCATGAGCACTTCGTGCTCAGGTGAGCTAAAAATGTCAGATCTGTTTCAAAATCATTAGGGTTCAGGCTCCTGATAATATTAAGAAACTGTGCAAGTTTCATGCAAATTGAACCATAAATGCAGACTTAATCCCATTTACAAGAATTGTAAATTTTCAATTTATAATGGCTATCCTTGCCTTCTTAATTGTCTTTTCCCCAAAAATCAATAGGGTTTAACCTTCTGATTATATTAAGAAATTGTTAAAGTTTCATGAAAATCTTAACACAAATGCAGACATTATTGCATGAACAAGAAATGTAAATTCTCAATTTAAAATGGCTTTTCCCTTACTAATTCGGTAATTGTCAGATTTCTTTCAAAATCAATGGTTTTCAAGCTATCAAGTTCAGATCACACAAAACATGCCGTCTGATCATTTATCCATACTGTCTGTTCTGCTGAGACATTGAAGATCAGATCACACAAACATGCAGTCTGATCTTTTATCTACACTGTTCATTGCGCTATGACACCCAAGATCAGATCTCACAAAACATGCAGTCTGATTTTTTATCTTCACTGTTCACTGTGCTGAGACATTGAAGATCAGATCACACAAATATGCAGTCTGATCTTTGATCTACACTGTTCACTGTGCTTAGACACCCAAGATCAGATCTCACAAACATGCAGTCTGATCTTTGATCTACACTGTTCACTGTGCTTAGACACCCAAGATCAGATCTCACAAAACATGCAGTCTGATCTTTGATCATCACTGTTCACTGTGCTGAGACACAATCAGTTAGCCAAGAAGAGAATCTGGTGTCTAGGAACAGCTTTACTTTTCAAATTGAGGTGCTTGGCATATAGTACCACAATTTTCCTAAAAATGTGCTCTTTAACCCTTTACCACACACTCGTGAGTTTTAATGACCCTGGGAAAGAGGCTTTTAGAAAACACTGTGGGAAAAGGAGAAAATGCTGGTAAATCTCACCAAATCAACCATATCTAATTTGTCGTCTGCAATTGCTTTCAATCTGGACAAGCGTAAGATTCTGTTGTGTGGTAAAGAGTTAACAATCCATAAACTCAAGGATCAAGGTATCCCAGAAATTCAGGGATGTTACTTCTCTCCCCCCCCCCCCTCCCCCCCCCCCCCAAGAATTTTGGGAGAAGTTGTTTTGGGCAAGGGAGAAGTATTTCGCCACATCAGGGAAATAGATAAGATTGTTATTTGAGGATACAATAATACAATATCTTATTGGTGCTTTAGGCCTCTGGCGCATTACACATAAACATAGCAGCAAGATATATATCCAGCACTAGGAATACACATATGAATAGAAAAGAACAGTACAAGTTTAACTTTATACACCTTCAAAAGAAGAAAGAGTGAGTAAGCCCTATGTGATTATGCCAGTTTATCTATATTTGCCCTGTTCACATAGGTATTTAGCAGGAAAAGATCAGCATTTTAAGCTGAGGAAAAAAAAAATCATTTTAAGCTTAACCCTTTACCAGACGACAAAATTTTATCCTTGTCCAAATTGAAAACATTTGCAGACGTCAATTTCAGTGTGGTTCAAATGGTGCAACTTTTCTTTGATAGGGTAGAAAACATTGTGGGAAAAGGAGAACATGCTGGATACCAGCATTTTCTCTTTTTCCCACAATGTTTTCAAAAGGCTTCTTTCCCTGGGGCGTCAAAAGGCAGCATTGTGCGGTAAAGGGTTCAAGCATAGATATAAAACTGTGAAAGAGTTAATGAATTACTGGGGACTGTATGATAATTCCAAGATAACTTGCTCCATTTTTGTTATAAACATGTTTTTGGTACTTATTTGAATTGCCTCACTGAAGCTATTATAATAAGTGCCCACTTCACACCATAGCAAATTAATTCGATAGGGGATAATCCTTTTCTTAGTATGCTAATTGTTATTTTGTAACTAAGCGTCTCCCTTATCAATAACCCATTAATCAGATTATCCTTAATACATAGTGGCATTTGTATGTTTGTTTGGAGTTTAAAGCCACTTCCTACATTATTTTAGTTTATATCTCCGCCGCCAGTGCACCTATCCATGCTTTCCTGGAGTGGATTTTTATCATTTTTTCTACGCCACTGGCTGCTTATTCGCCTAACCTTTACCCAAACAATGACCAGACGTGACAGGAGAGCGAGCTCTGTAGCAATTACTTTCATCATTCCTCGGAAAATAATTAGCCCAGGTGGGACTTAAAACCAGCCACTGCTGATAAGTCGGGCTAAAATTCTTCACGGGTGGAAGGAGGGCTACCATAAGAATTTACTTGGAAATGTCATGTAACCATATCTGAATTGATCAGTTATTGTATCGATAAATGTTTGAATATAAAAAGTTGCTCTTGCCAATTTCTAGGCTTTGCCTATTTTCATATTACATTATTGGTACTAACTACTTATCAAACCGATGTCACTAAGACCTGACAATCCGAATATACATAGGCTTCTGTAACATAATGAACTTCTGACTACACAAAATTTGTCAAAAATTTTGAAAGAAAAAAATGTTTAGAAAGCGAAAGAATTGAAGACCAGTTTCCAATTTGATGGGACCAGTTGTCTTCAAAGAATAACACCTTGTACACCTTGGCAATTGGCTAAGAGGTTCAGTAAGTGTGACTTTGAGTTCCAGAGTTGGTCACTTGCTCTAGTTATTGGTGTTAATACGTAGCCAATGAATTAGATGTGCGCTTCTAAGCATTTAACTGATTAATAGGTGATTGGATCATGAAAGACAAGTGATTGCTAAGTTTTAATAGGTCAGGAACCTTATCCTAATCCCTTTGATATGCAGCATTATTTAGTTTTCACATTTTTCTTTTAATCTGAAATTTTCTGGCGAAGTTTGTTTGAAGGATAAAATATTTTTTTCCTCGCGAGAATGCGATATCATTTTTTGAGTCAGGGGATAAATTGCGTGTCAGGCAGTTAAGGACAAGCAAGCAAAAAATTACTTTCAGCCCAGCATATCTTCAATTTGCACACTGTTTTCTTAAAAAATGCATATCCAAGAGTGAGAAAGTTATAAGATGCTTTCTGATAAAACTGACTGAAATAACAGGGGTCCCCATAAACTTGGAAACGGAACCGAAACGAAACGCCTTGAAATGGAATGAAACAAAACCAAACCTAATGAAATGAAATGAAATAGAAAGAAACACAATGAAATAGAACAAATTCAAGCAGAAGTACAACCTACATGATTCTTTTTCTTTCGAATCATCTTCCTCTTGATTGCAATTAATGCTGTTACGGGAGATCACTCCTTCCTTATGGCATAGCTTTCCCGTATAAAATCAATACCTGACAACTGTGTTGCGGAGAATTTCTCTTTACTTTAGCTCTGGGGTTAGTGTATTGGTCTTTCAATCTCGATATCCGAGGATCTTTGCCCGCACGGGTTCGAATCCCAGTCGGTGTGGTTTGTATTTGAGCTATGCATTTGTTACAGACTTTCATGTTCGTAAGAATGCAAACAAGAGGGCCACTGGCCTTAAACCGCTCACCTAAGTAAGGTCATCCAGGATTGATAAGGCTGAAAAGATCCTGGTCGTGATGATGTAAAAAGCACGAGTGCAAGTGATCTACTTTTTGACTGGTTTAGCCTATTTTTGAATTTCTAATCTGACTCAAAATGTTGCATCTAGAGTCACAAAAGTTTTTTTTTTTTTTTTTTTTTCCTAAGATTTGGCACTGTGACCTACTTTTTGACTCGAAGTGACCTAATTTCGAACTTGTCCGACATTTTACCCTTCAAGCATTCTGACCAAGTTTCATAAGTATCATGCTGAAAATGTGGCCTCTAAAGTGCACATAAGCTTTTCCTAAGATCTGGCCCCCTGACCTACTTTTTGACCCAACATGACCCAATTTTAAACTTGTCCGAGATTTTATCAAGACAAGTATTCTGACCAAGTTTCATGCCTATTAGGCTGAAAATGTAGCCTCTAGATGTACACACAAGCTTTTTCTAAGATTTGACTCCTTGACGTACTTTTTGACCCAACGTGACCCAATTTTGGACTTGTCCGCGATTTTATCCAAACATTGTGAACAAGTTTCATGAGTATCAGGCTGAAAATGTAGCCTCTAGAGTGCACACAAGATTTTTCTAAGATCTTGCCCTGAGACCTACTTTTTGACCCCACGTGACCCAATTTTGAACTTGTCCGACATTTTATCCAGACAACCATTCTGACCAAGGTTCGTGAGGATCTTGCCAGAAATGCGGCCTCTAAAGTGCACACAAGGTAAATGTTGACGACCGCACGACGGGGGACGAACACAGCACAATCACAACAGCTCACCTGGTAAGCTAAAAAAAAAAGTAAACACATGTATTAAAATCTGATAGCAGCTGTATGCACGAAGATCGGGCTGTTATTGTGAATCTCGATTACTGTTCACTTTGTAATTGAAATAAATCGTCATTAAAATGTTCTTCAGTTATAGGCCAACTGTCAGTGACGCAATTACATCGCTGCCCAGTCGAAGCAGAGGGACAATATGAGGGCCTAGATTATTTTACATGTTTGTTGGGGGCATTCAAATTTCCCCCAATAATGACAAGTGGGGTACGATACCCGTAAGCAATACTGCCCCACACCATAACTGATCCCAGTCCCCCAAAATGATCGCATTGCAGTACGCAACAGTCAGCATAACGTTCATTTTTGTGTCAGAAAAATTGTACACAGAAATTAGCTCCAGACAATAGAAACCTAGACTCATCAGCAAAAATAATTGTATGCCAATGCCGTCTTGTCCAGTTTCTGTGTCCAATTAGGCCAAATGCTCTCTACAGTTGTGATTTCGGCGCGTCAGAACCGAGCAGACTTACGGGTGAAGTCTGTGCAGACCATTATCAGCTAAACGGTTCCAGGGCTAACAGCAGGTGTAACTGTTGTTCCTAGGTCTCGTAGGTACTGATTCACGATATATTGGTCTAAGGCTTGAGTCGCGACTTGTGGTCTGCCGCTACGACGTGTAAGTCCTTTGTACTCCAGTTTTGCGCATATTCAGGCTGCTGAATGCTTGCGTGAATGCACCAACAATGAACTGCAACCTCTGTAGCACGACGCCAAGCCTACAGCATACCTACAACTCTTTCAGGTAAATTGTCCTTAAGTCTTGGCATTGATATTTCTGGCCAATTCGAGGACCTCCCTTACAATACTATTACATGCACTGAAACTTGAACTTTGCCTTAAACAGCCGTCAGGTAGTTTAGCTGTGGATTATCTGATCAATTTTTCGAACTATAACATGATCTTAAAACCACTGCCACTGGTTGCTTACCCATATAACCATTGGCTAAACAATGGTCAGCGGTGAGAGAGGAATGAATCCTGTCGCAATGACTATCATCCATCCCTGGAAAGAAATTGGCCGAGCCGGAGATCGAACCAGCCACCCCCTGTTCTCGTGTTCTGTACACTACCAACTGAGTTACAGGGGCTCTGTCTCAAAATGATAGAAGAACAGAATAGAAAGAAAATAAAATTTGGACCTATGCCTAATCTTGATCTACACCATCTGCAGGCACAGGTACTAGGCACGTTGCTCCTACACCCCGGAACGGACGTCGGCGCGTAAGACATGAACAACAACAACAACTCGGAGAAACCATTTCCGGGTCACGCAAATCGAATAAAAATGGAGTTGATCGAGCGATTTCCAGCCCAGAAAAATGCGTCTAACTGACTCCTTTGGGAGTATTCGCCGAAATCGCTGCTGGTAAGCCGTAGTATTTAATTTATGTTGACGATTACTATAGCTTTTTTGTATGTTTTATTGGCAGAAAGGTCGGTTTTAGTGACGAAACTTGAACATCGGTATGTCGGTACTGACTCGGCCGACTAACGTTTTCATTGCGTTTTTATTTTTGGAGGTCCTTTAACGTGTATGTCATTGGTAAGAACTGGATTAGAAGCTGCAAATTCTGTGGTTATTGTGATGTCCTGGTTTTGAGAACTGGTTGAAAAATGAATGAGTTACAGCCTTTGTTCGTAACGAGGTCTACTTTTGGTTTTGGAGAGTCACATAACTTTCTATAATGTATATAATAAAATTTCAGCAAAGTCTGAAACGGAGTAAGGATGATTTGTATATGTTCCCAGGGGTGTAAGAGCAACGCGCCTAGTACCTGTGTCTGCAGGCAGATTGAACTTGATCTACACTGTCTGCAGGCAGTTTGGTCTTGATCTATACTGTCTGCAGGTTTCTAATTTTATAGGGACCCAAAATAACAGTAGATTATATTAGAAAAGTGAGGCGTTTTGGACGCAGACCGTGTTGACCCACTCCCGATCGAATCTAACTTAACCTTGCACTATCTAAAATGTGGACACGATAACTAAGGACACAGGGCTACTGTAATTTAACACTGCAACATAGTTTAGCTACATGATCATCATCGCATCAACTGATTACATGAAAATAAAATTATTCTAATGCTTGCAAGACTTCAAAACATCTAGGCTACAAAAGCAAAACAAATATGTTCAAAATAATAAACCTACTTACACAAGTTTGCTGATGGTGTTCGGGTAAGCGGAAGATGCAATCCGGTAAACTACTCTACGTCATTTCAGCGTTTGTTAAAGTTATGAATATGCAAATTTAGATTAAGATCTACATTTTTCTCCATCCGATTATGACTGCAAAACTATGTACAACCTGAAATCCGCCAAATGCACGAATAAAACAGACAATTGGGTGATATTTCATAGAATCGTGAATAATACGAATAATTACGTGTTTTTTGAAAAAAAAAAAAAAAATATATATATATATATATATATATATTAATAATAGTCTAATTGGGCTAATCCTTATCGTGCTAGATCTACATAGAAGAAATGAAACTTTCAAACTGACAGTATAGACCCAAATTTTCCTATTTAAAGGTATTTTTGCAGGAAAAATGTCTCCTTATCGGACAGTGTAGATCCAATATCAGACTGTACGTTCTGTGCAGTCTGATCTTGATCTACACTTTACGCAAAAGGTCAATGAGTTGCGCTAAGCAGCCTAAGGGTTAATAATATGAAAACAGGCGTGTGTAGCCTATAGAAACGGACGAAATATAGGCCTACTTTTTAATCACACACATATTCAAACATAAAAGATAACTGATCAGATCATAAAGGGTGCTTGGATGTATGCCAGAACGTACCAAAACGGACTGGAACGGACCTGGGTGGATTCTAATATGCGAACCCGCGGACTTTCAAATCATTTAGAAACCCGGGAATGGACTATATCTAGACCTTATCAGAAACATCAGTTCAGTTTAAACAGATTTACCGTAGTTTACATCGATTGAGAAGCAAGCCCTTGCAACTTATACTAGATCATGTCGATTCTGCTTTCTGGAAACTGCACCAGTACTCAAGCCGAATGTGTGGGCCAGTGAGCTGTCCCAAAGTTGACGCTCGGGTATCGAACTCGATCGGGACCTCATAGTTACGAGGAAGAAAAATCAATGTCGGAAGTAGGTTACATGAGAATGAACACGAAGCATGTTGAAAATATCACATATTGGTGTATGGAAATATCGGAACGGACCTGAGACTACCCTGATAAGCGAACATGTAGACTTTAAAAGTAACAGGAAAAAGGTCACGGACCTAAGCCTTATCAGAAACATCCAACATCGGACGCAGTAAGTATCAAAATGAATATGAACTGTGTTGAAAATATCAAATATTGGAGTATGGGAAAAACAGAAAGGACCAGAACAGACCCTAGTGAGCTAAACCTATGGAAGACTAGATAAGGCTGGTTTCTGAGATCAATAAGAGGGGCTCGATCATTCGAACAAAGTGCCAGAATTGATGGAAGACTCGTTTGAGCACCAGCGAAAGATAATTAACAGAAGACTAAAAAGATTAAAGAAGGACTTTGTATAGTGAGTTTTAAAAGCTCAATCCAGTTTCCATGTGACTACAGCAGGGACCTCGAACACTATGATGGGACAAGAAAGACATTCTGATTAGGTTTAGCCAATCAGAAATTGTGTAACTTTTAAAGTTGAGAATAATGTGTATTAAAGTAATTCCTAGCGAACATGTGCCTTGTTCTTCGAAATTCTGTGAAAAAGTACCATTGACAATCTTGGTCTACGATTGATTTCCTTCTGTCTATTAGAATACACCGGTTGCCCATACAGTCGACGCCCCTCGACGACTGCTAGTTATGATATTTGGGATAGTGACGAAAAGCACTCTGAGATACGCCTAGCTCTTTAACGTGGTCAATGTATAGCACCGTCACACGGGACCTACGCTTAATGTCTCATCCAAAAGACTGTTATTAATTTCCAGTGAATGAAATAGCAACAATAATATAACGATGATAATAATTCAATTACCTAATACATACGATTACTTTTAACTTCTAAAGTACTCATAACAACAAATGTACCTGTTGAAGCCATTGTCAATCAAATAAGATCAGACTGAACAAAAGTTGCAGTCTGATCTTTGATATTTCTACGCTGTCCGCTCTGCTGAGATAACTCGGCTAAATCAACCTTGAAACTTTCTTTTTATATTTGCATGGCTCAGGCGACTTAACTAAAATCTCCATCAACATGTTTCGGCTGGCAACCAGCATTGTTTCTTTTTTCCCCACAATGTTTTCATTGACTTTCTCTCCCTAGGTCGTTAGAACACCAGTATCTTTGGTGAGTGTTTACAAAGTCAGAAATAAACTTGAAATTAAGAAAATTATTTAAGTAATTAAACAAAAGCCGACCACAGCAAATAGATAAGCCATACTCTGTTAAAAGGGGATTTAATGCATCTGTAAAATATTATAGACATGGGTCGAAAATTTTGATCAGTAAGGCAGATTAATTCTTAAAACGAAAGAAAATTCTTTTAATTAGAAATAAATTGTCAGTTACTTGTGCTTTTGGTCAGAATACCGAGATCAGCGAGTAAGTCAAATACAGCCTACTTTCGATCTGTACTTGTGTATTTTTAAACAAAGTGTATTTACTTCAAGTATAAATGCTTAGTTAGATAACTCTGTTAGCAGATATTGTTCTTCGTTTTATAAACATTTCTGCTAGCTTTCATAGGCAAAAAAATAACCCCTGGGCTGCTGAGCGGGGCTACAGGACCTTTTGCGGACAGGTAGATCACGGACAGACATCAGATAATGTGCAGTCTGATCTTGGATCTACAGTGTCCGGTCAGAAGATATCGTTCCCCCTCCACCCCACTAAATATCTTTGAAATTGCAAATTGTGGGTGTTTGCTATCGCCTTGAAAGTTTTACTCCACTTATTTAGCAGGATAAGGGTCTAAAACATGCCAGTATAACGGGAAGTTTGAACTGAACCAGGTATTCTTGTCTTGTTAAACGAGTCGGCTTTTAAAAACATTGTGGGGAAAGAAGGAAATGCTGGTTAGCAGCATTTTCTTTCTTTTCCCACAAGTTTTTCGACACTTTAAGAGACAAAACTTCACCATTTCAACATTTATGAGTGTTAACCAATACAAATAGTACAATAGAGTGGCTCTCACTTCTGTGACCCTTCATACCGGGTTATTTTCAACCTTTTATCCAACAATAATGCAATTTAATGACCCTATTGAAGAAGACTTTTGAAAGAAGAAAACTGTTTTAAAGGGGGGAAAAGCAGGAAACCAGCATCATTTACCCCACTTTTTTTTTTTTTTTTTTTTTTTTCTTTCTTTTAAAGACAGATTCTGACATTTGAACGAACTGTAATCATATGTCGTCTGCAAATGCTTTTCTTTCTTTTCCCACAATTTTTTTCGACACTTTAAGAGACAAAACTTTACCATTTCAACATTTCTGAGTGTTAACCAATACATATAACACAATAGAGTGGCACTCACTTCTGTGACCCTTCATATCAGGTTATTTTCAACCTTTTATCCAACAATAATGCAATTTAATGACCCTATTGAAGAGGACTTTTGAAGGAAAAAAAAAAAAGAAAGAAAAATGTTTTAAAGGGGGAAAAAGCAGGAAACCAGCATTACTTACCCCACTTTTTTTCTTTTACTTTTCTTTTAAAGACAGATTCTGTCATTTGAACGTATTGTAGTCATATGTTGTCTGCAAATGCTTTGAATATGGACGAGTCTAAAATTGTATCGTTTGGAAAAGATGTATTTATTCATAATCAAGGAAGTTAAAGATTATTTCCTTCGTATCTCACCTTTTTAGTTCACCTGAGGACGAAGTGCTCAAGTTGAGCTTTTGTGATCGTGCTGTGTCTGGCATTCGTCGTGCGTCGTGCGTCGTCCGATGTCCAGACGTCACCAATTACCTTGTGTGCACTCTAGAGGCCACATTTTCAGCCTGATACTCTTGAAACTAGGTCAGAATGTTTGTCTTGATAATATCTCGGACAAGTTCGAAATTTGGTCATGTAGGGTCAAAAAGTAGGCCACGGGGCTAAATCTAAGAAAATTATTGTGTGCACTCTAGAGGCCATATTTTCAGCTTGATACTCTTGAAACTTGGTCAGAATTTTTGTCTTGATAATATATTGAACAAATTCGACATTGGATTATTTCGGAACAAAAAAAGTAGGTCACTGGGCCAAATTTCAGAAAAACCTTGTGTACACTCTAGAGGCCACATTTTCAGCCTGAAACACATGAAAGTAGGTCAGAATGTTTGTCTTGATAATATTTTGGACAAGTTCGAAATTGGGTCATGTTGGGTCAAAAAGTAGGTCACTGGGCCATATCTTAGAAAAACCTTGCGTGCACTCTAGAGGCCACACTTTCAGCCTGAAACACATGAAAGTTTGTCAGAATGTTTGCCCTAATGATATCTCGGACAAGTTCGAAAATGGGTGATGTCGGGTCAAAAAGTAGGTCACTGGGCTAAAGCTTAGAAAAACCTTGTGTGCAGTTGGTCACATCTGGTCCAAATTAGGTCATTGGACAAAATCTTAAAAAAATATCCTCACACCGTAGAGGCCACATTTTCAGTCTGATACTCATGAAACTTGGTCAGAACGTTTGTTGTAATGATTATCTTGGACAAGTTTGGAATTTAGTCACATTGGTTCAAAAAGCAGGTCACTTACACTCATGTATTTTACATCATTAAAACCAGGATCTCTTCAGCTTTATTAACCGTAGATGACTTTACTCAGAGGAGCACTTTAGGGCCGATTTGCCCTTTTTTTTTTACCTGACTGTAACAATATTTTAAACCCTTATCCTGCTAAATAACTTATGTGCAACTTTCCAGCCGATGTTAAAAACCAATATAATGGTATTTCAATGTTAATGTTTGGGGCAAAAAATCGTCTTATCGGACAGTGTAAATCCAATATCAAACTGCATGATCTGTGCAGTCTGATCTTGATCTACACTGTCCGCAAAATGTCCGTGAGTCGCATTTAGCAGACTAAGGGTTAAGTTCTGAAATGTGCATATCCAAACAAACCAAAATATCAACTCGTCTTTAGATTTAGTACAATACAATACATTATAATACAATAAATACAATTCTTTATTGCCTCCCTATCAGAAGATATTGCATAGTACATTTACATCAACCAATCTGAGAAAAGTGCAGGTGAACAGTAATTTAGTGTGTACAGTTTAAACATGATGTACAGATATTTGAGGAATTAATGAAAACATTACATGTACAGGGAAAGAAAAGGAAGGAATGAGCAATCACAAGTTTGACGAAACACAAAACCTACGTAAGTCTCTCGACAGGTATCATTAATCAGTCTGTTTTAGTACGCTTCAATGCAGCGCACAATGTATTTGTAGCAGGCTTGCAGGAAATCATGTTCAACGCTGCGATCTAAAAAATGGTGGAAGCACAGCAACCATGATGCGTAGCGACCAGGCGAAGCTCTCCAGAGTCGAGCTCTCCGCTATTGCATTGCCGAATACCGACCTCAACTCTCTGGAAAACTCCGCCCGTGCCCTCTCAGTTACAATAACTCTGATAGAAGATGCACCGTTTCTTCCAAATAATGGGTATTGCATTTTGCATATGGCATTGGAAAAATGAATAGATTGAACCCATAGCACGACCACAGTACTTTTAATGACCCTAAAACTACTTCGGCTTGAGGTTTTATAAACAATGCTCAGTTTAATTTCGGGCTGTAGCACTTGGAAGAATATAAACTCTGGGTCTGCAGATACCCGCGTCTCCCATAGATTTTGTTCGCGCGTCTTTATTGCAGTGCTAACCAAGCGCTTCCTTGTAAGTTTACTGGGTAAAGCATTGTTACAGACATAGTCATTCAATAACGATATCAAATTGTATTTGGTCAGTACGCAGCAGATATCAGGTATAAAACCTAGTGAAACAGAGTTATTATTTCTTACATACATCGTACATTTGGCTGTAAAAATTTCCTTTGTAATACAGGTCTCGGGTAGACATGATATTTTATGTAGGAACATAATTTTTTTTTTTTTTTTTTTTCTGATCAATTTCGCTACTTATTCAGAAAATCCCTAACATCGGCTCGGCCCTGTCGGACCGAGTCCGGGTCTCAAACCCCTGAACTTCTTTTTGCAAAAAAGTTTTGAAAAATAGCTAGACCCTGCCGATCTTTTACTCACACATTATTCCATAGTTCTGCCCCGTATAAAAGTGTCGGTCGGACTTTTTTAGCATATAGGCTTGCAGAGACAGGTGGATTTACGCCTTCGGGATGAAGACTCTGACCTACCATTGCGAACAGTGCATTACGAGCTTTCTGTATACAATTTTCTATACGACGGTTTAGTTTAAGTGATCGATTATCGATAATACCAAGATGTAACATAGATTTAACTTGTGTTAGCAATTGATTTCCGAACATAATTCCCGTCTTGGGTGTGTTACGTTTTGTGCTAAAAACAATTACATTTGATTTAGAAAAGTTAATTTCGATCCTCCATGTTTGGCAATATCTATAAACAATATCAACCATTTTCTGTAATTTCAGAGGAGATATAGCTAACATCGAAATATCGTCAGTGAATGTGGGATTGCTCACAGAAATGGACATTATTTTACAACCGAGTTCACTATCTTGTAACAATGAAACAAGCCCGTTAATAAAGCCCGTTAATATAAACAAGATATAAGAACGTAGACAAGACTCCACCCTGACGGACGCCACGGACAACATCGTACGGCAATGATGTCATTTTGGAATAGCGTACTACACACGGTAGACCGCTATATTCAGAAGGAATTTTCCCACGAACCCCCAGCGTCCAAGTTTAAGAAGCAAGGAAGAATGTCTGACAGAATCATATGCCCCCTTTTGATCCATACTAGTGTCGTAAACATCGCTGGAGCGTTCGACGTTATAATAAAAGGCCTCTTCTAGGTTAAATGACGTAGTAATGCAACTCAATTGTTTTTGGGATCCTTGTTGTTGTCCACAAGGAAATTTATTTTGGTGGCTGATACGTAAGTGTTTACTCGATTAAGTAATAGCTTTTCAAATAATTTGCTAAAACACGGTATCAGGAACACTGGGTGATAGCTTTCTGGATCAGACCTACTTTTATCCCTTTCCTTTGTAGATCGGAATTAAAATACTAGTTTGCCATTGTGTAGGTACTTTCTCGTATTTCAGAATAGTATTGAACAATGTGCGCGACATCCTGACAACCGAATGGTCTGCATATATAATATGCTCGTTAAGAATCCCTGCGATTTTTGCTTGCACAAAGAATGTATAGCATTTTCAACATCTCCTACACTAACTTGACGAGTAAGGGTTTTTATTATTGGACTGCCCTCTGTGTTCATATAATGTACGAGATCTTCTTTCAAAGTATCATTCAGTACATCATCAGTATTAATATAATCGAACACTTGAGCAAAGTGCTCTTTGAAGCTTTCCGCATTGGTGTTTTCAAAGCTTTTGTCTCCGACAACAATTTTGGAACAATTATGAAATTGTTTCCCGCTTTTTCGACGAAGAAGCCTCCAAAATGTTCTATAGTCGACCTCTATTGAGATACAGTTACCGTAAGTTTCGCGGGCGCGTCTCTCCGTTAGTCAAAAGGCTGATTTGCTTCTTTGTAAGCTAGAAACGATGTAGATCGACCTTTGGGTCTACCTGCCTCAAACCATTCATTACGGAGGCGGAGCGCACGAGAGTAGGACTCTTTAACTTCTGCGGACCAGTTTGATTTAGCATGTTTGTTAAAATTGCCTCTAGGTAGGGTCGCAGAAGCATTCACTATTATGTTCACTAGTAGAATAAAAATGGGCATTCCAGGGCATTTTACAAAAAAAATTAAGTAAATTATGCAAAAATCGGACCACTCCACCACAATTATGGTTAAAACAACGCGCTTATGAATTTTATGATAGGCTTATGTAATCCAGCCACACTTATGCTTAACAAACCCACTTAACCAAACTAACCAGGCTTATGACTAACCAACGAGCTTATGCATAATTCTCGCTTAACACACATGGCCTTTATTAACAATTTTATGTAACATTAACATGCTCATAAAATTAAAAACAAAATGGGTTAACAAGTCAATCTGATGAAGGTCAGCAAACAAAATAGCATAACCTTTTTTAACAACATTATTTACTTAAATCAATTTTTAAAAATTAAAAAAATTTTTGAAATATTAAGCTAACCAATGCTATAACCCCCAACAAACCCTTACATCAAACAATTGCTTAACCCTTTTCCCACCCCATCAACCAACGCATCATGCAACGGCTAACCGGCTTATGAGTTAGTGGGTGGCTTAAGATGATGATAAAAAAAATAAAAATAAAAATAAAAAATAAAAAAAAAAATTAAAAAATAAAAAAAATAAAAATTTGAAATTTTTATAAAAATTATGTAAAATAAAATATATACCATAACAGTAAATAGTGTATGGTATAAATATGGAAAATATGAACATGGATAACGTTTATATAGGATTTGAAGATAGTGATGATGAGGATTGGATAAGAGCAAAAGAGTTAAGGTTTGAGGTTGATGATTTTGTAGTTGGTATGAGTGACAATATTGACAGGGATGTCACTTTACCAAAACCCACAGCTGAGAGAACAGAAAGTCTTGAAAGAGTAAATGCCCATGTTGATAAGGTTGATAAAACTTTTTTAGGAAGGCAGCCCCCAGAGCTTACACCAGAGGAAGAGTTACTATATTATAGATTTGATGTTGAGTATCGCTATGGAGAGTTAACAGGAAATAAGAAGATGATTTTTAATGATTTTTATGAACTGTTAAAACCTCTTTTAACAGATATAAGTAGTAATTCTGTAATATGGGCTATGGTTAATTGTTATCATGATATAGTTAAAAATGATGAAATAAAAGCAGTTAAAATTGTTAAGGAGAAATATCTAAAATTAGTTGAAGAAAAAAATATGTCTTTAGGAATTTAAAAAAAATTAAAAATTTAATTTTTTTTTTTAAGAAAATAAAAATTTTTTATTGATATATAACCTTTAAGGTTATATATCCATTTATGAAATATACATAAATGAAACATGAGTGTAACAAATAAGCTTACAAAGCAAGAAAGGAAAAATTTAAATAGGTGTTTAACTGATAGGGCAAAATATTTAGCTTTCTCCCCAACAATAAACAATGAAAAGGGGGTCGAACCTGTTTTTAACTCATCATGTGGTGAGCATAGAAACCAAAAAAGGATATTATCATTAATGTATTACTTAGTAAGTAGAGAAAAAATAAAAAATAAAAAAGAATTTACTGTTGACATTTCATGTTATCCAGAAACAATATATGTAACAGATACAAATAAAGTTTTTGATATAGAGGATTATGTTTTACTTAAAAATGAACTTAAATCAGATAAAGTTTTTAGTAAAGTCAACATAACCTTTTTACAAGGATTATCCAAATTTTTTAACCCCCCATTTAGAATACAATTTTTCTTTACTGGAGGGTATTTTGATGATTATGAACCAAAAGATATTAACAAAAATAAAATTTTTAAATTAGAAGAATGTGTAGTTTGTATGGAAAATATACCAACTATTAGTTATGCAGATTGCGGCCATCAATGTGTTTGTAGTAAATGTTTTCATACATTCAACTTTTCAGAAACATGTGGTGACAGGTGCCCGGTATGTAAAACTGAAAATAGAAAAATTAATTTTGCATAAAAAAATTTTTATTTAAAAAAATTTAAATAAAAATAAAAATGGAAGAAGATAAAAGTATAAACGTTAAAGGATTTTGGATAAGAGAAGGCGAATATAAAAAGGTTAAAGATGGAACCAAAAGGTTAAAGGATTTAGTCATAGAAGAAATGAATGAAAGGGTTAAAAGGTTTGATAAATTTTATAAAAAAATTAGTGATGATGTTTATGATAAACTTATAGAATATATAAAAGTAGGTTATAATGAAAGGGTAGAAGACTGTTTAAATAACAGTAAAGTGGATTTGTTAACACTTAAACCAGATGAAGCAAAAGAAAAATTTAAGGATATAATGATTAATTACCTTGATGATATAAAAGAATCATATGAAACATATTTAGAATATTTAAAATAAAAAAATATTTTTTTTAAAAATTTATTTAAAAAAAATTGAAATTTTATAAAAAATAACCCACAATAACATACCATACATGAAGATGGTGGCAGAAGAAAATATTAAAGAACCTAAAACTTATGATTATGAACCAGAAGATTTTGAGGAAAAAGATTACCGCGATAAATATGAGCTTGAAAAAGAAGTACTTGGTGTAGAAGAAAAAGATAGAGAAACCGAACTAGAAGAAATGAATAAGGTTATGCATGAAAAACTAAGTGATGAAATATTAGGGTTAAAAAATAAACTGTTAGCTCTTGTTTCTGATTTTTTTGATGATATACATGAAGATTTAGATACATTTTTAGATGAGCAAATGGAGGAAGAATAACTAGAAGATAAACCATTGTGGAAAGTAAAAATGGAAAAAGAACGGGGGGTTATTAGTTTTGTTAGCTCAATTGACGAAAATTTAACAGAACTAATAAAAAATAGAATAAATGAAGTAATTTAAATAAAAAAAAAATATATTTTTATTTGTTAGAATAGAAACAAATAAATTTTTTTTTAACTAATTGTTGTTAAATAAAAAATTGAAATTTTCTAATCTACTAACCTAAGTTATATATAAGCATGAGTGTGTTAAAGAGATTTGATATATATAAAGATTTTAGTTTTTTATGGAGGTTAAAACAAATACATGATCACAAGTCTAATACAATTTATAATGAAAATATGAAAGAAGTTATCTATATGCATGGAGATATTGTTCCAATTTATGAGGGTCAATTTGGGCATGAAGATTTATATTATGAATGTAGCAGATTTATATACGAAAACCCAAACACAGATTTTTGCTTAAATATATGTATTAAATTTACAAAACCGGGTGAAGAACCAAGAAGATTACAACTACCTAAATTACATTTTAGTTATTTTAACAATGGAACCTATTTTGTAGAAAATTTAAATGATCATTTAGTTAGTCATGTTAGTCAGTATACAGAACAAATTAATCAATTTGGTGAAGAAAGGCAAGAAAAGGTTTTTATCTATTTTGAAACTGGAGGTGAAAATTACCCAAATTTTACTGAACTATGTGACTTAACTTCACATTTAAATCGTTATGGAACAGAACATGTTCAAAATCCAGATCCAAATGTTATTGTTCAAAGAGAAACAACAAGACAAACACAAACAATAGATTTACAAAATATGATTTTTAACTTTTCAAGTAATGATTTTACTATATTTTGGGAAAATAGTGCTAGATTTTTTGAAAATGGAAGATATAGAATTACATATAGTCGTTTTGGTATTGAAAGAATTGAAAGGATAGGAGATGTAGATGAGGAAGGTAATGCGGTTGAGGAAGATGAGGAACAACCCCAACACATTAACACAAATGAAACATTTAAGTTTAAATGTTGTGTTTTATGCTTAGATGAAAACACTACACCTACAATTTTGTTTTGCAGTTGCGGTCATCTATGCTTATGTGAAAAATGTGATAAAGTATATGCTAAGAAAGAATGTCCAGTTTGTAGGGTAAAGAGTGAGATTAAAAGAAAAATTTAAAGTAAATTTATAACTTTTTTATAAAGTTATAAATTTAACAGGAAATATCGGGGGACGTATTTATCCGAGGATAAATTCTGTGAACCCCAAACACAGAGAGACTTAAACTTTGATATTCCTGCCTTGGTTAATGTTGAAAAGCGTTAAACTATCTTAAGAATCACCTTTAACTCTGTTTTCTATACCTTAACATAAGAAAAAGTATAGATAAAGTAAGGCGAGTCATAACACTGCCATGTTATAAACCATTTTTTCATGCCTCCTCACCGAAAACGAAAGAGGAAGTTATTTAATGCACAACCCTTTAACTTTTGCTTAACACACCAAAACTGAAAATGGTAGTACATTATAATATTAACAAACATTTTTACCCTGTTTTTTAAAAAAATGTTTAACTTGTACAATAATTGTATAAAATACTTATTATTGTTTTTTAAACAGCAGCCTTACAACATTGTGTTTTTAACGTGTAAGAAATGTATTGATATGGTATTAACTTACGGGTTGTTAGACCGCGCCACAGGTTACCGTGTTGTTAGTGTTTGCTAACTTACGGGTTGTTAGACCGCACCAGAGGTCAGCATTTTTTTGGTATTAACTTACGGGTTGTTAGACCACGCCAGAGGTTACCATGTTGTTAGTAATAACATTCTTACAAAATCAAAGATACAACAAAGAAGTAAGACTGCTTTATTATCATAAATAAATTATATTTTATACAATTACCATATACAGTTCATTTTTTGGAAAAAACAAAAGCAAAAAAATTATTAATATCATAACATACAACCATTCACCTCAAAAGTCCAGTCTAAAGTGATATTATATGCGTAATACACATTTCAAAATATTGGAAAAAGTTGTGAAATACTATACCACGTGATATTGGAGTTTGTATCGATAAACCCTTTTTTTAAATATTTAACCCTTTACTGGGTTAAATATTTTTTTTTACAAGTCCAACTCTATCAGTATCGACACATGTGCGTGTTTTGCGTTGGAGTTGTCGGACCTTGATATAAAGTTTATAGTGTAGCATTGTTTTACTTCTAAAGGCTGTGGAAAAACTATACAACTACAACCTCTTCCCTCCTTTTTTACTATGGAGTAGTCAGTCTTTTCAACTCCGTTTAAGGCTATGTTAATTTTTGCCTCTTCTTTTAGGTTACCACCTTTAAAGACCCCCTTATAATTCTGCCCGAGGCTGCCATGCAATAACCTCCTAATTCATGATGTATTCCCGTGCTTCCATTACCGAAAGAAAACTCGTAATTACCATTTTTTAATCCTCCTTGTTGCTCAGCATGAACGCTTATAATGGGTTTAAAACCTATTTTTCCATCCACGTAGGATTTTGTCACTAAATCTCTCTCTTCTACCGGAGTTGCTGCATTTTTTAGGGAAAAACCTTGAAGATTTACGTTAGCTACTGCTGAGAAACTCCCATTTGGGTTTTTTATGATAGCTCCACCATTATCAACGTAATTTTTATTGACAGCGGCGCCACGGTCAATGGGATTTGATAATCCGATAATCGAGTGACCCTTCATGTTTATTTCACCAGCCATTGAAAAAGAACCGTCTTGGTTTTTTGTTAAAGCTTTTTCACCCGCAGTAGCAGCCTTAATAGCGTTATCTACGTAAAACTTATTAGCGGCTTCGTACTCTTCTAAAGGTGCTTCGACGTTGTAAATTCTCCGCCCACCCATAGAAACGTCACCACCTGCTATATACCGCCTTCCAGGACCATAAACAAAGGCTCGATTGGCAACATCTACGTAATTTTTTGTTGCTGCATCCTGTGGTTCTGCAGGTTCTATAAGATTTGATATAGTATATCCTTTCATATTTATATCTGCAACAGCAGAAAAAGTACCATCTTGTTGTTGAACTATTGCTCTACCACTGTTATCTACATATTTTTTTGTAGCAGCTTCACTCGGTTCCTCAGGGTCAGCTATATTTTTTATTTTATTAAAACCCATGTTTAAATACCCTGTGATATGGTATCCTCCATTTTCATCTAACAGCCCTGAGTTTGCATCAACATAACTCTTAGTGGCAACATCCTGAGGATTTACTGGATTACTAACCCGTATTAATGTATTACCGGCCATATTTATAGAACCGGTATCAGGGGTTGTTCCATCTTTACGTAAAAAATTATTACCTATGTAAGCGAGTGACACACCATCACCATCACCACTTGTTTTAACATCATCTATTCTTCCAAATTTATCAACAGGCATAGTTTTTAATATTACTAAAAGAGTTTATTTAAAACATTTTGAAATTTATTACCTAAACCCAACTCTTTAAGAATATACAAACATAAATGACCACAAAATACTTCCCCTGCACGTTGTAATTGGTCAGTATTGTAGTGTATTGGCCTTTTTAAATAATCTATAATTTCAATAGGTGGTTGAATACCATAACTATCAAAATAAATTTTAGTTTTACCATCTTTATACCAGGCAACCCAATGAGTTCCTGGACCGCTGGTATCATCAAGATTTGATATACCACATTCTTTATTTTTTACTTTTTTAGGTAGGGTATCTCTTAAAAATATTCCTCTAAAATTTTTTATTTTTAATTTTTTTGCGGCATCCTCAAGCTCAAAATTGCTTAAAGGTTTATTTTTTAAAGTTATATTATCAATTAAAATATAATGCATTTTTTATATATTTAAATATTTACAATAGCACTATTATCAACCCATGAATTAAACTCATCAGAATAACCTTTCCACTTTACAAGAGATTTCTTTTTTCCCTTTTTAATAACCTTTTCTATCCTATACAACCCTTGACTCGTTTTTTGTAGTTCAGGTTCATAAAAGGTACCTTTTATTTCTTCACCATTTAAATCTTCAATTTTATATGTTACAGGTGATGTATGTTTTACTTCTGAAACTGTAAAAACCTCTTCAGTCCATGTTGTGATATAACCTTTTTCAAAAGTCTTTTTCTTTTTACTTATCCTTACTTTGTCTCCAACAGAAAACTTTGGTTTGATATCCTCCCTTACTTGATTATAATCAGGATACAATGTTTTCCAAACTTTATTTTCATTCTTCTTTTTACTTGCTTCAATTGGTGTCATCTTAATAGAAGAATGCCTCGTGTTGTTATATTCTTTAACAAGATTTGGTAACACGTTAATATAAACATTTGTTGAGTGAGCAGAGAAATACTTCCACATTTTTTCTTTCATTGTTCTAATCCAGCTCTCAACAACGCTTGATTTTTCCTCGTTTTCAGTGGAATATAATTCAATCAGATCTTTAACTTCTTTGTTATAAACGTCTTTACCTTTATCCACCCACATTTTCTCAGGTTTTCTTTCCTTAAAAATACTCTTCAGTGCAATAGAAACAGATTTTCCTGTTTTATCTTTTAATGGTATTAGCCATCCATATTTTGAAAAGATATCAATGACAGCAAGAAGATATTTTACACCACGATTAAGTTTAGAAAATGCTTGCATATCTACTAAATCTGCAGCCCATATTCTATCGATACCATTTACTCTAACTCTCCTTTTCTTAAATTTTCTTTTTATTGGTTTATGTAATTCTTCTGCTAGCGTTATATTTTCTGAATTTTTTTTTTAATTCCCATACCAAATCGTTTCTTGGTTCCTATCAATGAGGAAACCAATCCTCTTTCCATTCTTTCCTTAATAGTAGGATTATAAATACCTTTTAACTCTTTAAGCATATTAGCATCACAAACAGAATTTCTTGTTGCTGTATCATCATGCTTAAGATAACATATATCATGATGATATGCTGCTTTATCAACACGATTTACAGGTTTTGACCATTTTTTAGGTGTTAAATCAGGATTTAATCTTTTCTTTAACTTGGTGCCTGGACCGGTAAAATTATGCCCAGGTAAATGCATTTCAACAGGTAAGTTATTGATAACCTTGTTTAACAATGAACCACCCTCTATTTTTTTAGTAAATTGTGTTTTAGTTGTTCCACATTTTTTACACTTACCTCGTTTCATATTTCTACCATTTTTACTTACCGTACATTCAAAATCGGTTGTTTCAGTTTGTTTTTTACACTTAACACAATACATTTTTTATATTAAAATAAATTTTTTAATATAAAATATGGATATTGTTAATTTATCATGGAATGAAGCGTTAGCAAAAAGATTTGACCACCCCCTTTTACCAAAAAGTATCAGAGGTTTAATAGTTGGTAAATCAGGATGTGGTAAAACTACACTTTTACTTAACCTTTTGTTAAGACCTGATTGGTTAGATTATAACAACTTATGCGTTTTTGGTAAAAGTTTGTTTCAACCAGAATATCGCATACTTAAAAAAGCTTTTGAAGAAAAAATACCAAAAGAATATATATTAAGGTTGTTTTCACTTAAAAATGAAGTTCAAAACCGTGATATTTCACCTACAGCATTAGTTGAAGAATGGGCAAAAACAATTAAGGAAAAATCTGATATCAATTGTGAATTTTTTGAATATGCTAGTGATGTTCCTGACCCAAGAGATTTAAATGCATCAAATAAAAACTTAATGATATTTGATGACTTACTTTTAGAAAGGCAAAACAAGTGTGAAAACTATTATGTAAGAGGAAGACATAGTAATGCTGATTGTTTTTATCTAGCACAAAATTATTTTAGATTACCTCGTCAAACTATTAGAGAAAATGCTAACTTAATATGCTTGTTTAGACAAGACTTAAAAAATCTTAATCATATTTATAGTGACCATGTAGGGGATGATATGACTAAAACAGAGTTTATCAATTTTTGTAAAAACTGCTGGGAAAAACCACATGGTTTTGTTGTGATTGATTTAACTAAGAACCGTAACGATGGAAAATATAGATGTGGTTTTGACAACTTTTATTTACCACATGATTACAGAGATTACTATTAAAAATATATTTTTGTTTTAAAATATATTTTTACTAAATATAAAAAATGGAAGCAGAATTACTTGAAAAAATAGTAAAAAACACTGACCATAAAACATCATTTCAAATTATTGTAAGTGATAACAAATCAAATTTTAAAACAAGATTTACTCCACCACTTCAACTTGAAGCTGATAAAAAATATGAAGTAGCTTTAGTCAATCTTGAAACTTACTATTCATTTCCTAATATTACTGATAGCAACAACATTTTTATTTATTCACAAGATAGTGGTAAAACATGGGAAAAGATGAAGATACCAACAGGTAGCTATGATTTAGTTGATATCAATGATTATATACAACAAGAAATGAAGAAAAAAGGACATTATGATCAATTTAATGAAGAATATTATATTTGTTTATCAGCAAACACTAATACATTAAAATCAGTTTTAATTCTTGAAAATGGATATCAGGTAGATTTTAATCATGAAAACAGTATTGGAAAGGTATTAGGATTTAGCAGAGCAAAATATGTTCGGTGGTTTCATGAATCAGAAAATTTAGTTAATATCTTAAGTATTAATAGCATACTTGTTAATATTGATTTAATTTCAGGTAGTTATGCTAATGGTTCTCAAAGAAACACAATTTACAGCTTTTTTCCAAATGTTGCTCCGGGTTATAAAATAATAGAAAATCCTGTTAATCTGGTATACCTACCTTTAACGTTGAATGAAATACATGATTTAAACGTTACGCTAACTGACCAAGATGGAAATATATTAAATTTAAGAGGAGAAACATTAACTATTAGATTTCATGTAAGAGAATCACGTTAAATATAAAATGTCAAACTACATTAACGCAAAAATAAATATATCAGAAGGGCAAAAGGAAAAAATTTTACATTCTTTTAAAAACAAAAACCCAGCAAGTATTCGTTTAAAACATGAAGATTTACATGGTAAAGATGTAATAGCATTAACTAAGTCTCAAGTAAATAAACTTACTAAAGCTTATAAAGCTGGTAAGGGAACCACGTTTAGAATGTCAACTTAACAACTTAAACATAACATGAAAGTAGAAGGAGGATTTTTACCTTTGATAGCTGGATTGGCATGAGCTGCTTTACTTGTATTAGCAAAAACAGTATTACCTGCTTTAGGTGTGGGTGCCCTAACTGGTTTAGCATCAACAGGAGTTCAAAAAGCAATGGGCAACGGATTATATCTTAAGAAAGGTGGTAGTATCTGTCAAGTTGAAACTGATGGTGAAGGTTTATATCTTAAACCATACAAAGGTAAAGGGTTAAAAAATAAAGGTGAAGGATTGTATTTAAAAAAAGGTGGAAAAATTTATGATGGAAAAGGCCTTCTTTTAGGTCCAAATAGCCCATTTGCTAATATTCCTATATTAGGCGCAATTTTGTAAATGAAAAAGAATGAATGTGTATAAATTTGGAAATAAACCTAAAATGGTTCAACCAAAAACTATTTTTTGGAACCCTGTAGAACTTAAATATCCAGCTAAAAAAGTTAATCCTGTTACTTGGGATGTTTTTACACAACAACCTATTATATTAAACCCAAAAGAAACTAAAACTATTGCTTTAGGTTTTGGTTTTATGATGAGTAAGGGTGTCGTTTTAATTTCTCTATCTTATGCTCTAAAAACTAATCAATTAAGTATAACGAATGAGGTAGTGTTGGAGGAAACCCCAGATGTGGTTACCACAATTACAAACAACACAAGTAAGCTAGTAAAAATTAATGAAAATGAATTTTTATGCCGTCTTTACTATTCTATTTAAAAAAATAGTTGTAATTAATAAAATGGAACTAAAAGAAAAGATTTATCCAGTATTACCAGAAGCACGAAATATACCAAATGCACCATCATTACAACCAATAATAGCAGCAGAAGATAATGGTCAATCCTTCAGGCTTCAAAAAATATCAGAAATTCAAACATTTCTTGAAAATGAAGTTAAGGTTAGAGAGCAGTTAAGTAAAAAATATTTAAAGATTAGCAAGAGTGTGGATAACGTTGAAGCTGGTCTAACTGTAGTTGCTTTAGGAGCAGGAGGAGGAGGAATTGCTTTACTCTCAACTGTGGTAGAAATTCCAGCAACAATAGCTTTAGAAGGTTGTGCCTTAGCTGTTGGACTTGCTGCAATTGTTAGTAAATTTGTGGTTAGAAGAAGTAGAACAAAATCAGAAAAACACCTTTAAATTAAAATGTTAGCTGATGCAAAGTTAAATACACTATTTACACATATATCTAAAGCTATCAGTGACAACAAAGTAGAACATTCAGAATTTACTTTAATTATGGATGAATTGGAAAAATATAAGGTGATGAAGGAAGAGACACGAGTTAAGTCAAGGAAAAAAAGCAAGTTAGAGGAACAAGAAAGTTTAATCGAAAAGGGGAAACAGGAAGCACGGGAGGAATTCAGGAGACTAGTAGAAAGAAACAATGGAACCCATTAAAGCTAAAACTAAAACCACCCAAGTTTAAATGTTCTTGTGCTTGTGAGATAGGTAATACTGATTAAAAAATAAGTTAAAAAAATTTTTTACTTAAAAAAAATATGTCGTTTTTAAAGATAAAAGACCCTGTGAAAAGAGATCAAATTGTAAAAGAATATCTTGCAACAAAGAAAAGAATTCGTGATAGTCAGCTTGCAGAGAGAACAGGTGAAATTGAATTACAAACAGGCCTTTCAAAGTTTTTTAAACCTATTACAGAAACACAAAAAGCTGCAACAAAGGAGATTACAGAAGGGCTTAAACCTATTAAAGAGGGGATTGAACAATTACCTAAAGAGTTTCCTCAACAACACTTAATTCCTAAAGAGGAAGAGGAACGAACAGGTTATTCATTATTAGATGAAAAATATAGTGAATTAAAAGAAGAATATGAAGAAAATATTGATAAAACATTTGGTATTAGAAAAAAAGGTATTAATTATTATATAGGTAATAAAATGGTTGATTACGATGGTGACTATATTTGGGTTGGTGCAGACAAATATGAAGCAACAGATGCATTATGGGAACTTATTATGACAAAAAATCCAAGTAAAAAATATAATTTTTTACCTAAAGACCTTGAAAATTATGAAAAAATACTAATAAATTCCAATGTTATTTTTCATGATAATGACCCCAACCGCCGCCCTAGAAGTAGTGGTGGAATCAAATACAATACTTTTATTAAACCTATTTATGAAGACATCAAAGCAAAAAGAAAAGCAGAAGAATCAACATCAACTGGATATGGAATTACCATTATCCCATCTAACCCTAACTCACTATTAGAAAGATTAGACCTCTTAATGGCAAGTAAAGAAGCTGGTAATACAGGTGTAAGAAATGAGCTTGTAAGTATTTGTGATGAATTAAAAAGACAACGTGTATTAAATTCAAAGCATTATAAAAAATTAATGTCTATACTATAAAATGATTACATCACAAAAGAGAGGATTTAAAAGAAATTATGCTTATGGTGGTACAGGTATATTTGATACTTTAGCTAATTTTCTTACAAGGTTTTTTACAAGCAGCGCAGCTAAACAAATTGCATCTTCAGCAGTTGATGTTGGTAAGAGTGTAGCTAAGGAAGGAGCAAAGAAAGCGTTAGAGGTTGGAAAGAGTGCCGCGGTTGATGCAGGTAAAAAGTTAGTTCAAAAGGCTTTAACACCAAAATCTAAAAAGATTTTAGAAAAATATACTCAAAAGCCTACTACAACAACTCAACCTGCAACGCAAAATATTAATACCATAATAGATGGTAGTGCCATTGCTATACAAGATTTAGTTAAGAAATTAAATAGTAGGGGTTCCGGAGTTAAAGTATTATGAAAAAATAAAATTTAAGTTAAGTAAATTATTACATTAAATAAAAAAAAGAATGTCAAATCTTAAATTTAAAATAACAGAATATGAAAAATACAATACAAAAAGGGTTGGTATCCTTTTTGCTAACTTTAAGATAAATGAAGATTGTGAAATTCTTGAAGTTACCAATACAAGTTATGATTATAAAAAGGTTGTTTTAAAATTGTCACCTGAAAAAGCTGATATCATTAAGGAATTTGAAGAAGATGTAAATCAATATTTAGAAGAAAATGATATACCTAAGGTAACCATTCTTTACGGAAATAAAATTTATCCTAAAATGAGAAAAAAGCTTTCTGCAGAAAAACTTAAAAATATTAAACTTAAGGGTGTTTTTGTAAATGATGAAAACAAATCATTCCCTCAACTATGGTTAGAACACTAAAAACAAAACTCAATTATAATTTTGACTTAAAAATTATAATTGCATATAATAAAATGGACATTTTAAACACTAATGCGCCGATTTCAAAATATGATAATATTGATGAATATGAATATCATGAGTATGACCCTATTACAGGAACCAA
This sequence comes from Tridacna gigas, assembly GCA_945859785.2. Taxonomy (NCBI): domain Eukaryota; kingdom Metazoa; phylum Mollusca; class Bivalvia; order Cardiida; family Cardiidae; genus Tridacna; species Tridacna gigas. The sequence goes on along the minus strand of OX244034.2, from coordinate 2,134,749 downwards.
TCTTAACAACTCTGGAGGGGATATTAGGATTAATATCGAAACTCAAGATATTTTTTATCATCCTTCTGAGTCTTATTTACAAATTATAGGTGAATTAGTAAAAAATGATGGTACCGTTTATGGTGCAGCTAATGAGGCAACCTTAACAAATAATGGTCTGTTATAGCTGTTTAAAAATATCAGATATCAACTAAGTGGGCAAGAGATAGAAAGCATTAATTATCCTGGTCAGGCTACAACAATGCTTGGACTTTTAAAATACCCAGATGACTTTGCTAAATCACAAGGGCTAAACCAACTGTGGCATAAGGATACAGGAGTCAATGCAGCTAGTGCTACTAATGCTGGTTTTTCAGTAAGAAGACAGTATATTTTTAGTTCAAATCCAGTTGGAGCATTTAGTTTTAGGATACCTTTGAAACATATATTCGGTTTTTGTGAAGATTACAACAAAGTTTTATATGGTATGAAACAAACTTTAACCTTAACAAGAAATGATGACAATGACGCAATTTTTAGAGCTGGTGGTACCGATGCTGGTAGAGTTAATTTACTGAAGGTATCTTGGTTTATGCCTCATGTGGAGCCGGAAGATGGTAATAGGATGGAGCTTTATAAATTTATCGAGAAAAAAGAAAAAATTCCAGTTGGATATAGAATGATACAAAGCGACAGTATTGCGGTTCCACAGGCAGCAACAGGTTTTACGTGGAGGCTATCAGCTAAATCATCTCCTGAGGTGCCACGTTTTTTAATTGTTGGTTTTCAAACTGATAAAAGTGGTAACCAAGAACATAACCCGGCTATATTTGACAACTTAAATGTTAAAAATATTTATGTAATGTTAGGTTCAAAAAAATACCCAGCATATGATTATGATATAAATTTTCCTGCTAATCAAATTAGTAGAATATATAGTGAAGCTGCTTTGTTTAGAAAAAAGTTTTTTAACATGGATGAATTGGTATCAAACCCTAATATTACTCCTTCAGATTATAAAAATCTTTTTCCTTTGTTTGTGTTTGATGTATCAAAGCAAAGTGAAAGGTTAAAGTATTCTGTAACTGATATTCATATTAAAACAACATTTACTAATACCCCCCCTGCAAATACTGAAGCATTTGCGGTTTTACTTAGTGATAGGATGATTAACTTTCAGAGTGATGGGAATAAGATGAGTGTAGTGTATTAAGTAAATTTTTATTTTAAATAAAAAATATGCAAAAGATTGCTGATTTTAAAAAGATATTAACAGATAATAACATTAAGTGGTATTCATATTGGAACAAGAAAAAGTATATTGATGTTTTAAAGGAACATGGATTGTATCCTGAAGAAGCTATACCACTTAAAAAAGTACCTAATTATGATAGGCTAAAGGATATTAGTAAAAATCCTAAAACGGTAATATTAAAGAATGTTGAAACTGAAGAAGAAACAACATTTCCATCAATTTACAAGGCTAGTAAGTTTATTGATAGATGTCCTCAAACGATTGAAAACTGGAATGGTAGAGTATTGAATGGTAAATATAAAATTGATATTCAATAATTTTATTATTTTTTTAAAAAATAATAAAATTTGACTTAAGGTTTATATTTATAATATTAAAAAGTAATTATGGATATCAATTATGATAATTATACTGTAAATGGATTAAAGGCTTTAGCAAGAAATAGAGGATTAAAGGGTTATTCACGTTTAAGACGACAAGAATTAATTCAATTTTTAAATTTGAGTGATAGTCCTATATTATTAGATGCAAAAGTTGAAAATATAAATGCTCCAATATTACAACCAACGGTTGCTCAACCATTACCACTAACAACAAGACAAAGGCCAACTACTTCAGTTAATGATTTGATAAAAGATTTAGAAAATGTTAGAGTGGAACAACCTAGTATATCACCTGAACTTAATGCACTTAAAAATAAAATTAAAAAATTATATAGTGAAAAAGATAAAGTTGTAATTAGAGAAGGAGAATCTGCTTCAAGAGGATTTTATAAACGACATACAATAGAGGGGATTGGTGGTTATGGACCACGTGATTTTTTTAGAACTTACACGTGATGAAATAGTAAATGCTTTAAATAATAACCGAGGTAGAAAAGTAAAATTAGTTTTTCAATGTACTTTGATAAAAGATACCGAAGAAGGTTTTAAAACAAAAAATGCTAATTTTCATTCTGATTCATTTGTTCTTAATTCAAGGGGAACCGATGTAAATGATTTATATGATACTATGATGGAAGAGGTTTTGGAGGACCTTGAAAGACTTTTAAGAATTTCAGAAACTGGATGGAAATTTTATAGGGTGTTAGATTTACAATTACACACCGTAACATATAATTCTTTGAGAGCAAGGTCATACATTCCATTGCCAAGAGAAATAGCCCTTAAAAATGCTATCATTAATATTAAAAATAAGGATAATAAATGCTTTTCCTATTGTATTATAAGGGATATTCATCCAAAAATGGTTGACTCTAAATTAAAAGAGCAAGTAAAAGAATTAAATATGGAAGGAATAGAATATCCTGTTAGTTTAAAAGATATTGACAAATTTGAAAAACAAAATCTAACAATGTCCATTACAGTTCTTGGTTATAAAAACAAAAAAATTTATCCTCTTAGAATTAGTAATTTTGTGTATAAAAGAGAAAGGGATATTATCCTACTTTTAATAGAAAAAAACGGAATAAAACATTACTGTTTAGTTAAAAGCCTTAGTCGTTTGTTATCCTCTCAAACATCAAAGCACCATGGTAAAAGTTTTTTTTGTTTAAGATGTTTAAATTCTTTTTGGTGCCAAAAATCCTTGGATAAACATATGGAATACTGTAAAGAACATAAACCTGTTTGTATAAAACTACCTGATAAAGGAAAAATGTTAAAGTTTGAAAACTTTTATGAATCAGAAAAGGTTCCATTTGTTGTTTATGCTGATTTTGAAAGTTTTATCATACCATTAGATAAAGATAATCCAAAAAATAATAAAGAAAGTTATACAATAAAAACACAAAAACATAAACCATCAAGTTTTTGTTATTATATTAAATCATTTAATGAAGAGGTATTTAAGTCAAAATTAGTAAAATATACAGGAGAAAATTCACAACAAAAATTTGTAGAAATGTTAACAGAAGATATTAAGAAGATTGCTAATATACCAAAAAAAGAAATAATATTTAACAAAGAAGAAACAGACAGATATAAAAAAGAAACTGTATGTTGGATTTGTGGTGAAGGAGATTTTACTGATAAAAATCATAAGGTTAGAGACCATTGTCATTTTACTGCTAAATATAGAGGTGCCGCTCATAATTCATGTAATCTTAAATATAGTAAACCAAAATTTACCCCTGTATTTTTCCATAACCTTAGTAAATATGATAGTCATTTATTGACTGACGGAAGTATTGATTGCATACCTAATAATGATGAAATGTATATTAGTATTAGTAAAAATATACCTGTTGGAGATTATATTGATAAAAAAGGAAAAACAAAAACTAAATATCATCAAATAAGATTTCTTGATAGTTTTAAGTTTATGGATAGTAGCTTAGATAAACTTGCTAAAAATTTAGATAAAAATGATTTTAATAATATTAAAAAGTATTATTCAGAAGATAAACTTGATTTAGTAATTAAAAAAGGGGTTTATCCTTATGAATATATGGATTCACCAGAAAAGTTTAAAGAAACAAAATTACCGCCAAAATATAAATTTTATTCAAGTTTAAGTAATAAACATATATCTCATAAAGATTATAAACACGCGAGAAATGTTTGGAAAAAGTTTAATATGAAAACTTTAGAGGATTATCATAATTTATATAATGAAGTTGATGTTTTACTTCTAGCTGATATCTTTGAAAACTTTAGAAGTGTTTGTTATAAAAATTATGACTTAGACCCTGCTCACTATTTTACAGCACCAGGTTTAGCATGGGATGCAGCATTAAAGAAAACCAAAGTAAATCTTGAACTTTTATCAGACCCTGATATGCTCTTAATGTTTGAAAAAGGTATCAGAGGAGGAGTATCAATGATTAGTAATAGATATTCAAGAGCAAATAATAAATATATGAGACAAAAGTTTAAGCAAAAAAAGCTAAAAAAGTATATTATCTATTTAGATGCTAATAATCTTTATGGTTGGGCAATGTCTGAACCTCTTCCTACACATGGTTTTAAATGGATGAGTAATACAGAATTAAAAAATTGGAGACGGCACCCTTGTATATTAGAAGTAGATTTAGAATATCCTAAAGAATTACATGATTCACATAATGAATTACCTTTAGCACCAGAAAGGTTAAAAATAGGAAAAGTAGAAAAATTAATTCCAAACTTAAATGATAAAGAAAAATATGTTATTCATAGTAAAAATTTAAAATTATACGAATACTTAGGTTTAAAAATAACAAATATTCATAGAGGAATAACATTTAAAGAAAGTGCTTGGTTAAAACCTTATATCGATTTAAATACAAAACGTAGGGCAAAAGGAAAAAATGAGTTTGAAAAAGACTTTTTTAAGTTAATGAACAATAGTGTGTTTGGTAAGACAATGGAAAACATTAGAAACCGGATTGATTTTAAGTTAGTTAATGATGAAATAAAAGCAGAAAAATTAGCTTCAAAACCTAACTTTAGATATGTAAAAGTTTTTGATGAAAACTTAATAGGAATGCATATGAAAAAGACACACTTAACCTTTGATAAACCAGTTTATTTAGGTATGTGTATTCTTGATTTAAGTAAAACTTTGATGTATGACTTTCATTATGATTATATTAAGGAAAAATATGGTAAAAAAGCCAAGCTCTTATTTACTGATACAGACAGTTTAATGTATGAGATTGAGACAGAAGATTTTTATAAGGATATAGCCAATGATATAGAAGAAAGATTTGATACAAGTAATTATCCTAATGTTCATGAATCTGGAATACCAACAGGTATTAATAAAAAAGTAATTGGAATGTTTAAAGATGAATGTGGTGGTAAAATTATTGATGAGTTTGTAGGGTTAAGAGCAAAATTATATAGTTATAGAATGTTTAACCGTAAAGAAAATAAAAGATGTAAGGGAATAAAGAAAAATGTAATTAAAGATAGTATTAGCCATAAGGACTATAGAAGATGTTTGTTTGATAAAGAAAAGAAAGAAAAATATAGAAAGATGCATACAATTAGAAGTTATAAACATGTGTTATACACAGAACAAATAAACAAGGTTGCCTTAAGTTCAAATGATGATAAAAGATTTGTTCTAGATAATAAGAGAGAAACTTTAGCTTGGGGTCATTATAAAATAAAAATTATAGAAGAAGAAAAAAATAAAAAATTAAGTGAAGAAGAAAGAAAAAAATATGAGCAACAAGGAGCAAGACCAAAAACGTATTAAAAATTTTTTATTTGTTACAGCACAACAAATAAAAATAAAAATTTTTAAAAAAATTAACTAATTTTTAAAAAAAGCATTGTTATATATGTCTCCCCTTCCTTATTTAAACCATAAGAAAATGAAATAAAAGCCATCATCCTTAAATGTTCATCATCTATTTTTTCATCAGATTTCATTGTTGCAACACGAGAAAATGATTTACCATCATAATCTTTTCTATGGCCAAATCTAAAACACATTCCATAATAAAATGGTTTTATGTTTCTTTTTAATTCTCTACTTAAAAGAAAATATACAACTGCTTTAAATCTTTTAAACCTTCTACTTTCTTTCATGTTAGGTTGTTGTAAAAGTGCAACATTTACTGAGTTTTCTTCTTGTTTTTGATTAAAATCTATAAGACTTACAGCTTTATCTTTTAGGCATCTATTTAATGTTTTAATTTCTTTATTTGAAAGATTATTTAACACACTCATTTTTACTATAACATCTATACAACTTAACAACAAAATTTTCAAATTTTATTTTTTTTTTAATTTTTAATTTTTTATTTTTTTTAAAAAATGTTTTATTTTTTATTTTTTTTAAATTGATTTAAGTAAAAAATGCTGTTAAAAAAGGTTATGCTATTTTGTTTGCTGACCTTCATCAGATTGACTTGTTAACCCCATTTTTGTTTTTAATTTTAAGAGCATGCTTAATGTTACTTAAAATTGTTAATAACGGTCATGTGTGTTAAGCGAGAAGGGATTGGTTAAGGGGAAGGGGAAAACTTAAGCTTGTTTGTTATGCATAAGCTCGTTGGTTAGTCATAAGCCTGGTTAGTTTGGTTAAGTGGGTTTGTTAAGCATAAGTGTGGCTGGATTACATAAGCCTATCATAAAATTCATAAGCGCGTTGTTTTAACCATAATTGTGGTGGAGTGGTCCGATTTTTGCATAATTTACTTAATTTTTTTTGTAAAATGCCCTGGAATGCCCATTTTTATTCTACTTTCACTATCTCTTCATTGACAAAGTCTGGCGTGCATTCGGTGTTGTCCTCTTCGTTGAGTATTTTACTTGCTTCACGGTCGATTTCGGTCTTATACATACTGATATTTACATTTTTGCCAGTCTATAGTTTTTCGCGGTGTAAGTATTGAAGGTGTAAACGAATTTTTTGAGACCGAGAACAATAAAGTGGTCTGATGTTATTATTTCCTTTTCGACGAGCATACTAAATGTATATAAATGTATGTACTAAATGTCTATGTATATAGATTTATATGCGCGTTTTCAACAAATATGTGGTCAATAGACGTTTTGTTCGGGGTATATGTATATGTAAAACACGCTGACATTCCGTACACTTGCTGTAGGGACGCTAAGGTATTGCGATCGATGAAATTGGAAAACATGGCTGTTTTACTGAACTCATTTTCAGCGTGTGGACAGATTTATGCATTAAAATCACCTCCTGGTACTACATTTCCCAGTTTCGAATAAAACTCAAACAGAGATTCAACATCACGCAATGACTCACTATATAGGTTCAGATCATTATCTGCAGGCATATAGATACAAAATAAGTATAACAGTACCGTATTCTCCGCGGTAATCTCGACTCCAAGAATTCGGCCATTATCAATGTTGTGGATACGTTGTATGTTACACATCATTTTTTTCTTTATAACAATAGCTGTTCCCGCTTTCCCACATCTTGTGTTGGCATAGCAGTCTAATGACTGTTCTACATTAAATAGCAAGAAGTAAGTGGTGTGTAGCGTGTCCATAAATGACACTGAACGCGGCAGAAGTTTATGCTCGACTATAAGAGCTATATCTACACTGTAAGTATCCAAAATCTGTGAAAGCGGGTATGCAGATGACAGGATGCCTCTGGAGTTCCAAGAGAGTATGTTTAAAAACATGAAACAAAGTAAAGATATTGTCTTGTACTGAGTCATTATCGCAGTTTTCAATTAATCGTAGTCTGGACCCCAACTGTTGTCGCGTGTCGAAGCCCAAGCACTTTACTTGTACTATGTTTGCTTGTGGTTTAAACTGTATCTCTTTCATTAGAACGATTATAGTCGTACTCGTCTGCGTACTGGTACCTCGTATCGCGTTGGGAACGGTTATTTCTATATATATGGATGGGGGTTCCCGTAGCGTGAACGGTTGTGTTGTCTCAGAAAAGGGCGTCGGCTAGGATGGGTTCGTTCTCATTCTGTTTGATTCAGCCATTTTCATATAATGACACCCTCTGGCCAGAACCTTGCTGTTTCAACAATAACTGCATCCTCAGAGTAGAAGGTAATTCTGGCTGATGACCCGTTGCGTCCGTAAAACATGGATAAGTTTTTTGATACGGATTCCGTTTTCTGCCACATAGTCCCTGAAATCACTTTCGCTGACAGACGAATCTATATTTCAGATGAAATATGAAACAGCATTATTTCTACGCCGAACTGCAATAAATTTTCCTGCACTACTTTGCTCTATGTTGTGTTCAAAGTGTTGATTAACGTCATTCATCGAGACGTTCTTGGAATGACTACCTTCGTATTTATAATTTTGTGTTTTGTTATTGATTCACTGTTGCAAGTGCTTACCTCAACGTAGCATTTTTGTTGCTTTTATTTGTTATACTCGTGATTATCATTGGTACATTCAGTCAATCCTGGCTTATCGGACTTTTTAGTGAGGTTATCATTTTTATCGACGACACATATGTTTTGGTGATCTGTCGGTTCTTGTTCATTGTTTGGGGTTATGCTGTTGGTACTTGTCACACCCGTGATAGAGGCTGCTGGTGGAGGGGAATTTACCACTTCCGCAAATGTTTTGACAGGTTTTTTAGTGTTTTCCACATTAGGGGCCAATGATTGGATCCTAGCCTCCACGCCTATATCATTTACGTGTTCAACTAGTCGTTGGTTTATAGTTGTGATGGCAGTTTCCAGCTATGAGACATCATCTTGCAGCTTTTCAATGTCGGAATTTTTACTAAGGCCGTCTCTAGGTAAAATGGCCATTATTCTATCGAGTGATCCTTGGAAGCTGTTGAACTGAATTGTAATTGATGATATTTCGCTTTGTATCTGCTGTATTGCGAATGAGTCGCTTGTCTATCGTCTTGCTACTTCGTTCACAGTTGAGAGCACCTTAGTTTCCCATCCCCTAGGACGCTCTCAAAATACAAACAAACAAACCATATAACAATACCTTTATTGTTAACATGTTGGTAGCACTTGAAAGAGCAACCTGCATTGTCGCTAACCAATCTGTACAACACATATATGATCCGTCCACATCTTAACCCTAATACAAATACATGTATATGTTAATAAAAGAAAACGTCTGCTCGTGTTGCTCTCTCAAAGCTGAATGAAATTAAATGCTTGTCCACGTAGTAAAAACCCTAGAAATCACGAGCTTCTACCTTTCCATACCTATATTGAAGCGTCATCGCAAAAGGGGAAAATAATTTTCCACTAATTTGATACTCAAACTTGGAAAATTATATTTCGCCATCCCCTCGGACGCTATCAAAATACAAACAAACAAACCATATAACAACAGCGTTATTGTTAACATGTTGGTAGCACTTGAAAGAGCAACCTGCATTGTCGCTGACTAAAAAGAACGGGGAAAAAATCGATTATTAAGGAATGCTTCCATATAAATGAACAATGCATTATCTATATATTTACAACCCTAAACTTTTAGAAACAGAGAGCCTTTCTACTAAACCATCTTTAATATAACCATCTTTGGCTGAATCACTAACCCAGCGTCCATGCTGCTTGAATAATCTATCCTTAATACCATTATTTGCTGCTGCATATGCACTGCCTGCTCTTAGGGAATGTAAACAATAATTATCAATGTTTTCAACTTGCGGTTTTAACGCTGCTTTGAATAAGTCTCTCAAAGATGAATATGATAACGCTTTATTGGCTCTTCTTGGCTTATATCCACATGAAGTTGCACTTAAATTACAAAGTAAAAAGTCAGTATCCTTAAAATTGCGCCACTTAACATATAATTCTAAATTCTTTACTGGACATAAATTGGTTCCTGTTCTAGAAATAACAATCCAGGCACCGTCTCTGTATTGATCTGTCTTACTATGCTCCAAGAAAATCTTTATATAGGTGGATTCCAACTTAACATCACAAAGTCTGATTTGTGATAATTCAGAACTACGTAAAAACCCAGCAAAAGCAATCAACATCGCACATAGTATTCTTTGATTGTAAATATTTCTAACCACAAACAAGCGGGAATATACGGAATGGAGCAAATCAATGGTAACAGGCTCTTTTTTAGATATAAATTTGGCAAGCTTCCGCTTAGCTGCCTCGAGAACATTTACAACCAAAGAAGACTCTGAACAGCCGTAAAGGTCATGGTAGACTTGACACTATAGTAAGCAGTGAGAACAGGGGAAGGGCTTGAAGCAGTCTGAATTATAGAAGCCAAATATAAAGCAAATGGAAGAGGCTTGGCAGGCAGTACGTCCCTACTTCCCAAACCGTTGAACTATGCCCACTTAGTCCAACGAAGAAATCCATTTCTGTATTTACTACACGTACTTGATGCTCTTGACTCGCACAACAGATCAGGAAGCAGAGCTGCACTCTCGACCAATACTTCCGGCAAATCATCAATTTCTTTTTTAAGGGTCTGAAAACAGAATTGGCCATAGAGCAACAGCTTTGCCAAGGGAAGCAACTGCGTGAAAACCACAAATGTTTTATGCAGCTATCTCCCTTGCTATGTTACATTTTTATCCCAGAAAGACCAAAGCCTTCTGCGCTGATTCAAAACATCCAGAAGCTCTCACTTCTACCCAATTTGTTCGAAAAGCACGAACAATGTGCTACAGTGCACATCTAGGAAGTGTGTATGATACAAACTTTATATAATCTTCAAATAAGCGAAATTTCTTTCCTTTATCCCAGAAAGACCAAAGCTTTCTGCGCTGATTAGTTACATTCAGAAGCTCTCACTTCTCCTTAAACCGTTCGTACTCCGCGAACAATGTGCTACAGTGCACATTAAAAGCACAACAGTGTGCAAAACAGTGTGCAAAATATGAAATAGATATATTTTTAAAACAAACGAAATAATCAAAATTCTACATATAAAGCCAGCATTCTAAAATCTAAATCTTTATTTCCAAACAATCCACTACCATTCTTATACCTGGTGTAAAATTCTTTTGAAACGGGTAAATCCATCCAATCTTTTACAAAGGGAAGGAACTCTTGTCGTCTGCAAATCATAGGACAAAACATGGACGATTCCCAGAATGGTAGAACTAGTACTCCCTTTACTTTCTCTCGGCGCATTTTCAGTATAACTCTGTGTAGAATACAGATTGGGGGCACAAAAAGACCGAATCTATCAGACCATTCAAAAGTAAAAGAATCTACTCTAGCCGAATTCTTATTCCAGAATTTGGAATAAAAAAAATCGGGAGTTTCGCATTGTGATCTGATGCGAACCAGTCCACTTGTGGCTCTCCCCAATTTTGCACAACCAAATCTAAAAGGTCAAAAGATAAGCCCCAATCGTCTTTTTCGACCACTTTAGAAAGATAGTCTGCTCTATCATTTTCTGATCTCGGTACCCACTCGACCTGCAACTGTATGGAATGAGACACGCATAATTTGAATATATCAATAGCTATGACCTGCAAGTCTGATTTCATGGAACCTTTTTGCACTATTGAGGTAACCGCCTGGTTATCTGTGAACCATTTGACATTCTGACCAGATAGAATATATATCAAAGAAGTAAGTACTCTGTAAACCGCCATAAGTTCTCTCCATACTGAAGACCTTACCCTTTCCTCTATAGACCATGTCCCATGAGATACGCCATTAACTGTACTAACCTCATACCCCGCGTACCCTTCACAACTAGCATCACTGTACACCAATCTGCAGTATTGTACAGTCTCAAAGAGATTTCTCCTATTAAGAGAACATAAATTGTCTCTCCAAAAATGAATTTGCTGTAAGCTCTCCTCAGACAATTTAATAAATTGATCCCAGGAGAAGGCACTTGCTATATCAGCACTCAAAGACTTAGTCATAATCAAAACAAAATCCCCAATGACTATTCTCAAAGAGATCAACTGACCTACCAAGAAGCAATTTGTCTGACAGTGACCCTTCTGTGTACCTTTATGATAGACAAAATGTCCGCAATAGTTTTCCTTACCCTATTTATTCTCGTGTCAGGTATAGAAATGCAGCCAGTTTCGGAATTCAAATCTGCACCAAAATAGGAAAGACACTGAACCGGTATCCAAACTAACTTATCAGCCTTTGGCAATAAACCAGACTTCAGTAAATCTTCTTATATTTCTCTCGCCATAATGCTAGTGTTAAAAAAATCAATCCCACACCCAAAACCATCATCCAAAAACATACGGACCAACAGTAGTATATGTTTTGTTGTTTTGAGGAAAAAACACATTTTCCCCATTAGGTATTTTATTTTTTGAGGCCAAAATACATTTTCCCCATTAGATATATTATTTGTTTGAGTTTAAATATGTATTACCACCCCTCCCCCATCAACCAACACATCACACATCATGCAACAGCTAGCCAATCACTCATTCACTCACTCACTCACTTAACACATAATCATCATAATAACAATTTCATGTAACATTAAGCATGCTCATAAAATTAAAAACAAAATGGGTTAACAAGTCAATCTGATGAAGGTCAGCAAACAAAATGGCTAACCTTTTTTATAAACATTTTTTACTTAAATCAAATTTTTTTTAAAAAAAATAAAATTTAAAATTAAAAAAAATTTAAAATTAAAAAAATTTTAAAATTAAAAAAAAATTTAAAATTAAAAAAAAATTTAATTAACAAAAACCAACGCACCAGCTAACCAGCTAACCAATCAACTCACACAACGGCTAACCGACCAACGCATGACGCATCAGCTAACCAACTAACCCATCAGCCAGACAAACCCTTACATCAAACAATTGCTTAACCTTTTATCCCCATCAACCAACGCATGGCGCAATGGCTAACCGGTTTATGTGTTTGTGGGTGGGTTAGGATTTTGGTGAAATAAAAAAATGAATTAAGCAGAAATTTTTATTTAATAAAAACAAAATGGAAGAAGATAAAATAAAAAGGTATCTACCACCATCAAAATATCCAATTACACATTACCCGAAAAAGTATATTCCATTTAAATTAAGAAAGGAGGATTTTTTACTTTTTGACTGGCAATTAAAAGAAGTTTCCAATCTTAAAGAAAAATATGAAAAATTAAAAAGAGGAATAAACTATAATACAGAGAAAAAAATAGAATATGGAAAAGAAACTTATATTAAACTTTTACAAGAATTAAAAAATTATGTTCTTTTACTTAACACAAAAGAAAAATATAGAGATACTTTAACAAAAGAAGATTTAGAGACAATTGAAAAAATAAATGAAGAAGTAGACATCATTAATAACTTAATATCAGATTATAATGAAAAAAGAAGTGAGCTATCTAAAAAAATGCAAGAATTGACAAATTGGAGAGAATATACAATTTTTGAAAATAAAAAATATGGTCTTTTTAATGTATCTTACAACAATCTCCATCATGAAAATGATTGTTTAGGCAGATTTGAAAGAAAACTAAAAGAAAACCTATTATTTAATAATATAATGAATTATATTACAGGAAGAAATATTAACGAAAACTATGTTTTAGAATGTTTAACATGTGGTAAAATTAAAAAATAAATTTTTATTTGTTTTTACCAACAAATAAAAATATTTTAATATTTTTTGTATTCCTCTATCCTATGATGTCCCCAAGCAAGTGTATGAATTCCATCAGGTAAAATAAACCTTTTATTATCATTTGCACTTAATGCAATTTTATTAATTTCTTCTGTATAAATTTGGTGCTTATAACTTCTTATATTTGTCATTGTTCTATGTTGAATATTATTTTTTTCTAAACAATTCAGATAATCCTGATATGTTATAGTTTTCTTAATTATATTTTTCTTAATCCCCTTACATTTTCTATTTTCCCCTCCATCATCCATTTTAATACTGTACATTTTTGGTTTTAATCCAATACATTCTTCTATTTCCTCCCCATTTGTTTCATCCTTAAACATTCCAATTACCTTTTTATTTATACCAACTGGAATTCCAGAAGGATGTCCCTCTTTTGGGTAATCACTTGTATCAAACTTTTCTTTAACATCATCTGAAATATCTTTATAAAAATCTTCTGTTTTAATTTCATATAATAAACTATCAGTATCAGTAAGTCCTAAAGTTGCTCTATCCCCATATTTTGCTTTAATATAGTTATAGTGAAAATCATACATCAAAGTTTTACTTAACTCAAGAATGGAAAACCCTAAATATATTGGTTTATCAAATTTTATCTGCGTTTTTCCCATATGAATGCTTATCAAATTTTCATTAAATATTTCTAAATGTTTAAAGTTTGGTTTGTTTACGTATTTCTTAGCTGATTTCCTACTTCTGACAAGCCTAACATTTACCCTTTTTCTTATATTTTCCATAGTTTTACCAAATACTGAATTATTCATTAACTTATAAAAATCCTTTTCAAAATCATTTTTCGCTTTTGTTCTTAGTTGTGTGTTTAAATCTATGTATTGTTTTAACCAATCACTCTCTTTAAACTTAATCCCTCTATGTATCTTTCCCAATTTTAAACCAAGACTTAAACACTGTTTTAAACTTTCATAATGTATAATATATTTCTTTTTATCATTTAAATTTGGTATTAGTTTTTAAACTCCATTAACTTTAATTCTCTCAGCAGCAAGAGGAAGCTCATTAAAATAATCATGCAGTTCTTTAGGAACATCTAAATCAACTTCTAAAAAACAGGGATGTCGTTTCCAGTTGTTTAATTCCTTTTCTGTCATCCATTTAAATCCACCAATTGGAAGCTTCTGACTCATTGCCCAACCATACAAGTTATTAGCATCTAAATATTTACAAAATATTGAAAGCATATTTGAATTAAACTTTTTACGTAAATATTTATTATTTGCTTTTATATACCTTTTAACAATCATCGAAATCCCTCCCCTAATCCCCCTTTCAATAAATTGGATTTTATTTTTATCTCTAATTAGTTTTAACTTAACACCAGTTAACTTTAATGCTGCATCCCAAGCTAAACCAGGTGCAGTAAAATACCAGGCTGGATCTAATTTATAAACTTTAAAACAAACTTCTCTAAAACTTTCAAACACATCAGCTAAAAGAAGAACATCCGTTTTTAAATATAAATCATGATATTCACCAAGAGTTTTAATTTTAAATGTTTTCCATACCTTTTTTGCATGTTCATAATCTTCTTCTGAAATTCCTTCTCCAGTAAGTTTTGAATAAAATACCTCTTTAGGTGGTAATTGTGTTTCATTAAGCCTTTCTAAAAAATCAATATATTCATATGGATAAACACCCTTTCTACGAAGAAGTTTAAACTCTTCTTCTTTTGGAAAATACTTTCTTAGGTTTTTGAATTGATCATTTTCTAAATTTTCTACTAGTTTTGCTAAACTTGTGCCCATAAATTTAAAACTATCTAAAAACCTTGTATCCTTATAAATATCTATTGTTTTATTTTTATTTTCCCACTGATCTACAAAAGTCTTTTTTGTAAAGCTTATATATTTTTCCTCATTATTTGGAATTACATTAATTTCCCCCTCACTAACACCAAGATTTTTAACAAACAAATGAGTATCATATCCAGACAAATTATGAAAGAAAACAGGGAGAAAGTCTGGTTTACGAAATTTAAGATTACATTTATTATGTGCTGCTCCTCTATATTTACCACTAAAATGACAGTGGTCTCTTACTTTTTTCCATCTATCTTCATCTTTTTCCTTTTTCTTTCCTTTTTCTTCCTCTTCTTCCACTCCATCTTCTTCATCGCTTTCCTCTTCTTCATCACTTTTTTCTTCCTCTCCAAACTTCTTATTACAAAGATAACAAGTATCTGCCTTATTAAAATCTTTTACATCCTCTGCAGTAAGTATCATATCTTTTTTTGGCAATTTAAAAATCTCACTGGTTAGGTTTTCTATTTTTTCCACAAACTTTTCCTCTGCTTTTTCTCCTCGATATAGTAACAATCTAGACTTAAAAACATTTTCATCAAAACTTTTTAAAAAGAAAGCATAGCCTGTTGGGACATGCATATGAATTTTTGTTGTTGAACTTTTACTTGGGTCTGGTTTTGCATGTTGTATTGGTACAAGCATCGTTTCAAAATCACCATAAACAACAAAAGGATGCCATTGTGTTTTAACCCAGTTTTTAAACATTAGTGTACACTGGTTTTTTGAAGGCATTTTAATTCTTACAGCATCTTCTTCATAGCAATACACTCTATGATTTTCCAAAACGCTTTCACTTGTAAAATGTCCTAAACAGCTCCAACAAAAAAATATTTTATTTGTATTTTTTGTTATTTTTGCTCTTAATAGTGCACTTGGGTTTTTTACCCAAACATAATCGCTATTTTCATCTTCATCTTTTATTAACAAAAGAATTACCAAATGTTTTCTATCAAAAGTTTCTTTTCTTTGCCTTCTAAGGGGATATAATCCATCTTTCTCATCATAACCTATAACAACGATAGAAAAATCTGGATTTTGATTTTCAAATTTATTAATATCACATAACTTAACAGGGCATTCTATTCCTTTCATATTTAATTCTTTTATTTGTTCTTTTAATTTTTTGTCAACTATTTCCGAATGTTCTTTTTTCGGATAAACCACCCTCATAACACAATATAAAAAACAGTTATGGTCCTCCTTATTTTGTATATTAACAAGACCATTTCTGTTATTTGATCTTTTTAATCCTGCTGGTAAAGGCATCCATGAACCTGCTAGCCCCTCCCATAACGGTCTATTTTCTACAACATACAATTTTAATTTTATAACCTCTTCAAATACCCATCCACTTCCTGATCGTAAAAAAGCTGCAAAATTTTCCATAATTTGTTCTACCATTTCATCATACATTTCATTTACATCACTTTCCCTTGTAATAATTTCATGACGTGAAGAAAGTGGAACTTCTGCATATTGGATACCCTCCGCTGTTTCCCTTGAAAATATACATAAAAGTACTAGCTTTACCTTTGTATTTCTATGGTTTCTTAAAAAACTTGTAATGCTTTCTCTACATACTTCTAAAAAATCATCCGGCCCCCATCCCCTTACTCCATCTATAACATGCTGTGTTGCAAATTCTCTTAATGCTGACGCTTCTTGCCTTAATTCGGTGTTTGGTATTTCTCTTCTTGGTAAGTCTTCTTCTACATTTTCTAAAACTTGGTTTAAAACTTGCGGAATCTGCTCTTCACGCACATTACCAGTTAACCAATTAGTAAAATTTCTTACTCTTCTTCTAACACTCTGAGGAATTACTGCTGAGACAACCCTTTGAGCACCACTATATAAATTAGATGCAATCATTTGACTAGCATCTGTTAATCTATTGATAAATCTTCGTGAAAAAGAATTCATCGCCATAATTTTAAAATAAATAAATTTTTCTTAAGTCAAATTTTATTATTTTTTTAAAAATAATAAAATTATTGAATATCAATTTTATATTTACCATTCCATACTCTACCATTCCAGTTTTCAATCGTTTGAGGACATCTATCAATAAACTTACTAGCCTTGTAAATTGATGGAAATGTTGTTTCTTCTTCAGTTTCAACATCCTTTAATATTACCGTTTTAGGATTTTTACTAATATCCTTTAATCTATCATAAGTAGATACTTTTTTAAGTGGTATAACTTCTTTAGGATACAATCCATGCTCCTTTAAAACATCAATATACTTTTTCTTGTTCCAATATGAATACCAATTAATGTTATTATCTGTTAATATCTTTTTAAAATCAGCAATCTTTTGCATATTTTTTATTTAAAAAAAAAAATTTACTTAATACACTACACTCATCTTATTCCCATCACTCTGAAAGTTAATCATCCTGTCACTAAGTAAAACCGCAAATGCTTCAGTATTTGCAGGGGGGTTATTAGTAAATGTTGTTTTAATATGAATGTCAGTTACAGAATACTTTAACCTTTCACTTTGCTTAGATAGGTCAAACACAAACAAAGGAAAAAGATTTTTATAATCTGAAGGAGTAATATTAGGGTTTGATACCAATTCATCCATGTTAAAAAACTTTTTTTCTAAACAAAGCTGCTTCACTATATATTCTACTAAATTGATTTTGAGCAAAATTTATATCATAATCATAAGCAGGATATTTTTTTGAACCTAACATTACATGGATACCCTTAACATCTAAGTTGTCAAACATAGCCGGGTTTTGTTCTTGGTTACCACTTTTACCAGTTTGAAAACCAACAATTAAAAAACGTGGCACCTCAGGAGATGATTTAGCTGATAGTCTCCAAGTAAAACCTGTTGCTGCCTGCGGAACCGCAATACTATCACTTTGTATCATTCTATACCCAACTGAGAATTTTTCTTTCTTCTCGATAAATTTATAAAGTTCCAATCTATTACCATCTTCCGGCTCCACATGTGGCATAAACCAAGATACCTTCAGTAAATTAACTCTACCAGCATCAACTGCTGCTATATCTCCTCCACCAGGTCCTGCCCCTGCAATTACACCTCTTCTAAAAATTGCGTCGTTGTCATTATTTCTTGTTAAGGTTAAAGTTTGTTTCATACCATATAAAACTTTGTTGTAATCTACACAAAAACCAAATATATGTTTCAAGGGTATCCTAAAACTAAAGGTTCCAATTGGATTTGAACTAAAAATATACTGTCTTCTTACTGAAAAACCAGTATTAGCAGCAGCATTAGCTAATTCCCCCGTATCTTTATACCATAATTGGTTTAACCCTTGTGATTTAGAAAAGTCATCCTGGTATTTTAACAGCCCGAGCATTGTGCTAGTCTGACCAGGATAATTAATGGATTCTATCTCTTGCCCACTAAGTTGGTATCTGATATTTTTAAACAGATACATCAGACCATTATTTGTTATGGTTACCTCATTAGCTGCTACATAACGTGTTCCATCATTTTTTACTAATTCACCTATAATTTCTAAATATGACTCAGACGGATGATAAAAAATATCTTGTGTTTCGATATCAATCCTAATATTTCCTCCTGGGTTGTTTAGATTAGTTCCTGTAATAGGCAGATATTCATAATATTCATATTCATTAATACTATCATCTTTTAAAATCGGTGCTTTAATGTTTAAAATATCCATTTTATTATATGCAATTATAATTTTTAAGTCAAAATTATAATTGAGTTGTGTTTTTTAATATTCTAACCATAGTTGAGGGAATGATTTGTTTTCTTCATTTACAAAAACACCCTTAAGTTTAATATTTTTAAGTTTTTCTGCAGAAAGCTTTTTTCTCATTTTAGGATAAATTCTATTTCCGTAAAGAATGGTTACCTTAGGTATATCATTTTCTTCTAAATATTGATTTACATCTTCTTCAAATTCCTTAATGATATCAGCTTTTTCAGGTGACAATTTTAAAACAACCTTTTTATAATCATAACTTGTATTGGTAACTTCAAGAATTTCACAATCTTCATTTATCTTAAAGTTAGCAAAAAGGATACCAACCCTTTTTGTATTGTATTTTTCATATTCTGTTATTTTAAATTTAAGATTTGACATTCTTTTTTTTATTTAATGTAATAATTTGCTTAACTTAAATTTATTTTTTCATAACACTTTAACTCCGGAACCCCTACTATTTAATTTCTTAACTAAATCTTGTATAGCAATGGCACTACCATCTATTATGGTATTAATATTTTGCGTTGCAGGTTGAGTTGTTGTAGTAGGCTTTTGAGTATATTTTTCTAAAATCTTTTTAGATTTTGGTGTTAAAGCCTTTTGAACTAACTTTTTACCTGCATCAACCGCGGCACTCTTTCCAACCTCTAACGCTTTCTTTGCTCCTTCCTTAGCTACACTCTTACCAACATCAACTGCTGAAGATGCAATTTGTTTAGCTGCGCTACTAGTAAAAAGTTTTGTAAGAAAATTAACAAAACTATCAAATATTCCTGCTCCTCCATAAGCATAATTTCTTTTAAATCCTCTCTTTTGTGATGTAATCATTTTATAGTATAGCCATTAATTTTTTATAACTCTTTGAATTTAATACACGTTGTCTTTTTAATTCATCACAAATACTTACAAGCTCATTTCTTACACCTGTGTTACCAGCTTCTTTACTTGCCATCAAAAGGTCTAATCTTTTTAATAGTGCGTTAGGGTCAGATGGAATAATGGTAATTCCTTTTCCAAGGGTCGCATCATTCCAAATATGCCTAAGTATGTTATTCCACTTGTATCCTTTACTGCTTTTTGGAAAATTACTTTTTGGGTTATTATCTCGATGAAGGGTGCCAGAATTTAACATTATCTCCTTATAATTTTCATAATCCCTATCAGTATATTTATCTTTGTCCGGTTTTTTAGCTATAATTAACTCCCACAGACCAGGTGTGCCTTCATAAGTTTTATTTGCAACTAAAATATCATTTCCTAAAATTTCAGCTTCCTCATTGCCAATATAAAATTTACCTTTTTTGTCATATAACCCATAAGTTGTATCAGCTTCATCCTTATTGGTAAATCTTCTTAGTTGCTTTGCTGCAAGTGGTCCAATAAGTAATAATGGATCTTCATCTTCTTCCATCATTTCCAAATACTTAAATATTTCTTCACGATCTTCATCACTTATTCCTGCTTCTTCATAGGCTTTTATAGAAGGAAAGGTTGGAAATGTAATAGCTTTAGGTAAGTCTTCGATACCCTTTTTAATAGGTTTAAGCCCTTTTGTAATCTCCTTTGTTGCAGCTTTTTGTGTTTCTGTAATAGGTTTAAAAAACTTTGAAAGGTCTGTTTGTAATTCAATTTCGCCTGTTCTCTCTGCAAGCTGACTATCACGAATTCTTTTCTTTGTTGCAAGATATTCTTTTACAATTTGATCTCTTTTCATAGGGTCTTTTATCTTTAAAAACGGCATATTTTTTTTAAGTAAAAAATTTTTTTATCTTATTTTTTAATCAGTATTACCTATCTCACAAGCACAAGAACATTTAAACTTAGGTGGTTTTAGTTTTAGCTTTAATGGGTTCCATTGTTTCTTTCTACTAGTCTGCAGAATTCCTCCCGTGCTTCCTGTTTCCCCTTCTCGATTAGTGATGCTTGTTCTTCTAGCTTGCTTTTTTTCTTACTCTTTGCACGTATCTCTTCCTTCATCACCTTATATTTTTCAAGTTCATCCATAATTAAAGTAAATTCTGAATGGTCTATTTTGTTGTCTGATATTGCTTTTGAAATATGTGTATTAAGAGTATCAAGTTTTGCATCAGCTAACATTTTAATCTGAAGATGTTTTTCTGATTTTGTTCTGGTTCTTCTAACTATAAACTTACCTACTATTGCAGCACGACCAACACCTAGGGCACAACCTTCTAAGGCAATTGTTGCAGGTATCGATACCACAGTTGATAGTAAAGCGATACCTCCTGCTCCGGCTCCTAATGCTATGGTTGTTAATCCTGTTTCAACATTATCGGTACCCTTACTAATCTTTAAATAATTTTTACTTAACTGTTCTCTAACCTTAACTTCATTTTCAAGAAATGTTTGTACCTGAGATATTTTTTGCAACCTAAAAGATTGACCATTATCTTCTACTCCTATTACTGGTTCTAATGATGGTGCATTTGGTATATTTCGTGCTTCTGGTAATTCAGGATATATCTTTTCTCTTAGCTCCATTTTATTTACAGCAACTATTTTTTTAAATAGAATAGTAAAGACGACATAAAAATTTATTTTCATTAATTTTTACTAGCTTACTTGAGTTGTTTGTAATTGTGGTAACCACATCTGGGGTTTCCTCCAACACTACCTCATTTGTTATACTTATTTGATCAGTTTTTAGAGCATAAGATAGAGAAATTAAAACGACACCCTTACTCATCATAAAACCAAAACCTAAAGCAATAGTTTTAGTTTCACCACCTTTTAATACAATAGGTTGTTGAGTAAAAACATCCCAAGTAACAGGATTAACTTTTTTAGCTGGATATTTAAGTTCTACAGGGTTCCAAAAAATAGTTTTTGGTTGAACCATTTTAGGTTTATTTCCAAATTTATACACATTCATTCTTTTTAATTTATAAAATTGCACCTAATATAGGAATATTAGCAAATGGACTATTTGGGCCTAAAAGAAGACCTTTACCATCATAAATTTTTCCACCTTGTTTTAAATACAATCCTTCTCCTTTATTTTTTAACCCTTTTCCTTTGTATGGTTTAAGATATAAACCTTCACCATCAGTTTCAACTTGACAAATATTACCACCTTTCTTAAGATACAATCCGTTACCCATTGCTTTTTGAACTCCTGTTGATGCTAAACCAGTTAGGGCACCCACACCTAAAGCAGGTAATACTGTTTTTGCTAATACAGGTAAAGCAGCTGATGCCAATCCAGCTAACAAAGGTAAAAATCCTCCTTCTACTTTCATGTTATGTTTAAGTTGTTAAGTTGACATTCTAAACGTGGTTCCCTTACCAGCTTTATAAGCTTTAGTAAGTTTATTTACTTGAGACTTAGTTAATGCTATTACATCTTTACCATGTAAATCTTCATGTTTTAAACGAATACTTGCTGGGTTTTTGTTTTTAAAAGAATGTAAAATTTTTTCCTTTTGCCCTTCTGATATATTTATTTTTGCGTTAATGTAGTTTGACATTTTATATTTAACGTGATTCTCTTATATGAAATCTAATAGTTAATGTTTCTCCTCTTAAATTTAATATGTTTCCATCTTGGTCAGTTAGCGTAACGTTTAAATCATGTATTTCATTTAACGTTAAAGGAAGGTATACCAGATTAACCGGATTTTCTATTATTTTATAACCCGGAGCAACATTTGGAAAAAAGCTGTAAATTGTGTTTCTTTGAGAACCATTAACATAACTACCTGAGATTAAATCAATATTAACAAGTATGCTATTAATACTTAAGATATTAACTAAATTTTCTGATTCATGAAACCCTCGGACATATTTTGCTCTGCTAAATCCTAATACCTTTCCAATACTGTTTTCATGATTAAAATCTACCTGATAACCATTTTCAAGAATTAAAACTGATTTTAATGTATTAGTGTTTGCTGATAAACAAATATAATATTCTTCATTAAATTGGTCATAATGTCCTTTTTTCTTCATTTCTTGTTGTATATAATCATTGATATCAACTATATCATAGCTACCTGTTGGTATCTTCATCTTTTCCCATGTGTTACCACTATCTTGTGAATAAATAAAAATGTTGTTACTATTAGTAATATTAGGAAATGAATAGTAAGTTTCAAGATTGACTAAAGCTACTTCATATTTTTTATCAGCTTCAAGTTGAAGTGGTGGAGTAAATCTTGTTTTAAAATTTGATTTGTTATCACTTACAATAATTTGAAATGATGTTTTATGGTCGGTGTTTTTTACTATTTGTTTTAGTAATTCTTCTTCCATTTTTTATATTTAGTAAAAATATATTTTAAAACAAAAATATATTTTTAATAGTAATCTCTGTGATCATGTGGTAAATAAAAGTTGTCAAAACCACATCTATATTTTCCATCGTTACGGTTCTTAGTTAAATCAATCACAACAAAACCATGTGGTTTTTCCCAGCAGTTTTTACAAAAATTGATAAACTCTGTTTTAGTCATATCATCCCCTACATGGTCACTATAAATATGATTAAGATTTTTTAAGTCTTGTCTAAACAAGCATATTAAGTTAGCATTTTCTCTAATAGTTTGGCGAGGTAATCTAAAATAATTTTGTGCTAGATAAAAACAATCAGCATTACTATGTCTTCCTCTTACATAATAGTTTTCACACTTGTTTTGCCTTTCTAAAAGTAAGTCATCAAATATCATTAAGTTTTTATTTGATGCATTTAAATCTCTTGGGTCAGGAACATCACTAGCATATTAAAAAAATTCACAATTGATATCAGATTTTTCCTTAATTGTTTTTGCCCATTCTTCAACTAATGCTGTAGGTGAAATATCACGGTTTTGAACTTCATTTTTAAGTGAAAACAACCTTAATATATATTCTTTTGGTATTTTTTCTTCAAAAGCTTTTTTAAGTATGCGATATTCTGGTTGAAACAAACTTTTACCAAAAACGCATAAGTTGTTATAATCTAACCAATCAGGTCTTAACAAAAGGTTAAGTAAAAGTGTAGTTTTACCACATCCTGATTTACCAACTATTAAACCTCTGATACTTTTTGGTAAAAGGGGGTGGTTAAATCTTTTTGCTAACGCTTCATTCCATGATAAATTAACAATATCCATTTTATATTAAAAAAATTATTTTAATATAAAAAATGTATTGTGTTAAGTGTAAAAAACAAACTGAAACAACTAATTTTGAATGTGTGGTAAGTAAAAATGGTAGAAATATGAAACGGGGTAAATGTAAAGAATGTGGAACAACAAAAACACAATTTACTAAAAGAATAGAGGGTGGGTCGTTGTTAAACAAGGTTATCAATAACTTACCTGTTGAAATGCACTTACCAGGTCATAATTTTACTGGTCCTGGCACTAAGTTAAAGAAAAGATTAAATCCTGATTTAACACCTAAAAAATGGTCAAAACCTGTAAATCGTGTTGATAAAGCAGCATATCATCATGATATATGTTATCTTAAACATGATGACACAGCAACAAGAAATTCTGTTTGTGATGCTAATATGCTTAAAGAGTTAAAAGGTATTTATAATCCTACTATTAAGGAAAGAATGGAAAGAGGATTGGTTTCCTCATTGATAGGAACCAAGAAAAGATTTGGAATGGGAATTAAAAAAAAAAAAAAAAAAAAAAAAATCAGAAAATATAACGCTAGCAGAAGAATTACATAAACCAATAAAAAGAAAATTTAAGAAAAGGAGAGTTAGAGTAAATGGTATCGATAGAATATGGGCTGCAGATTTAGTAGATATGCAAGCATTTTCTAAACTTAATCGTGGTGTAAAATATCTTCTTGCTGTCATTGATATCTTTTCAAAATATGGCTATCTTATCCCCTTAAAAGATAAAACAGGAAAATCTGTTTCTATTGCACTGAAGAGTATTTTTAAGGAAAGAAAACCTGAGAAAATGTGGGTGGATAAAGGTAAAGAGTTTTATAACAAAGAGGTTAAAGATTTGATTGAATTATATTCCACTGAAAACGAGGAAAAATCAAGCGTTGTTGAGAGATGGATTTGAACAATGAAAGAAAAAATGTGGAAGTATTTCTCTGCTCACTCAACAAATGTTTATATTAACGTGTTACCAAATCTTGTTAAAGAATATAACAACACGAGGCATTCTTCTATTAAGATGACACCAATTGAAGCAAGTAAAAAGAAGAATGAAAATAAAGTTTGGAGAACATTGTATCCTGATTATAATCAAGTAAGGGAGGATATCAAACCAAAGTTTTCTGTTGGAGACAAAGTAAGGATAAGTAAAAAGAAAAAGACTTTTGAAAAAGGTTATACTACAAGATGGACTGAAGAGGTTTTTACAGTTTCAGAAGTAAAACATACATCGCCTATAACATATAAAATTGAAGATTTAAATGGCGAAGAAATAAAAGGTTCCTTTTATGAACCTGAACTACAAAAAACGAGTCAAGAGTTGTATAGGATAGAAAAGGTTATTAAAAAGGGAAAAAAGAAATCTCTTGTAAAGTGGAAAGGTTATTCTGATGAGTTTACTTCATGGGTTGATAATAGTGCTATTGTAAATATTTAAATATATAAAAAATGCATGATATTTTAATTGATAATATAATATTACCAAATAAAACTTTAAGCAATTTTGAGCTTGAGGATGCCGCAAAAAAATTAAAAATAAAAAATTTTAGAGGAATATTTTTAAGAGATACCCTACCTAAAAAAGTAAAAAATAAAGAATGTGGTATATTAAATCTTGATGATACCAACGGTCCAGGAACACATTGGGTTGCCTGGTATAAAGATGGTAAAACTAAAATTTATTTTGATAGTTATGGTATTCAACCACCTATTGAAATTATAGATTATTTAAAAAACCCTATACACTACAATACCGACCAATTACAGCATGCAGGGGAAGTATTTTGTGGTCATTTATGTTTGTTCATTCTTAAAGAGTTGGGTTTAGGTAATAAATTTTAAAATGTTTTAAATAAACTTTTTTAGTAATATTAAAAACTATGCCTGTTGATAAATTTGGAAGAATAGATGATGTTAAAACAAGTGGTGATGGTGATGGTGTGTCACTCGCTTACATAGGTAATAATTTTTTACGTAAAGATGGAACAACCCCCGTTACCGGTTCTATAAATATGGCCGGTAATACATTAATACGGGTTAGTAATCCAGTAAATCCTCAGGATGTTGCCACAAAGAGTTATGTTGATGCAAACTCAGGGCTGTTAGATGAAAATGGAGGATACCATATTACAGGGTATTTAAACATGGGTTTTAATAAAATAAAAAATATAGCTGACCCTGAGGAACCGAGTGAAGCTGCTACAAAAAAATATGTAGATAACAGTGGTAGAGCAATAGTTCAACAACAAGATGGTACTTTTTCTGCTGTTGCAGATATAAATATGAAAGGATATACTATATCAAATCTTATAGAACCAGCAGAACCACAGGATGCAGCAACAAAAAATTATGTAGATGTTGCTAATCGAGCCTTTGTTTATGGTCCTGGAAGGCGGTATATAGCAAGTGGTGACGTTTCTATGGGTGGGCGGAGAATTTACAACGTCGAAGCACCTTTAGAAGAGTACGAAGCTGCTAATAAGTTTTACGTAGATAACGCTATTAAGGCTGCTACTGCGGGTGAAAAAGCTTTAACAAAAAACCAAGACGGTTCTTTTTCAATGGCTGGTGAAATAAACATGGTGGGCCACTCGATTATCGGATTACCAAATCCTATTGAACGTGGCGCCGCTGCCAATAAAAATTATGTTGATAATGGTGGAGCTATCATAAAAAATCCAAATGGGAGTTTCTCAGCAGTAGCTAACGTAAATCTTCAAGGTTTTTCCCTAAAAAATGCAGCAACACCGGTAGAAGAGAGAGATTTAGTGACAAAATCCTACGTGGATGGAAAAATAGGCTTTAAACCCATTATAAGCGTTCATGCTGAGCAACAAGGAGGATTAAAAAATGGTAATTATGAGTTTTCTTTCGGCAATGGAAGCACGGGAATACATCATGAATTAGGAGGTTATTGCATGGCAGCCTCAGGCAGAATTATAAGGGGGTCTTTACAGGTTGTTACAGTTGGTGGTAGCCTAAAAGAAGAGGCAAAAATTAACATAGCCTTAAACGGAGTTGAAAAGGCTGACTACTCCATAGTAAAAAAGGATGGAAAAGGTTGTAGTTGTATAGTTTTTCCTCAGCCTTTAGAAGTAAAACAATGTGACACTATAAACTTTATATCAAGGTCCGACAACTCCAACGCAAAACACGCACATGTGTCGATACTGATAGAGTTGGACTTGTAAAAAAAATATTTAACCTAGTAAAGGGTTAAATATTTTAAAAAAGGGTTTCATCGATACACACTCCAATATCACGTGGTATAGTATTTCACAACTTTTTCCAATATTTTGAAATGTGTATTACGCACATAATCACTTTAGACTGGACTTTTGAGGGAGATGGTAGTATGTTATGATATTAACTATTTTTTTGCTTTGTTTTTTCTAAAAATGAACTGAATATGGTAATTGTATAAAATATAATTTATTTATGATAATAAAGCAGTCTTACTTCCTTGTTGTAAAAAATTATTAATAATAACACGGTAACCTCTGGCGCGGTCTAACAACCCGTAAGTTAATACCATATCACAATGTTGTAAGGCTGCTGTTTAAAAAAACAATATTAAGTATTTTATACAATTATTATACAAGTTAAACATTTTTTTAAAAAACAGGGTAAAAATGTTTGTTAATATTATAATGTTCTACCATTTTCAGTTTTGGTGTGTTAAGCAAAAGTTAAAGGGTTGTGCATTAAATAACTTCCTCTTTCGTTTTCGGTGAGGAGGCATGTAAAAATGGTTATATCATGGTAGTGTCATGACTCGCCTTACTTTATCTATACCTTCTCTTATGCTAAGGTATAGAAAACAGAGTTAAAGGTGATTCTTAAGATAGTTTAACGCTTTTCAACATTAACTAAGGCAGGAATATCAAAGTTTAAGACTCTCTGTGTTTGGGGTTCACAGAATTTATCCTCGGATAAATACGTCCCCCGATATTCCTGTTAAAAATCCATTTGATGGTATCATGGGAAATATAATTTTTAAATAAATTATATTTCTCTAATGTTTAAATTTTCAAATTTGCATACGGGACATTGATCTTTGTTATATGCTTCAAAACATGTATTACACATACAAATATGACCACAACTACAAAATAAAATGTTTGGTTGTTTTTCAACACAAATTACACATGCATCACTTTTAAATGTTTTTCTTTCATTTACATTAACTATAGGTTGGTTTTCTTCATATTTATAAATTTTTTCTATTCCAAGATTTGTATGCACTATTACATATTGACCTGGTGAAAATTCACTTTCATTATTTAACCAAAATTGACCAGCATCACTTTCTTGATAATAATCATTTTCTGTTGTTTCTATTTCACGTGGTAAAAATGAATGAGTATAAGTTGGTGTTTGTGTTTGTGTTTCTTCATTTGCGATATTTACTTCTTCACTTTCTGTTTCTTGTTCACTTTCTTGTATTACAAGATTAAAATCTACAGAGTAATTTAAACTTTTTACTCTTGGTAAAAATTCTATACATGGACAAAAATCAAATCCAGCATTTACTTCTTGATATAAATATTGACCATACACCATTTCTTCATTATCATCATCTTTAAGTAAATTCCTTATATTTGAACAATAAGTAACTAAGTATTCATCATTATTTGAATGAATATCAAGCCATGTTCTTCTTCCTTCTATTTCATTACGATCACAAAAACCTAACCGCATTATAAAAATATTTTCTTGAGCTCTTTCAAATATCTCTTTACTAAATTGGTAATAAATTGCACTTTCTGCTATATAAAAACCATCTACCATAAAATGACTTGCTGTTACCTTTGGAAAATAAATTACTTTATTAAATTCATTATAAAAAGGTTTGCATTCTATTTTTCTCCATAAGGTCTTTTCTAACTTTTCTTTAAACTCATGTGAAATTTTATTTAACATACTCATATTTATATATTACTTAGGCTGTTAGATTATAAAATATCAATTTTTTATAAAAAATAATTTTGTTAAAAAAATTTTTATTTGTTGTAAGTAACAAATAAAAATATTTTTTTTTTTAAATTTTTGTTTTTATATTATTTTTTGTTTTACATAATGGGCAAATGCTTGTGACATATTTTTCATCACATTCTCTACATAAACAAATATGACCACAATCAACAAAATGAACCTCTGGTTTATTTTCTAAACATATGATGCATTTTTCTTCCTTAAATATTTTACCTTGATTAATATTTTTTGGTTTATCTTCTACAAAGTTCCCATCTTTAAATTTAAGCATTAAAACAAATCTTTTATTAGTTGTATCTTTTAAAAATAAATAATATAAAAACCCGCTGCCTACATTTATTGTTCCATCAGGTAATAACTCAAATAAAATTTTTGTTATATCTGAATTTATAATGCTTGTATGATAACTAACACCAATTTTAAAATTATTTTCATTTCTAATTCTTTCTTTACTTATAAAATACATTATAGCAGCTTGTATTCTGTTTGAATTTCTAACAAAACTTGCTTCGTTAAAAAAAGATATTGCAGTAATTTTTTCATCAGGAATATTATAATCATCTAAAAAAAGTTGTGATCTATCTTTTAACAACCTATTTAGATTTTTTCTTTCTTGTTTTGTTAATTTATGTAGCACGCTCATGATGCTTTTATTTGCGGTATATTGCAAATAAAAATAAATTTTTTTTTATTTATAAAACACCAAAATATTGATAAAAAGGTACCATAGCATCACTATTTTCTTCTCCTTCATCAACAGCAATATTATTCACTTTTTTCCATAATCTATACTTTTTTGCTATTTTTTCATAATCTTTTCTATGTTTACGTTCATCTTCATCCTCACCATATTTATAATATCTTTCTATATCATCTTCAATTGCTATGATATCTTCACAATTTGCATAAGCACGGCATTTTTTTGTAAAATATTCTGTTTCATTAAATCCTAAAATAACTTTTATGATTTCACAGTTGTGGGATAAAATATTATCATGAAAAAGTAATTTTAAAAATCCTTTTTTAAAAATAGAAAAAAATGTTTTTAAAGAAAGTGGTGGTAAAACAATACTTGAATAAACAGGAAAATTACCAACCTCCCCATCTGAACATATTTTTTTATACCATGTTACAGAAATGGTAGGAAAAAACAAAGGGTTTAACTTTTCTTTACTTTCCTCTAAGGAATAAAGGTAATAAAAAAGGTGTCTTGCTTTTCCAATTAAATAAGTAAAATAATTTTCTTTTTTACCATCCCTTAGTTCTATTTCATAAAAATGTAGCCTTGTTAGCCTTTTGCTTGATTTTATGTTAATTTTATTTTTTCTTTCTAGGCAATCACTAACTTTAACATAAAAAAAGGTATTTTTTATTTTATAAGCTATGCTGTTTTTATTTTCACTCATGCTTATATGTTATAGATTTGGTAATACATTATAAAAATTTCAATTTTTTATTTAAAATAAATTAAATAAAAATTTTTTTTTTTATATTTTAAAATTTATTATTCTATTGTTATGTATTTCATGCTTTAAATTTATTTTATACGCTGTCATTATATAAAAATTCTTTAAGGTGTGTGGTTAACAAATCATTTATAAATTTTTTGGTAATCCATTTTTTATTAATAATTTTAAAAACTTATCATGATCTTGTTGACTTTTTTTAACCATCTCATTAAAATATTCATAAAAAACAGAATTTAAACTTATTATTTCATCAGTATTTAGTTCACTATGGTTTTTCCCATAAACCCTTTTTGCTTCTTTATCTCTAGCTTCATCTGTTTCTTCATATTTAACCCCAAACATTCCTTCATAAACGTTATAAACCTTTTTATAATCATAAAGCTTAAGAAAGTTTTTTGCATTTATTATATCATCACGTCTTAATCTTTTTAATCTTTCTACTTCTTGTTCATCTAGTTTTTTTGGTTCATCCATAAAAATAAACTCTATTTGTCCTTCAATTGCACCATCATCATCAAATCCTGCATCACCTTCTGGTTCATTATAGGTATAAGTTATTATTTCACTATTATCAGGACAAAACCTTTTATTTTCCATATTTATTTTATCATGTATATATTTATCACATATGCATGTAAAATATTTTTTATAACTTATAAAATTAAAATCAAAATTTAAATTTTTTTTTTTTTATTTTTTTTTATTTTTTTATTTTTTATTTTTTTATTTTTTTTTCACCAAAATCTTAACCCACCCACAAACACATAAACCGGTTAGCCATTGCGCCATGCGTTGGTTGATGGGGATAAAAGGTTAAGCAATTGTTTGATGTAAGGGTTTGTCTGGCTGATGGGTTAGTTGGTTAGCTGATGCGTCATGCGTTGGTTGGTTAGCCGTTGTGTGAGTTGATTGGTTAGCTGGTTAGCTGGTGCGTTGGTTTTTGTTAATTAAAATTTTTTTTAATTTTAAGATTTTTTTTAATTTCAAAATTTTTTTAATTTTAAATTTTTTTTAATTTTAAATTTTATTTTTTTAAAAAAAAATTTGATTTAAGTAAAAAATGTTTATAAAAAAGGTTAGCCATTTTGTTTGCTGACCTTCATCAGATTGACTTGTTAACCCATTTTGTTTTTAATTTTATGAGCATGCTTAATGTTACATGAAATTGTTATTATGATGATTATGTGTTAAGTGAGTGAGTGAGTGAATGAGTGATTGGCTAGCTGTTGCATGATGTGTGATGTGCTGGTTGATGGGGGAGGGGTGGTAATACATATTTAAACTCAAACAAATAATATATCTAATGGGGAAAATGTATTTTGGCCTCAAAAAATAAAATACCTAATGGGGAAAATGTGTTTTTTCCTCAAAACAACAAAACATATACTACTACCAACTTTCCTTCACTTAGCCATTTCTTGATTAACGGTCTGGTCACTTTAACCCAAATATAAGGGGCAGATGACAAACCAAAAGGGAGAACAAGAAATTTGTAATAAGTTGTCTTCCCTGAACTGTTAGTCCAACTAAAACCTAAGAACTCAGTGTGTGGCTCAAAAATCTCAGTGAAATGGTAGGCACTCGTTATCTCAAATTTTATCATATAAAAAGCCCTTCTACAAATACGACAAAGCGATGTGCAGATCATCATATTTAACGGACTGCTTCCAAATATGTTTATTCGGAATACGCAAATCCAGAATCAAACGTTTTTTACCACAAATTTGAACGGACACTGTTAAAGGATTAGCAATACATGGCCTAACTTTACACTTAACAATCAAACTTTTATCCAATAAATCTTGAATAGCTTCTGAAACAAAAGAACTCTCCTTCATGGCAGATTTATTATTCTTAGACTCACTACTCGGTGGCAAGGAGAAAAAAGGGATTTTGTAACCATTTTCAATTACATCTATGACAAAATCGGAAGAGCCTATATCCTAAAATTTTACATTCTGTTTCAGACAACCTTTAACAAGTATACTTTTATTACCTTGTTCATACTCATAATAGTCTGTAGTAAAACTATCTTTAATTAAACTATACTCATCTTTAAAGTCGAAATCATCAGAAATACTACTTTTTGTCGGTCTGCACCATGCTGGCTGATTTTGCTGCGGTAATGTACGGACAGTCTTCTCGAAAGTGTGTAAACTCTCCACAGGCGAAGCATGATCTGGGACCTGAATATCTGGTGTTGAACCTTTGACCGATAGTGTTCGGGAAGCCACGAAAATTACTCGACCCGCTGGCACTTGGCAATCTCTGCAAATTGTCCATAGAACCACAACCAACAGTAAACGAATTAAAACCCAGATGTTGCTGACCCATCGAAGGAACAAACGTGGAAGATACGTTTCGACCCCTTTGTTTCCCTTGTTTATTCTTCTTCCGTTTAACGGCCCTGTTTTCTGCCTTGTTGATTCTACTCTCGTCCTCCGAATTACTAGCCAATGGATTGACCTCATGTTGCCTTACAGTTTCCCAACCGCCTTCAGAGGAGTCTGCTATACGTATGAGTTTATTGCACTCCCTGATTTTCTCCTGAGCCTCCTTCAAAACCTCACTTGCATAATCTGATTTCCCATGCTGTAGAGCCCAAACAATCTGGGAAAGAAGCTCCTCTACTTCACCGTTGAATTCAAACTGAACTCTGTTTCCTATGTGAGCCCACTTAATGTCCTTCTCCGTCTTCAGTCGCTTCACCTCGCTAGAAACGCTAAACGCATTCCCCTGAATGTCCTCACGCAAAGATGATAACTCGCCTCTCTGACTTTTAAGCTCGTCAAAAAGAAGCTTAAGCTGCGACTGAATAGAAATCTCAGAACAATCGTCGGTAGACATAATATTGAAGTATGAAAGAAAACGCCTGCTCGTGTTTCTCTCTCAAAGCTGAATGAAATAAAATGCTTGTCCACGAAGTAAAAACCCTAGAAATCACGAGCTTCTACCTTTCCATACCTATATTGAAGCGTCATCGCAAAAGGGGAAAATAATTTTCCACTAATTCGATACTCAAACGTGGAAAATGATATTTAGTATTCTGCATGTATCTGGTTTGACGAACTGCTCATTGTCGATTTGGACCTCATCGTCCTCTCTATATGTCGCATTCTGTGATGTAGAAGAGAATACTTCGAGGATTTCTTATGAACGTTCACCGTGAATAAATGCCTGGAATATATAGCAAGCATTGGCACAGTTTTTCTCTTTGGTAGATGAAAGTGTAGTTCGTCGTCGGATAAGCCTTGTTGTTGGACAGCCTACCGACGTCTTTGCTCGTTCTGCTAAGTGCTCTTGATATGCAATTAGTTTGTAAGAGTCTGTTGCACACAGTTTTAGGAGAGAAGAAACGAAGACATCACGAGGCTTTCCCTTAAGTTCGTTGTCCAAATCTTGTTAAAATTCTGAGGGAGCGGTTGGGAGAGTTCATTCTCCGGGTTGGAATAATCGTAAATGGATTAAAAAGATTCATTTTGTAGATCACTCTGTAGACGTAGTAACTGATTATTTACCTTTTTCTCGCGATTCCTTTTACTAAGGGAACTAACTGCTGCCATATTCTAGGTCACTCAATCATGAATTATCTCCCTTGTGCCATCTCTAGACAGTTGAAATGTGACCTATAGACTCGTGAGTTCTTTTACCACCCACAGAAAATCATTCATGCGTGACCAAGAATTTCGAGCGTGCCTGGGGGTGACCCTTATTTAATGAAAATTTAGCACCCCACCCATATTGGTATTTATCGGAGAAAACAATAAAGTCTAATAAACTCAAAATAACAAATTTCACTATGCCGAGAACACTCACTAACATTTAAGTATAATCGCTCAGAGTCTGTATTCTAAATTCCAGTTGTTTCGATGATCCTCTGATGAGTATTGACAGTTCTAGTACCCCAATCGAATAGTACGTCTTACCATGTTTTGCTCTTTCGACAATATTTTGAAAAAATCTACTTCCTAAAGAGTCTGAAAGATTAAAGAAAGAAAGGTGTAGAGTGAACCCTCAACCCTTGCCCGACTTTAAGCACTATTGGCGCTTCTGCGGCCAGTGTGGATCAAGATCAGACTGCACAAAATGTGCAGTCTGATCTTTGATCCACACTGTATGCCAGACTGAGACATAAAAAAATAATAAAAAAAAAAAAAAAAAAAAATGGCATACACTCAAGAGGCCACATTTTCCCTTCAATACTCATGAACGTTTGTACGAATATTTGTCTGTATGGTATCTCGGACAAGTTTTACCCTTATTCTGCTATATAACTTAAATAAAACTTTCAAGCCGATAGTAAAAACCCAAATAGTGTTATTTC
Source organism: Tridacna gigas (assembly GCA_945859785.2). Classification (NCBI taxonomy): domain Eukaryota; kingdom Metazoa; phylum Mollusca; class Bivalvia; order Cardiida; family Cardiidae; genus Tridacna; species Tridacna gigas. The sequence continues at coordinate 2,100,046 of OX244034.2, read as the reverse complement.
AAACTTATTTTTTGGAAAAACATATCTCCTTATTTGACAGTATAGATAAAAGATCAGACTGCACGTTCTGTGCAGTCTGATCTTGATGTATATTGTCCGCAAAAGGTCAGGCTATTGATGAGATCAACAAACTGTGCAAGTTTCACGAAAATCTGACCACAAATATAGACTAAAACACATAAACAAGAAAAGGGAATGGTGAACTTTAAATGGCTACTTTTCCCACACTGATTGTCAGATTTTTTTTTCAAAATCAATAGTGTTCAAGCTATTGATGAGATCAACAATCTTTGCACGTTTGGCGAAAATCTGAAAACAACCGCAGACTTTATCATGTAAACAAGAAATTTAAATGTTGAACTTTAAATAGCTACCTTTTTTATACTGATCGTCAGATTTTTTTTCAAAATCAATAGGGTTCAAGCTATTAATCAGATAAACAATCTATGCAACTTTCACAAAAATCTGATCACAAACGGAGAATAAATCGTGTAAACAAGAAATTTGTATGTTGAATTTTAAATGGCTACTTTTCCCACACTGATTGTCTGATTTTTTTTTTTTTTTTTTTTTTTTCTCAAAATCAATAGGGTTCAAGTTATTGTTGAGATAAATAAATTGTGCAAGTTTCACAAAAATCTAAACAAAATTGCAGACTTTATCGCGTTAACAATAAATTGAAATTTTGAACTTTAAATGGCTGCCTTTCCTACACTGATTGTCAGATTTTTTTTCAAAATCAATAGAATTCAAGCTATTGATGAGATAAACAGGCTGTGCAACTTTCACGAAAATCCGACCACTTTATCGCGTAAACAAGACAAAGACTAACGGTCAGACAGACGGACGGACAGACGACGGAAACCACGCCATGACGTAAGCTCTGCTGGCTTACAGCCAGTAGAGCTAAAAATCCGAATAATGTTATTTCAAACTTATTTTTTGGAAAAAAATATCTCTTTATAGAACAGTATAGATCAAAGATCTGACTGCACGTTCTATACAGTCTGATCTTGATCTATATTGTCCGCAAAAGGTCACTGAGTCGCACTTAACAGCCTGGGTGTTAAAAATGCCTCTCGTTGGGTCAACAAGCGAGTCATTGAGACAAATCCTAGAAAAAAGCTTGTTTATAGCCTAGACTCCACACTTTCAGTCCAAAACTTATGTTTGTTAGACTATTTGTCTTGATAGCTCGGAACAGATTGAAACTGGGTCACTTTGGGTCGTAGAGACTCAGGTGAGCGTATTTAGGACCATCATGGCCCTCTTGTTTTATGTTACTCTTCACTTTTGTGCTGAAACATGATTGGCTGACAAAATATCTTTCTAATGAATAATTCATGGAACATTTTGTTAATTCCATCATTCGAAAATAGATAACTTTAGTTTTTAAAAGGCCGATAGAAAACATTGTGGGAAAGGGAGCAAGTATTGGTGACCAGCATTTTCTCCTTTTAACAAAATGTTCAATGTTTTCAAAAGCAATTTAAGTTACCTATGACATTTTGATTCTGTTACCATTGATATTTATTTTTTACATGATTGGCTGACAACACTTGTTCTCATGAGTAATTCATTAACTTTTTACCACGCGAACCCCCCCCCAAAAAAAAAGATTCATATAGAAAGCATTTTCGAACCAAAACTTGAGGTGGCCAAAATGACGAAATTTGTCTTGAAATTTGGCCACTAGAGTTTCTTTTTTTCCCAAAATGATTCAAAAGCCTTCTTCCTCAAGGTTGTCAGAGGTCAGGATTGTGTGGTGAAGGGTTAAACATCGGCTTAGTCCCATAATATACAAAACATAATATGTGCTATATTCTTTTTGATTTGGTCAATTTCATGACAAAATATACAATTATTGCAGGAAAATGCATATGCTACTTCTTAATACTGTGGGTTCTTTGATTTTATCATAAAACAGCAACAAGATATCAGTTGCCTTTCCTGGTACTCGAAGAGTGGCCAAACTTCTGTTAATAAACCGCCAAGTTACAGCAATGTATAATTGACGCAGGCCAGACGAATACGGTAAAACCGCCTCTTGTTGGGACATTTTCCGTTGTTGCTATCATAACTTTTTACCAAACGACACAATTTTAGACTGGTCCAAATTGGAAGCAACTATAAACGACATATTAAATGTTACTCAAAAATGAAATTTGTCTTTCATATGATAGAAAAATATGGTGGGAAAAGGAAAGAATGTTGGTTATCAGCTTTTTCGCCTTTCCCTCCATGTTTTCGAAAGCCTTCTTCCGTAGGATCATTAAAGGCCAAGATTGTGTGGTACAGGGATCATTACCTCCCCTTAATGCAAGTGTTTGGGTTCTTGGTGGGTATATCTGCAGGGCTGCAGCTATGGTATGGATGTCTCAGTATGTGCGCCTACATTAGGGGCCTTTATTAACATATTTGTTTGCTTTGGTCCATTTTACAACTTGCTTGTCATAACAATGCAGACAATAAGACTGAGACATTGAACACTTTATCGAAATACTTTGCTTCAGTCTTCAATATCTATTCACTGGTTCCCATACTATTTGCCTATTCAACCTCATTTGCTTTCATTAAAGGAAGGTAACTATCTTGCCTACCTTCTCCAGTAAATGGGAGGAAGAGAACTACAAATAAGTACCACTGGTATTCATGTTAGAAACTGTTGGAAAAGTTCAAATCTTGTCAAAAAGTTGAACATTACTATTTGATCCTTGGCAGTGTTGTGCAGTGACAGGCCGAATCAAGACCATCGTTCATGCCAACTAGATTTGCCTTCAAACACTACAAATACTTTCAAACTTTTACCATACAACAACGAAAGCATTTGCAGACGACAAATCTAATGTGGCTCAGTAGATAAGACTTGTTTTTTGAACCAGTAAAAGTCTATTTTTTTTAATCATGAAATGTTAGTAACCAGCAATTTCTCCTTTTCCCTTCATGTCTTTTTACCCTTCCAAAGAAAAATACCAACTTTTTTTTTTTGCATTTATGGTAGATGTTGCACAGATGTACTGGCAACCTCTTTTCCAGACAACAGAAAGTTAGACTTTACAAAATTGAAAGCATCTGTAGATCACATATTAATTGGTTTCCAATGATATAATTTGTTATCGACAGGATAGAGATACGGTAGAAAAAATAAAACAGAAAATGCTGGTTGCTAGCTTTTGTCCCTTTCTTCCTTTTGCCACACTGGTTCCAAAAGTTGTTTTCCTCAGGATCAACAAAACAGGGGATTATTTGATGAAGCATCAAAGATATCACATATATAAAAAAAAAGTATTAGTATTATGCATAAAGAAGAAAACATTAATGGCACAAAAGTAATGTAAAACAGTGATAAACATTGCAAAAGCTATCTGATATCTAATATACTGTTCTTTACAAAGATGCAGTAATCATATACAGATCTAATAAAAGAAAAATCTGATGTTAAAAATCTTACAGCTTAGGGGAAGTAAAACCTACACAATTTGAGAATTCAAGATCATGGATTTCAAAATCCATATTCAAACCATCAGCAACCTCTGTAGAGGTTTACTTTAGTGATGACTTTTATATTGACCTTCATAAAATCAAGGTCAATATATTCTTTGGCAGTTCTGGTAATGACTATTAATACATTCTTCAAGTCTTCCTAACTTTTTTTTTGAAAATCAAATTTTATAAAGACAAAAACCTCGGAATTTAGGATTAGGCATTAGAACAAGTAAGCACAACTCTGTAATCACTTTAGTGTGGATTCAGAACTGCTATTACTTCATTCTTTTTACAAAATTTAATTCTCATAAATTAAAACAGATGACCAAGGTTTGAGTGTTTATCGGTGACCAACACCGTTTACACCATCATTTCATTCACGATACGATAACCAGTGTACCTATCAGTGCTTGACTTGAGATTCTTTTACAAGTAGTTTTTCCAACATTCTTACCATACCAATGACCGCTTTCCCTTATAAACACGGTCCAGACACTGTTCAGAGGTGAGAAAGGAATGACTGCTGTCACAGGGGCTATAGATCATATATCTTTTGAAAGAATATAGACAAGCTGGAAATCGAGCCAGTTTCTAGCTCTTTATGTTACTTGGCTACCAGGTCCGCCTCAACATGTAAGATACACGATCTTGCAAAAGGAGTTTAATGCGTTTCTGTGAAGTTTTATACCAAGCAAGTCACCTCATAACTATGAATCCTGTGTGTACTGCGCAGGATGGCCTGGATTGATGCATTTATACGGGCGAAAAGGCCGCGAAGCGGCCTTGGAGCCTGTCTATAGGTAACACGTACGGGCGCCAGTCTACAAATCAGCCCAAGGCCATAAAGAAACCCCCCCCCAAAAAAAAAAAATAAAAAAAAAAATAAAATAAAATAAAAAAAATAACGTCCGAGATGTTGTGGATACAATATAATGTTAAACGATGATAACATTAACCGGAAGAAGCAAACCGAAGTCGTTTTTTTTACGGGGGGGGGGTGTTTACATTTGTCACGTGACATGCCCTCTAAGGAAAAATGGCTTCCTGGCTATATATGCCGGCCTCTCGGGGTCGTCCTAAACCCAATACTGATGCATTTGTAAAGGCATTGAAACGTATGCATGAAGAGATTATTGTATTTAGATATCTTAATTTTACCGACAGTACATCTGATCCTAATCAGAGGTGAGTTTGGAGAAGTCATGCGTTCGGTTGTAAACACAATGACGTCACGGCATTCTAAATCGAAAATTATTTATCGCGCTCTTATTGTTGATAATTTTTGGTTTCCTTTCGGCTCTATGGTAATCTTACGACAGAGTATGTTCCCTGAACCCGGAAATTTACTTAAAGAATGCACAAAACCTTTTTTTCATTTCAAATTGGAAGGCAACGGTCACATGACACGTCATGTGATTTTTGTTTACATCGTCTGCTATTCTGGCTGTCCAAACCCAGTTGTGACGGATGTCTAGCTGATATTCTTGCTGTCTTCATTGAATTTGGGGCTGAACCACTTTATTTACAATATTTCTGACATCTAACGCTTTCCTCATATTTGGCTTGGTTAGTTTTGATCGATTTTAAAGCAAAATTTGGTAGCATTGTGGACATTTTCTATTGCAGTTTAGCCTGTGATGCCATAGCCAGACAATCTCTTGATTTTGTTGCAGAAAAGGGTCCAGCCATGGATTTATTTTTTTTTATTTACACATTTAAATCTCCTTTTTTCTTATTTTTCAAAACTTGAAAACCAGTTTTCAGTGTGTGTTTTTAAGGAAAAGCCAAGGCAAATTTTATCTTTTGCTGCCTAATTTGTTGTTCACAGGATTCATGCAAAATTAGAGATTTTTAGTGTCCCCACATCGAAATATCTGGGGCATATTGTTTTTCCTTTGTCCCTCTGTCCATCCGTCCATCTGTCGGTCTGTCCTTCCATCAGTCTGTTCGAAATATATATTCTTTACGCTATTTATAAGGAGAAAAAATAATCAGAAATTGTCATAGTCCTGCCGTCATCCGCGTCTGTGTGCAAAAAAATTGTTTTCATCATTATGTAGTTAGTTCTGGGTTTTACAGAAATTCATCAAGATTCTCATTCTAAGTTATGGCCAGAAAAACAAAGGAGTTGACTAAATTAGAATTACATGAATCTGAGATGTTAGTTGAGAAATCAAACACAGTTTTACATGATCATAGCTACACACATATCTCAAAGAAAACTTCTCGAAAGAGGCAAATACATGAAAAAGACAACAGTCCACATGACGATTACTACTTTTCTTTCAATGAAACAGATATTGATACACCACAAGGACCAACACCATACATTATAGAGGAAACAAATGGTAGGAAATTTGGTCGTATTAATATTCCTGGGGATGGTGACTGTTTCTTTCACTGTTTGAGCGTGGCATTACAAAGAAACTTTCTACAAACATCTTTGTACCGTGAACAAATTTGCAATTACATTGCAGAAAATTGGAACATGTATGAATATTTTGTTGCTAATTCCCATTCGTTTGTGAATTGTACACTTTCAAATTATAGAAAGCATATGTTGCAACAAAAAGGTTGGGCTACAGCTTGTGAAATTCAAGTTGCTTGTCAGCTTCTTAACATACATATTGATGTATGGCTAAAAGGTAGTATATTTGGTCCAGACTTAAGTAGACAATATCGGTACCATCTCACTCAGTATTCCTCAGGCAGTGGAAATGAAAGGTCACTACATCTTCTATTATTTAATAATCATTTTGAACTTCTTATTCCACTCCAAAAGCAGTGTCCAAGTTTGGAATACAATATCAGCAAAACAAACCATTCTGATAATTCTCTATTCTCAACAAATCATCAGCCAGATACATCATCATATACTGATAAAATGTCTAAAAACAAAAGGTACTGTCATGAAAATTTTGTCTCTTCACAAAAAGGGCAGTCTTCGCATGAAAATGTGATTAGCAATGCACAGGATAACATAAAAAATTGCCAAAATAATAGTGTTACTGAAAATAGACTAACAAAGAAAAATGATTGTTTTGGTGAAAAGGCAATTACTAAAAAATGTCAAAATGAAAAACAGAAGAAAAAATCTACAGCAGTACATGCTGACCAATATAATGACCATTACCTTCATGAAACATGTAGAAAAATTGGAATTGAATACTTAAGTCCATTGATAGATGAGTCACTGAGTCAGCAAAGAATGCGAAAGAATAAAATTCTTACACAAATATCCATTGCTGAAAAAAGGCTACATTTGATAGCTGCCAGCTTACCAAAGCCACCCTTCCCAAGCAGAAATGTTTATTTCAACATTGCTATGGATAGCATTCGTTCCTTTGAGTTGGAACAGATGTCATATGGTTTTTCTCTTTGTAATACATGCAATGAATATCGTCTTCAGATGAAAATGAAAGAGGAAAGCTTGTGCTATAGATGTTACTCTGACAAGAGCAATATTAAAATATATTCAAGGGACAATAATAAGGATCCTAGGGAAGTACCAAGTACTCTTTTGGAGCTTTCTTTAATAGAACAACAACTAATAAGTCGTCTTGCACCTCTTATGCATATCCACATGCTGAAACATGGTGGTATAGCAGCTAAAGGACACTGCATTACTTTTCCTCAGGAAGTAAATGAGCCTGCTAAAATTCTGCCAAAGTTACGCTCTGAAATTGCTGTCATTAAAGTTAGGCGCAAGAATGCAGATGATACATGTCAAGACTTTAAGGTAAGGCGACACATAGTTCAAAATGCACTTCATTGGTTAAAGTTGAATAATAAAGCTTACAAAGACATAGAAATAAGCCAACAAAGATTAGATTTACTTCCTGAAGATGGTGACATTCAAATAGATATAATAGAAACAGATAATGTAAGTTCAGTCAGTGATTTGGGCCCTGCTCCACAGCAAAATACCCTAGAGAATGATGGTGAAACTGCATTTACTGCCACTTTAAAGGACATGTCTATTGATATTCATGAAAATGTACAACAAACATTGAAACAAATTGTAAACGAAGGCAGTGTCAATAAAAATAAAAGTGTGAGTATTACTATTCCATGGCCGTCAAGAAATGAGCAACCTATGTCAGAATTTACAACCACACATTTCTTTACTTTGTGCTTTCCTTGCCTTTTTCCTTATGGGGATGGTGACTTTCATATTAATAGACCAAGAACATGTAGTTCTGTGTCTGACTGGGCAGAACATCTGGTTTGGTTCAAAAATGGGAGATTTTCAAAGCACAAATATTTTAAATTCATTGTTCATAATATCATTTCTCGCAAAAGAACCCTTGAACAAAGCACATATATACTAAAACAGCAAATTGGAGATAAACATATGACACTTGAAGACTTGAAATTAAAAATTCAAAATGGTGACAACTCAATTGTGCAGAAAGTATTGTATTTTGGTGCTTGTCTACGTGGTACATCACAATACTGTCCCAAAGAGGCAGGGAGTTGAGATCGCTTGTTCAGTATCAAATACAGCAAGGAAAGGGCTTGCCTTCATTTTTCACAACAGGCTCTTGTGCAGAGTTCCACTTCAAACCCTTGAGAAGGTTACTCCAAATATACACAAAACATACAACAGGTCAGGAGATAAATCTTGAAGACCGCAATTTATTGTTCACAACTCTACAGGAAAATGCACATATTGTTTGCAGTTACTTTAATTTAAGAACACAGTCATATTTCAGAACTGTAATGACACGTGCATTTGGTGTTGACTCATTTTGGTACAGATATGAATTTGCCAAATCTCGGGGCATGATTCACTGGCACGGTCTCTGCTGGCGATCTGACCGTGAGCCGCATGTTCTTCTTAATGATGCACTATCTAAACAACTTGATGAAAACGAAACTGCAGTGTTGCTTTCAAACTGGGCTAAAGCCAATTTCAGTCTAACTGCATCCCACCCAGCTGGCAAAAATATATTTGGGCAGCCAAATAAGAACCTGTGGCCTCCACCAGAGGGAACAGCACCTCCTTCACCCGAGGAAAAATAATCCTCTTTTAAAGTTACTAATGGATGTAAGTGATACACAACAATCACTTTGAGAAGATCATTTGTTATTAACAAATAGGATCAACATCCATCGCTGCTCAGACTATTGTTTGCAAAGCAGAAAGGGGAAAATCCGGGAATGTCGTATGGAGTTTGGGACACAAGCTAATCCCGGTAAGCCCATCAGAAATGCCCCAAGAATTGTTAGGGACAAAAATAAGTCGCTTAGACTTGAACTTGAAAGGGATCATCCAATGATGGTACAACACTCCAGGGTTCACACACAAGGATGGAGAGCTAATGGAGACATTTCTTTAATTCTGTCAAAAAGTTCTCCTGATAATCCATCTATAGCTGACATCATTGCAATCGAAAAGTATGTGACAGGATATGCTTGCAAAGGAAATCAGTCAACTAGAGAAATGGTTGACCTGTTCAGTGTTATAGCTAATTCTGCCAATGAAAGTTCATCCTCAAATGCCAAATCAATTTGCACAAAACTTCTTATGAACAGTCAAACGTGATATTTCTAGTTCTGAAACATCATATGAACTAATGGGTCTCCCACTCTTTCATGGCAGCCATCAGTTTCAAAACATAAGTTTAACAGGTTCACGTGTTCTAGAAAGAACAGGAGCAACTCTAACTAAAAGTACACCATTAGATAAATATTTATCTTGTCCTTCTGGGATGAAATGCTCTTGGTACCAGTATGTATGTAATCAAGGCAAAGTTCCAGTAATTTCTGGCACCAATAATCAAGCAACTTGGCCTTAGAATGATAACTATTGTAGAACAATTCTACTTTTGCATTGGCCTAATTGGAGGCAGATTAAAGATATCAAGACAGAAAGTCTCACATGGACAGATGCTTTTTTATTGTTTATGGAATCTCCAGATTGTCCAACTTTTATTAAAGCAGAGATTGAAAGGGTTAAGAAAAGACATGACAAGTCAAATAAAGATGATGATGGTGATTGTATCACTGATGATGAGACAGATCAACCAGATTGGATAAGAGCCATGAGGCCTAATTCTGAGTACAATGGAGATGCAGATGAGCTAGAGTTTGATGATGGAGGCCCCTCACATAAATGGGATGTTCCGAAAAGGAACTACCCAAGTGACTTTGGGAAACAATTTGTACAAAATTTATCAAAGATACAAATCCCTGACAGTAGCTGTACTGACATTGACATCCTTTCCCTCAATACTGATCAAAAACTGGCCTTTAATATAATAATGGACTGTCTTGTCAAGTATAAGAGTGGTATTTCTTGTGCACCACTTCGAATGATAATATCTGGCAGTGCAGGGTCAGGTAAAACATATTTGATACGTTCAATTGTACAATCTATCACTTCTCTCTTTGGATCTAAAACAGCTGTGAAAGTTCTTTGTCCAACTGGAAATAGTGCTAATCTTATTTCAGGCACAACAATACACTCCTTTCTCAAAATTCCAACATCTGTGAAAGTTACAAAGGACATGTCTGTTCCTGATGGAGCAATGGGTATACAGCTTCAAGAAAATTGTCAAGGTCTTGTAGCATTATTGGTTGATGAAAGGTCTATGGTTGGATGCATGACATTAGGATGGATGGAATTCCATTGTAGGTATGCATTAAACTCAACAAATACCTCATGGGGTTGATTACCAGTAGTTGTTTTTCTAGGTGATGATGTACAGCTGCCTCCAGTGTGTGACTCTCCAGTGTATTATTGTAGCAGTAAAATTCCAGCAGCACTACATGGGACCATTGTATGGAAGGAGTTTGATACAGTTGTTCACCTACAAACTGTTGTCAGACAAAATTCTGACCAACAGTTATTCAAAACTGTTCTTACTTCATTAAGAAATTACTCACTTACAAACTTTGAGGCCAAATGGTTACAACACTTTCAGTGGCATTCTATGAAAAAAATCCATGAGCCATCTGAAATGTCTGATATAGACAGAAATGCCTTGTTTGTTTTTCCTACTCATTCTGCTGAGTGGAAACATAACATGGCAAAATTACGTGTTGCCAACAAGACAGACCCAGTTGCCAAATTATGTGCCTTGAATGAGGGGTCACATGCAAAAAGTGCATCAACTGATAAATCCAGAGGTTTGCTTGATACACTTTACCTTTGCTCTGGAGCAAAAGTCATGCTAACATGTAATCTGAACGTTCAGTTTGGGCTTTTTAATGGTTCAATGGGGACTGTTCAAGACATTATCTATCAAAATGGAAGATATCCTCCATCTCTACCAGATGTTGTAATGGTTTCTTTTAAAAAAATATTCTGGTCCATCATTTATTGATGAAGCTTCAGAGATTGTTCCAATTGTTCCTATTCAAAGGCAAATTGATTGCCCTTGTCACAGTTGTAAAAGAACACAGATTCCTTTAAGACTTGGCTGGGGTACCACAATTCACAGATGTCAAGGTATGACCATAGGGGAAGGGGACCCAGGCACAAAATCCTTTGAATCTAAAAACCCAGGGGCTCTATTTGTTGCACTTTCACATGCTAAAAAAGCAGGAGATGAAAGTAGTAAGTCAGACGTTTACTGGCATCCTGATATATTGGTCAATGAAGATCGACTGTGTTTCTCTCCCAATACACCTAGAATTAAAGCTCGTGACAGGGAAGTCCTGCGCATACAAGATCTTGCTAAAACAACAAGGCATAATTATAAGCATTTAGACAATGTAGATATGTTCCATGAAATTATGTCCAAAATAGACAATGTAAGATGCACTGAAGAATGACAGATAAATAAGTTCTGTTGATATGTACAACTGTGTTTGGTGGCATGTCAGCTACTAAACAATTATTTGTTTACATGTATATGAACAACAGTTGTCTAAAGAAACCCCTTTTGCATCTTATAATGACACAGTATGACATTTGCACATAGAGTAATGATTTTCTGGCTTTGAGGTATGACAGATGAATTTATTCCATTGCTACAATTCCCGGTCTTTGGTTGCATGTCAGCTGCTAATTAAATTCTCTGTTACATAAACAACAAAAGTATATAGATACTTTTTCTTGTTAACCGATTCATGTAATGACACAGTATGACCCTACTTCACTTATAAAGTAATGAATTCTATGGTAATACAAACATTATTTCCCTTGCTATGTTTCCCTGTGTTTGGTGGCATGTCAGCTACTAAACAAATTTACGGTTTCATAGTCTGCAAAAGTATTAGAAACCCCTTTTGCTTGTAAGGTGCTTCATGTTCGACACAGTATGACATTTGTTTACTTATAAAGTAATTAAATCTACGGTAAGATTGATATATTCTCCATTGCTAGGTTCCCCTGTGTTTGGTGGCATGTCAGCTACTAACCAAGTTTACTTTTTCATAGCCTGCAAAAATGTGTATAAGATCCTCTTACTTAAAAACTGTTACATTCCTTAGTAACCATAACATTTGTGCATAAAGTAATGAAGTCTCTGGCACAAATATTAGAATGATTCATTTTTTCCACTTCTGAAATTAATGTTTTATTGTATTATGTATAATTTTAATGCAAAAAAGTGTTACATAAATAGAAACCTTATTGCAACTGTTAAAGTATCAAACCTGCTCTCACTGCCAAGGCTGCACTCTCTGACTAGCATCACAATAACTTGCTATTGGCTTTATTTATTTATTTATTTTTTTTTTATTTTTATTTTTTTTTTGTAGTGGCCATTCTTCTTTACTGTATAGTCTTTTAGTAATATTGAACTGGACTGACTTGCACTGAGTATGGTCTCTTGTTCACTGCTTGATTTACAGAGTAGTCTACTTTGTAAATCAAGCAATGAACAAGAGGCCATACTCAGTGCAAGTCCATAGTTGATAGCTCACAAATATATATGAGTTGTATTTAGATATCATCTTCATTCATTATAAAACGTTTTGTCAAATATTTTCATTTTATGCCATACATCAATATATACTGGCAAAGGGGGAACTGTTGAACCACAAACAGTCTTGTTGTAATTGCAAATCAATTTGAAGAGACACGTAGCTTCAAATGTTGCCTTTGATATTCACTTTTATTTACACATGTATCTTGTGATTTTCATTTCCTATTCATAATGTGTTGATGCAAAGTATATCAACTCAACACCATTCTGACATTTTTGTCCATTAAGGAATCCTAATTAATAGTTGCCTAGCCCCAATATCTCACTTGGTGATGCCATGGGCTATAAATCCAGGGTCGCCATTTCAAGCTAATTTGAAGCCTTGCTCAGCTAACATTATTTCGGACATTGACAAAAGTCAATATTTGCACTCATAAAAATTCAAGATATTTCATTGGTTCAAAATGCGTCACTTGGTCAAATCAGTTACATTTTATACAAGTATAAACGCAATTGGAATTATTTTTGGAAAATTCCAGAGCTATCTTTTGTTCTAATTAAGAGGGAGTGCTATTATAAGGGTTGAAATATATCATTGCCAACGTTCATTGAAGTATAAACTAAAATAGCCTAGAACATGGCAAACATAACGCCCTATGGGCGTTATTTGCCATGTTTTAGGCTATTTCAGTTCATACGTCAATGAACGCAGTCAAAGATACACTCAACCCTACTGACGCAAGAGTTATTATTTCTCATCAATAGGTAAATGATAATTTTTCATCTACATTGGATGAGCAGCTGATAAATTACAGACACACATTGGTGGGTGGATCAGCTGTCCCAGTACAACTGAAAAAATATTGAAAGTAATGTTAATCCCTTCCATCCTAGCATCTACGTAAGAGTCATGCCATATGCATATTTATCAGCTTAGTATTGTTCTGTGAAAAGAAAGCTGTCAATTATGAAAAGAATGAATCATGCAGGCTTACAGTTCACCTGTCTATTACAGGTGCCTAGGATTGTATGTTGTGTTTGTACTGAAAGGTTTGACAGAGATAGATCTATTTGTCCAATATAACTGAAAAAAATGTTGAAGCAGTGTTATATCTTATATAACTTTTAGCAATTAAATGAAACTAAAAATTAACGAATTTTGTATCAAACCCCCTTTTCACAGAGATTTGTGTATGACATATTTTCAGATTTAGGATGCACCATGTTTGTTTTTCATTTCATTTTCAGATGGAACAATACATTTTTGCAACTGATTCAAGGGGGGCAAACTTTGATAAATTTTTGAAAGATGTACCTTCGTTTCATGGGTCAAATACCCACTTGATAATTGTTCCTGGTGCCAAAATATCAACCCTTAAAACTTTAGTTGATAACAAAAATTTTCTCTCTAAAACAATCTTTTCATGATGATCAAACTTTCTATGTTACAATAGCAGCTGGAATTTGTGACCTCACTAAAAAAATGTATCACTCTGGAGGAAGTGAACTTGTATACACTCACAACGAAGATAACATCAATACTGTCAAATCTCTCCTTAAATATCATTATTCATTAAATTCAGCAAAATATAAGATAAAGCATGTGCATATTGCTCCTGTAAACATTTCCAAGTACAATGACTTTAACATGACAAGAGGTAGGCTTAACTATATGTGCCATTCATCAAATGTTCAAGACCAAAAGCTGCTTCTTGAACAAGAACTTTCTTCATTAAATACATATATATCTTCTCTTAATGATGAGTATGATAAACATTCTGTACGATGGGATAGGGATTTGTTGTTATGTAAAACTAAAAAAAGAGGTAGAAATGGATCAAGTAAAGTAAAAACAAAATGAATTTCATATGATTGTTTGTATGATGGAGTGCATCCATCACCAGACTTATATAGAAAATGGTACAATTACCTTTGTAACTCAATCTTTAAAGACTTAGAAAATGACAGAATAAATACAGAAAGTAATCATAATTTTGATAATTCATGGGACTTTAAAAGACACAATTTTAGTTATGAATAATTTACTCATTGCCAGACGACAAAATTTTACACTGGTTCAAATCGAAAGGAGTTGCAGACGACAAAATAATTTATATTACATTTTTTTCTTCAACCTATTAGTAAACAACTAAATTCTAGACAGGTTGAAATTGAAAGCTGTTGCAGACGACAACTTAAATATGGCCCAGTCTGTGAAATTTGAGTCAGAGAGATTAGAAAATATTGTGCGAAAAGATAAAAAATATGATTAATAGCATTTGCTTCTTTTCCAAATTGTTTTCCAAAGCTGTCTTTCTCAGGGGTGTTAAAATTGGTGGTAGTGTGGTAATGGGTTAATAGAGTAGAAAACATTAAAGGAAAAGGATAAAATGCTGGTTACCAGCATATGTTTTACACAGTATCTTATTTGTCGTCAAATAGCATAAACATGATGAATGAATGCAATGTAAACCATTACATTTTCTGTATAAATTATCACTATAATAATTTTAATCAATATTTGTGGGTGACATGTAAGTCACTAACAATACCATGCTTTTGTGGTAACTTACTGTAAAGTTTAAATTATAATTACTATACACTGTATATAGTTTGTTTAATTTCTGGTTGTTTTGTATCAATTATCAAAAAATTGTATAGTTGATTATAATATAAAGACAAACCTGTAAGTAATCAGTTAACTGTGGGTGACATGTAAGTCACTAACATAATACTGATCTAAACTTCATTCTGTCTTCACATGTAGATTTGTTAGGGGTTTGATTAATGCTACGAAATGGTATATTCATGATATAAAAGACTATAATGTAAAAGGCTATACATTTGCAAACAAGATTCTTGAGTAATACATGTAATCAGTTAACTGTGGGTGACATGTAAGTCACTAACAGAATTCTGATCTAAACTTCATTCTGTCTTCACATGTAGATTTGTTAGGGGTTTGATTAATGCTACGACATGGTATATTCATAATATAAAAGACTATAATGTAAAAGGCTATACATTTGCAAACAAGATTATTGATTAATACATGTAATCAGTTAACTGTGGGTGACATGTAAGTCACTAACAGAATTCTGATCTAAACTTCATTCTGTCTTCACATGTAGATTTGTTAGGGGTTTGATTAATGCTACGAAATGGTATATTCATAATATAAAAGACTATAATGTAAAAGGCTATACATTTGCAAACAAGATTCTTGAGTAATACACGTAATCAGTTAACTGTGGGTGACATGTAAGTCACTAACAGAATTCTGATCTAAACTTCATTCTGTCTTCACATGTAGATTTGTTGGGATTTGTTTAATGTTACTAAATGGCATAATCATAAAAGGCTATACATTTGCTAAAAAGATTCTCCAGTAATAATCAGTTGACTGTGGGTGACATGTAAGTCACTAACAGAATATCTGAATTCAAGCTTATAAGTTTTTGTCTTCCAATGTAAAATTGTCACAAATAATTCTTAACACTATTTAATGGAATCCTTACCTCTATTTAATGGCATTATTAAGATATAATCATAATTTAATAAAAGATGATATGGAGAAGGTTCAGCCCCCCCCCCTCCCCAGTGAGAGAATGCTTTGCCTGTGAATAAGGTAATATTAAAGATGAAGTTGGATTTATGTTTTCTTTATTTATCAGTAAAGGAGAAAGATCATTAATTGTCAATCTCATGGAGTCATTAAATCTTATTATTTTTTACTGATGGAATTCATTTATCTGTTAGCCCTACTAGTAACAACAATTTACATAGTTAAATTTTTTAAAAAATCTACGATTTTCAGAAAGTCCTCTTTTAGTGGGAGGAAAAGTACTTAATGTCATCATTATATCTTAATCAAATCATATTTATTGGTTAAGTCTCTTGCATCCTTTACAGAAGTAAACAATCAGATGTATGCCATGCACTAGTAGATCTGCTTTGTAAGTTATGGTTGAAACTAGTTTGCTATATTTGTTTGAAGTTATACGAGTTCATTAATTCGTTCTGTTTGTTATTATGTGCATGCTGTAAAACACTGAGTTACTTTGCTGTTTTGTACTAGATCATTAGTATGTAACCTGTCTGTAAAGGTCTAAAGAGGTACAAATGATGAATTTTGTCTTCATTTGCCTTTTCGCCCGTATTTAGGCTTTGCCTATTTTCATATTAAGATACATATAATCCCCTTTCACAGAGCAGGACTCAATTACTGATGTACTTGGTCCTTCAAAATCTTCCGAAATTGGTAAATGTACACATAGATAATTCACAACGTAAATGTACACGTAGATAATTCACAACGTAAATGTACACGTAGATAATTCACAGCGTAAATGTACACATAGATAATTCACAACGTAAATGTACACATAGATAATTCACAACGTAAATGTACACATAGATAATTCACAGCGATTTACCTGTAACGCATTCACTAATACTTTTCTGAATACTTTTTTTTTAAATTCTAAATTTCCAAGGCTGGCAATCTAATTGGCAAAGATAGAATATGTCAGCCAATCAGCTTCAATATGCTGGTGTCCAGCTTCTTATTCTTTTCCTAAAACCTTTTTAGGGTCTCTACCAGCATTTCTTCTTTTACCAGAAAACTTATGTAAGTGTCGATAAACTCAGGGTTATGTGGTGAAGAGTTAAAAGACAAACTCTATCATTTTTCATTTTCTGCAAATGCCTGAAATCTGTCCGACTAAAAAAAATGACTGAAATGTCAGACAAAGATTTAATTCTACATTTAACTCTTTACCAAACAATCCCGACTTTTGACGACCCTAGGAAAGAAACCTTTTGAAAACATTGTGGGAGAAGGAGAAAATGCTGGTAACCAGCATTTTCTCCTTTTTCTACACTTTCCAACACAAATTTCAATTCTTGATTTGCCGCATGGTGATTTAATTTGTCGTCTGCAAATGCTTTCAATTTGGACTGGTCCAAAATTTAGTCGTTTGGTAAAGAGTTAATGTCAGCCGTCTTGTTGGCTAGTCTTCTGGTATAAGATTTTCACATTCAGATACCAGATCTTCGGCGTACATTGCTGCGCAGATTGTATTTTATGTTAAAACAGGTGCATTATAAAAATACAACTAAAATAACGTAAAAAGAAGCACTTTGAGATAAAATATCGCCTAAGGTTAAAATAAAACTATGATACAAAGAAGTCATGCTCTGTGAAAAGGGGATTCAATGAATCTACAAAAGTATTGACAAGGTCAGCCTGCACAGGTCATGCAGACTGACCTGGGTTCGAAACTTTTTGCTATTTATTTAATTTCAGCCTGTCAAAGAACCGTTCTACGTCATGATTCAGGTTGTTTCTAAACAAATTGGATTTTAGGAATCCAAAATTAGGTGATGACTTGCTTGGTATAATGCAGCTCAGAGATGCATTTTACCCCCTTTTGTCAGAGCATGGCTAAATAAAAAGTCCGTTATACAAGAAATAGCTTATATTGTAAACTCCTTGGGGTAACGCTGAAGAGAGGGTTGTTAAACAAAGTTGAGTAACTCTTGACTCGATTTCACTTGAAAGACTTCCAGAGTTTTCTCCCTTCAAGTGAGCATGGCGGCCTGTAATTGTTCTGCATATTCAGATCGTGGCAATTTTTCATAGATCGAAGATTATCCAGCTATTTCCCGGGAATTAAAAAAGAGAAAATAGATTCTATAATCGTTATTGAAAAAAATATGTAGAATTGAAAATTACATTTTTATTCATTAACTTTTTTATCACC
Organism: Tridacna gigas; assembly: GCA_945859785.2. NCBI lineage: Eukaryota > Metazoa > Mollusca > Bivalvia > Cardiida > Cardiidae > Tridacna > Tridacna gigas. The sequence continues at coordinate 2,081,916 of OX244034.2, read as the reverse complement.
AGAGGCAAAGACAGGGGCTTTTGTGGAAGGCATAGATCCAAGATCAGACTATATGTTCTTTGCACAGAATGTGCAGTCTAATGTTCGATCTATACTATCTGCTTCCTAAGTCAAGGATATTTCTTGAAAACACTTATGAATTTCTATGGATTATAGTTTTAGCCCTCAAAAGAGTTTCAGTTTATATATTTGACACTGAAAGGAAGGAAAGTGAACCTGCGAGAAAAATGGTTTTGTGGACGGTGTTGGGTCTGTCTGTCTGTCTGTCTGTGGACATACAGATAGGTATATTGGTATCATTATGATGTTCTTGTAACTTTCCTAGCTCTAGACCTTCGGTCTGGCAAGACATCCAATTTTTAATGCAGCTCCAAGCCAATACAATACTCACCAAAGTTACAACATAAAATTATGTATGTATCGACACAACATACCTGCTCTTTTGACATTTCGACGGAGTCTTTGAGAACTGTCCATGTTACACTTTCAAACAAAGGGGGCGTGGTTAACGACCCAAGGTAGGTCCAGTAGTCCGTTTGATTTTCTGTGAAAATGTAAACAAGGAAGACACCTTTTAAAAAAGACAATCGATGTAAGAGGTCCATGAAATACATGTAGGTCTGCAAACAGGATAATAGAGGCCCGCTGAATAAACGTGTCTATATTTTTTTTACAATTGCGGATAAGTATCTATTGATTAAAATCAGGCTACTCTTTGCCGACAATGCAGATTAAGATCAGATTGCTCATGCCGTAGTTTATTTATTTATTTATTTATTTTTATCGTGGATCTATCTGTCTGCTATTCCTTTTTGTTTTTTGGAGGGGGTGGTATTCTTGCGAAAACACGTGATTCTGCAAATGTTGGAGTATTTACTGATATTTTTTCCATTTATTTACCACTCTAGGATTAACACAAACAGAATCAATCCGGGATTTCTCAATAACGTATACGTGATATAAACGTGAACCATATTTAATTTGTCGCCTGCTGATTCTTTCCAAATGGACAAATTTAAAATTCTGTCCTGTGATTAAAAGAGTTAAACCAAGAAAACATTTACCTGGAAGTAAATTTGATGGATTAAAGTCGTTTGATAATCTGCATTTATCTTTGTTCTTGGGAACTTTACAGGCCCGGTCTGTTATTGGCGATAATCCCTTATACGGCTTGCCTTCCTGAAATGACAACAAAGAGCAACTGTGTTAACTCTTTACCAAGCGACAAAGATTTAGATTGATCCAAATTCAAAGTACAAGTATTTACACACTGAAAAATATATTTAACTCAATGGGAATTCAGATTCGATGAAATATTTATGGGTTTGTCCTAAAGACGATCATTGGTACTGTTGCCGTACAATCCCGACTTTTAGAGACCCTGAGAAGATGGCTTTTGAAAACAATGAAGGAAATAGAAAAATGCATTTTGTCCTTTTCTCACAATGTTTTCAACCCTTTCAAAGACACTTTCTGTCATTCAAATCACGATTGATATATTGTCTGCAAATGGTATGAATTTGGAAAAGTAAAAAATTGTGTCATTTGGCAAAAAATTAATTAAAAAAGAGTTGCCCAGCTCGGATCTGACCCCTCGACTACAAGCCGTATATCCAAGTTCATATAGAACAGAAAATGCCTTTAAAAAGATAAATGTGCCTGAAAACAGGCCTGCAGAGCAGAGACCCTCAAAATAAACATGTCGACATCCTTGACCGTTATCTTGCGCTAGGTGGCATTTTCAAATACTTAACCTATCTGATATAGGCATTCTGGGTACAGAACCGGACTACTTTTGAAGGCAGCAATCAAGGTAGCGAATTTCAAAATAAAATATACGTTTACTCACTAAAACCTACCTTGTACGGTTCATCCAGGCACGGTTAGCTAGCATATAACCTATGCACCAGCCATTTAAAACATAGCCCCCTATAAGCTTGAGAAAAGGCCCCGGAATAAGCCCAGCAAGGCGGGGACGTTATCTTTGTTGTCAGTCTGTTGCAGAAATCCCGTTTTTTCATGTCTTTTTGTAGAAACTGTCTGCATAGATTTGCAGGAAACAAAAGTATTTAAAAATATATTTTCCCCGTTTAAAATCATTATATTTTCAAGACATTTATAGCAAAAAAAAAACTGGCTTGATATTTCCACAGACGTATTATTTATAGCCATTTTCCGCTTGCTATTTTGCGTACTAATTCATCCTGTACAGGATAGTGATGCGTCTTAGCAGACAGCTCAATTTGAAGAATATTGACATGCGCATTCTTGACCAGTCGCAAATATCTATTTATAAAGTCGAATTTACTAATACCAAAAAGTAGGGCAAAAGCTAAACTGGTGGCCAGTGATCAATCTTCGTATCGGACAGTTACGGGAGATACAACAAGTACCAGTTTAGTCAAAAGCCAGCACATTCAGCATCGTCGAAAAACATACCAGTATCATAATGCCTACCACAGCCAGCCCGTCACTCCTGTCGACAGCGTTCCCAAAACTTCCATACTTCTCGTTGTAATGAACCAAGTGCAGCTGTTCAAATGTAAAGTGAGTCATTCTCCGGCAAAAGGAGGTTTAATGCACCCCGTGATTCATTGTACCATGCAAGTCATCACATAATAATGGATTCTTTATATACATTTGGACAAACAACCTAGTGAATCTGAAGGTAGAACCGTTACAGGACGGGCAGAAAATTGACCAAAAGTAAAAAGTTTCGACACAGGTCAGCCAGCGCAGTCCATGCAGGTTGACCCGGTCGATGGTTTTTGCTGATGCATGAAACCCCCTTTTCACAGAGCATGGCTCAAATACTTGGACTTGTATTTAACGACCATTCTACACTAAATAACATTCTTACTCTAAGTCTATGGCTTCCACTTATTTAGACAGCATGCTTTTCCATAATGTTTTAAAATTCTTTCATTCTCAAGGTCATTAGTAGAATTGTGTGGCAATGTGGTCATTCAGACTTTTACAATCTCACTAAACTTAAAAAAAAAAAATGATTCACCCAAGAATTATGCAAGGCAAAATTATCGGTGAAGATGACAGACAAATGTGAATAAATAATATTTTAGTGTTTCCCTGTTGAACTATATAGCCTCGTAAGGTACTTTCAGATTTTGCGTAAAGATATCCTAAAGGTTTGTGAGAATAACATGTATTAGTCTTTATCCTACTTTTTCGTCCAGTTAGAAGGCTTATATTTGAAAAAAATTGATTGTCTATTTCCTTTAAATTGCCTCAAGCAGGGTTTATTTTGACCATTGAATCAGTTAAACGTCGCGTTTATTTGGGTTTACCGCACATGCGCATAAAACCCACCTCCCTCATTACTATTCAACTACCATTTAAATTTACCCATACAAGTACCGATAACTTGACAAACGCTGTGGATAGAAGAAAATGGGAAAACGCAACACGTTGCTTTAAAACTCTTTCACTGCCAATGTCGCATTGGAAAGACTTTGCGGATGGCGTAGATCAAGGTGCAGTCTGATCTTAGATCTACACCGTCCGCTATTTTGTGTTAGTCTTCAACCAAAAACAGATTCAATTCAAACGAGAAGGATACTTATAGACCATGTGAAAGGTCGGCTCCATGTGAAAGGTCGGCTCCGTTTAGTTGGCAGGGAAAGAGTTAAACATAAGTCAATCTATATTTTGAAATATCCATATCATAGTAAACAAGTTTATTGCGGTATCATATCGATACAGGCATTGAACATGAAATATCTTAGCCATGTTCTTTGAAAAGAGGGCTTAATGCATCTGCAAAAGAGTATCGATCTAGGTCAGCCTGCGCAGACGGCGCAAGCTTACAAGGCCCCCCAACTTTTTGCTTTCGGCCAATTTTCTGCATTTCAAAGGACGAATTTACCTGCTTATTTCGTCCGTTTTCAGAGAAAATGGATTTTATGGATCCATAATCATGTGATGTCCTGCTTGGTACCATGCATCACGGAGGTGGATCAAGCCCCCTTTTGCCTGGGCATGGCTCATATTGTGTATGTCTATAGCATTTTTTTTTTTCGTCCTTAACAATAATTTGTGAATGAATGAATCGGGAAAATCCATGTAATGTTAGATTAGTCTTGTTTTAGTGATGATGCAATTAGGGCATGTCTTTGCAAATGATAAAGCGGGAAACTCCATATATGGCTCCATTGTTTCAGCAATGATGCAATTAGGGCATATCTTTGCGAATGATGAAGCGGGAAACTCCATATATGGCACCATTGTTGTAGCGACGACGTAATTAGGGCTGACAATGACTACGTCAGTCAGACGCTGTGAAGAAAAATTAAACGATTTAAACAGCCACGCTCCCTCCTTTTGGCTGTTTAAATCGTTTATTTTTTTCTTCACAGCGTCTAACTATTACATAAACAACATACGTCCACTATGTGGAATGCTATTTAAGTACGTACAATGACGTCATACTTGAAAAATGTCGGAGATTCCGATTGCAAAGAGACCAACCCGTTATATCAATGCCAAATTGGTATTTTTTTTTACAGCATGTTACCGTCCAGTTAGGAGCATATCCTTTTTTCTTTTTTTGTATTCAACAATTTATCTTATTTATCGTGACGTCCCATGACGCAATTTTATCTGATTATCTAATTACTTGCAGAAATGTTGAACATAGTAAAAAGACATGGTATAGAGAAGGAAAGAACTCACACCTGACACAAAAACGGCGGTTGTTTCATTATATTATTTGTGTATTCGATAATCGGAAATATCTCGTAGACTGGACATACATGTACCACGGACTACAATTAATGAGATTATCAAGATATCGTGTAAGAAATTGTGTTGAAAAGATACAAAGTAGTGTCGCCCCGGTAAAAATAAGTGAACGTGATAAGTCGGGCATTGAACATTACGTGTGAATTGTAAAACAAAAGAGGAAACAAACATTACTGAACATAACTGGAATTTTTAATCAGACAAGATACTCTACAGTTTCTAAACGGACTGATCAAAAGACATTGTACGGCGAAAGATATATTGGAACGGACAGCAACGCTTTTATCTGTAGACAGGTAGGCAGAAGATTGGTTACAGTGTTGTCTCGCTACTCCATCCACCCCGAAGTTCAGTTTGATGATCTGGCCAGCTCAAAGTCCGGCCTTGAATATTATTAGAAAACTTATGGCATACACTTGAAAGAAAACTGAAAAATCGGCCTTAAACCATTGACATGCGAGATAAGCTTGAGAAAGCCATTCAGGGCTTCTTGACAAACATTCCTATTGAGTACATCAGACCCTCCTGTTCTTAAGACTGTTGTCAAGTCCTGTACGCTACCGACTGTGCTATTGGGGCTTACAGAAAATGATATGTTCCTCTCTGTGTGTGAAGGGGAAGGAAGGGGCGTGTATTCGAGGTGGGGGGGGGAGAGAAAATTGATATATAAACAGAGTCCCCACAATCTGCAGGACACCAAAATTTTGGGGGGACATTCGGCATAACCCTTCTTGAAATAATCACGTGTTTTAATGAGCCTGAAAAGGAAAGCTTTTGAAAACATTTAGGGAAAAGAACCAAATGCTGGTAATGTTTTCTATTCTTTCAAAAACATATTCCACATTTTAAGCTGCATAGAATTTGCCGTCTGCAAAATATTTAATTTTGGAAAGGTCTAAAATGTTGAAGTCTAGTTCGAAGTTAACCGTTTACCACATAACCCCGACTTTAAATGACCCTGAGAGGAAATGCTTTTGAAAACAAGGCTAACAAATAAGAAATCGAACAACCCACAGTTCTTTGAAGGTATTTTTTACATACATCGCAGAGCTCTAGATAAAGGGAGTGATTTTGATTATAGAATTAAAATATTAATTATTCTCAACTAATCCTATGAGTACCCACAACATAGGGTTTGAAAGAGAAATAATGGATTTAGAATACCATAACTCCCTCTTATCTGGAGCTCTGTGCATGTAATTCTAAACTGGTACTGAAGTCGTTGTTTTTTATAGCGTTCTTTCAATCTGTTACAAAGGATGGAATAAATTGAGAAATTCTAATTCTAAAGTAGTTATTATGATGATGATGATGATGATGATGATGATTAAGAAGAAGAAGATATCGTTACTTGATTCTATTCTTACCTCGGCTTCATATTCCTTGCCGTCAGTGGTATGCTCGGAGCCCCTCCCTGTCTCCGAACCCCAATGCATGTGGAACTGTGCCAGAGCATATTTTCCTGTCAAAGGTCCGCCCTCTAGCACTGAAATAGGTAAGAATTAGTATACAACTAGTCAAACGTTCAAAACAGTATTCGCTTTGTAAACTTCAACGCTTAAGCTGCTAACCGCGACTTACTGATCTTTTGCGGACAGTGTAGATAAAGATCAGACTGCTCAGAAAGTGCAGTCTGATCTTGGATATACACTATCCGATAAGGAGATTTCTTTTTTTAAAAATACGTTTGAAATAGCATTGTTCCGATGTTTACCATCGGCTTGAAAGTTTTAATCAAATTTATTTAGTTTGATAAGGGTAAATATGAATAATTTACATAAATGTTTTTTTTTATTTGTAGGGACACGATTAAACAATAACCCGGAAAACCCATCTTCTTTCGACCCTGAAGGTTTTTGAAAGCATTGTGGAGAAATGAGAATGTAAAATGTAACCATCATTATCAGTATGTTCGAAAAGATTTTCTACCCTTTCACTGACAAATCCCATCAACAACATTTAATTTATCGTCTGCAACAGAGACAAAATTTTGTTGTCTGGTACAAGGTTAACGGGTTTATTCTGGAAGATACCAGAACAAGTCAAACCTTCACGGGTTAATTAAAGAAGATACAAGAACAAGTCAAATCTAGGTTAACCCTTTACAACACAATTTCAACTTTAAATGATTAAGAGAAGGATAATAATAATAATAATATAAATAATAATAATAATAAGAAGAAGAAGAACAACAACAACAATAACATAAACAACAACTGTCAAACTTACCCGAGTGTTTACTTATTGCAGCTTGAATACTATGACCTGTGTTAGCTAGTTCTAGACCTGATTCTGGCTCATACTTCATGGTCAGGTGTTTTGGATTGACTAGTATCCCGTCATACCTAGCCTTGTTTGTCTGTATGTCAATGGGTGACTGCCGTTTTCCACGGGCCACTGGAAAATGTTCGTGCCACTTGTGAGGCCCTTAAAAATAGGACAGAACATCATCTCTTATTCATCCATTACCATTGGCTACTTAGAAGCTTAATGCAGCCGCTGTATTCTCCATTATTATTAACAAGCTGTGTCATTGTAATTATATAACAAACATGGGCCATTCAATATACCCTGTAAATGACAAACTCGGCCAATATCACCAAACTCGGACAATACCACCAAACTCGGCCCTAAGAAAAACTCGACCAATATGACTCGGGCAATATCAATTCCAAAATGGACGACGAATGGCGGTCGTTTACTAGTAAAAATTTAATTTATCTAGTAATTTCTTATTTTTTGAGTTGAAGGTCGTTGGTCTGCGGTATTAGTCCTCGGCCTCCGGTCTCAGACTATCACCACAGATCTCGGACCTGTAAATTGTCCAGTAGCGGATTACTTTGATGATTTATCCATATACGACCCCTGTCTAAATTCAGTTTTCTGTCTTCATATTTCGTATTCCGTTTTTGCTTGTACATGTACATCTCTGACACGAATTTACTTATTTGATAATCTATAGCCGAACAATACAGTGTTTAAAAATAACAACCATGACAAAGATTTCTTTTAAATAATTGTTCAGATAGAAGACGGCGGTTACCCTTTCAAAGACAAATACCGTCATCTTTATCTTATTTATTTTCTGGTCTGCAATTTCTTTATTTTTTATTTTTATTTTTTGGGGGGTGTTTTGGGTGGGGGGGGGTCTGGTTATTAGATCAGTTTAGCGGTATCTACTGGGATTTATATCAGTGAAAGTTCATACAGATAATTCAAAGATCAGACTGCAGATATATCCAAGCTGATCTTGATTTTTACTATCCCATCCGTAGCCGTGTAAATCAGGATAAGGAATAATTCTTCCAAATCAGGGAAAAATGACTTCTCCATTCCAACCGTATATGCAGATAGCAATACAATATGACCGAAATAATGGGGATTTGTCTAAGCAGGGCCGAAAATACTGTCGGAAAAAAAATGATGGTAACCACTTTTTTTTTTTTCAGATAATGGTCATTGCGACATGCTTCATTCTTCTCTCACCGTTGATCATGATTTCCACGATGATTGTGTGAGGAAGCAGCCAGTAGCTCTAGAAGAGTATTGTGCAAAGTACTGAGAAAGGAAAACTCCTGCAAAGCATGGATAGGTTTACTGTACGTCACGATATAACAGAAAAAATTGTTAAAACATTTTTGTTTCGGTGATCTGTTGAAAAGCCTAATCCCTGAGGGTCGTAAAACGTTTTTTTTGTGTGTGTGTGTGTGTGTGTGTGTGTGTGTGTAAAGCGTCAATTAAGAACCATGTTTATGTAACTATAACAGACTTATCAAGCTCACCCACTGTTTGTAAACTGTTTTGTCCTAGTTCAGAAACACGAGGATTTGGGTCTTTCACTAAAACAAACACATGTGACATTGTATATCTTTTCTTGGCTCTCTCAATCCAATGGGCGAAAATAGGGGCAATTGTGGGAGGGAAAGATCCCAGATCAGACTGCATAGAACGTGCAGTCTGGCCTTGGATTTGAGCCGTCCGCTTGTTTAGAAAAAGGGACAAGTTTATACATTCTGGTGCTGAAAAAATAATAAAACCATTACATTATTGTACAGAAATGGTTTTTCTGCCAAGGTCTATTGCGAAATTAAGGAAACAATACAAGTTACATAGGAAAAAAGACTCCCTCCGCTTGTGATTAAGCAGGTCAAAGGTCTGTTCCCGCCTTTTTAAAACGCTTTGCTTTATAAAGAGTTTACATTACAAACTTCATCTATATATTTGTTTCCTACAGTTTCAAAGGTAAATCTCATTATATTAGCCATGTTTAGTTTGAAGCCTGGAAATGTTCATAAACAGGGCAAGTCCATTTTTTTTGCTGTTTGGTCAAGAGTTCAGGCCCCTTTTCTTCCGGAATATATTCTCAAACAGAGCCTGGCCAATGGCTGGGATTCGAATTAACCTTTTATCACACAATCACGAGTTTAAATGATCCTAAATAAGACGCTTTTTGAAAGCATGGTGGAAAAAGGAGAGAATGCTGGTACCCGGCATTTTCTCCTTTTCAGACAAATTTTTTCTACCCTACCGAAGGCGAATTTTTCTCGTTCGAGTCACAGTCAGTTTGTAGTCTGCAAATGTTTTTAATCTGGGCAAGTCTAAAATTGTGTCGTTTAACTTAATTACTACTCCTTCTTTTCATTGAGCTAACAGGCGTCCTTGATTACTATTCCACGGTATCATTTACTAAGATAACAGGCTCCCTTGATTACTAGTTTTTGGTGTCATAAACTAAGCTAACAGGCACCCTTGTAATCCTATTTTTTTGTGTCATCAACTGAGCTAACAGCCACCCTTGATTACCGTTTCTCTGGTGTTATAAACTGAGCTAACAGGCATCTTTAATTACTATTTTTTGGTGTCATTAACAGAGGTAAGAGGCATACTTGATTACTGTTTTTGGTTTGAACCCCACCGCAGAAATAGCTTAGTTGGTAGAGTGACAGACTGTGGTTTTGGAGGTCGCCAGTTTGAACTCCACAACAGAAATAGCTTAGTTGATAGAGTGGCATATTGTGGCTTCGGAGGTCGCCGGGTTGAACTCCACCGCAGAAATAGCTTAGTTGATAGAGTGACAGACTGTAGTTTTTGAGTTGGTCAGTATGAACTCCACCACATAAATAGCTTATTGGTAGAGTGACAGACTGTGGCTTTAAAGGTCGTCAGTTTGAAGCCCACCGCAGAAAAAGCTTAGCTGGTAGAGTGACAGACTGTGGTTTTGAAAGTCGCCAGTTTGAACCCCACCCCAGACATTTTTTTTCAGCATCTTTTTTTCCCAACTAAGCGTAAAAATTCAAGTCCTAAACTTTTTACCAAGCAACAAAAGGTTAGACTGGTCCAAATTCAAAGCAAATTACTTTGATTTTTCCTTACAAAATAGCAACTTCCAGCTATGTTTAACTTGTCGTCAGTAAATGTATCTAAATCTACATTTTAGCATGAACGGACAAAAGTCCTTCCCACCTCCAGAACACATATCTCTCTCTGTTCTTTATTCCTTGGGATGTTTTATCTTCGTAAGAATTTCTTCTTTCGAGGTCTTCTGTTTGTTGAATGCTTGCTTTTTGAATGCATCTTTGTTAGCAATGTGGCCTTCCTTTATATTTTCTTGATAGACACTGTTTAACTCCTAGTAAAGAAACTTGAGAACAGGAGATCGCTGGTTCGATCCCCGGCTTGTCCAATTTCTTTCCGAGGATTGATGATAGTCACTGCGACAGGATTCATTCCTCTCTCACCGCTGACCATTGTTTCGACGATAGTTATGTGGGAAAGCAGTCAGTGGCTTGGAAAGAATATTGTGCTGAGTACTGATAAAAGAAACTCCAGGAAAGCATGGATAGGTGCATTGGCCGCCGCGATATAACTGAAATAATGTTGAAAACGGCGTTAAACATCATACAATCAATCAATCAATCCTAGTAAAGAGAACCTGTGATATTATTACATTACTATATAATAAAGCCATGCTCTGAAAAAAAGAGCGTAGTGCTGGTGAAACCCGTGACATACATGACTATGTGAGCTGTCGCCGTAGTATAAATGAAATATTGTTAAAACGACGTTCAATCAATCCACCAATCTGGCAAAAGGAGGGTTAATGCATCTCCGCGATTAATTACATCAAGCCAGACATCACATAAATATTGATCCATAAAATCCATTTTATAAAAACAACCCACGAATTCCTGAGATAGAATGGTCCTATGAGCTACAGATAATTGAAAAAATAGCAAAAGGTTTTCACCCATATCAGCCTGCATGGATACTTTTTGCAGATGCATTAGGCCTCCTCCTTCTTAATCAATCTTATTAAACGAACGTCTCTATTTCTGATTGTTTTATATACAGAAGCACTTGAAATTGAAAATATGAGCTTTGTCAAATATTTTTCTCCACACTTTTTTAGGACATAATTATTTTTTCCACACTTTTTAAGGACATAATTATGATTTTTTTTTTACTTTTGATACTGAAAAAGAACCAATGTTTTTCAAGGGTCATCTATTAAATGGTGTTTTGAGCCACTTTCAACGTCGTTCATGCATGTCCTGGGTTCCACATGTACGATGAAAGGGTTCTGAAGTGTCTTGTCCGAGGACACTCCCTGAAAACCAAGGGCCACCAGACCACTAATACTATGCTTTCACCACTAAGCCTCTGATGTTAAAGCGCCCTTGCTTTCTCATAACAAGATCCATTATAAACTTATTCGGGAAATAAAATCATCTAGAAACTTGAAGAGAAAGACAGTTTATCTCCTTAGCAGATCACAATATTTTACAATTGTCTAAATCAAAAACATTTGAGTTATGCATTGAGAAAAAGGGGGTTTAATGCGATCCCGAGTTTTAACCCTTTACCACACAATCCCGACTTTTAACGACCCTGAGAAATAAAGCTCTTGAAAACATTGTGGGAAAAGGAGAAAATGCTGGTAATGTTTTCTACCCTGTCTGACACAAATTTCATTTTTTGAGTTACAGTCATTTTGTCGTCTGCAAATGCTTTCAATGTGAACAATTCTAATATTTTGTCGTTTGGTAAAGAGTTAACGTAAGGAGGCTTCTGAACAAAACTGAAAGGTAAAAGAAAAATGCGAGTAACCTGCGTTTTCTCCATTTGCTGCCATGTTTTCTACCCTTTAATTATTTACCAGACGACAAGATTTTAGCCTTGTCCAAATTGAAAGCATATGCTGATAACAATTTAAATATTACTCAAAACATGAAATTTGTCTTAGAAAGGATAGAAAACATTGTGGGAAATGGAAAAAAAAAAATGCTGGAGAACAACATTTTCTTTTTTTTTCTCTTTTTCCCGCAATATTCTGGAAACATTTTTGCTCGAGGTCGTTAAAAGTCGAATTTGTGTTGTAAAGGCTTTAAAGAAAAATAAAATCGTCATTTAAGCAACATTTAAGTTGTCATCTGTAAATGCTTTCAGTTAGGACCAGTCTAAAATATTGTCCTGTGGCAAAGAGTTAAAATGCCTTTTACAACTGTAATTGCCTTGTTTGGGACAGGAAATACACTGTAGCGCTTCTTCTCCTTTGAGGAGGTCCGAGTGTGTCATATATGTATGGCCAATGCGAAGACGGGCCAAAATAATGTCTTCACGGCGACTTGTCCGCAACCCCGGAAGCCGCTCGCCAAGTGTTGGCTTTACTGTAAACAACTTGTTATATTGGTTCACTGAGTCATTCCAGGATTACTGTCATACATTTTGAATAAAATCATTTATTAATGGTTTAAAATCATTAAAAGGTACTCTAAAAGGCAAAACTTCCAGTGACAATGCCTCCTTGGCAGCTTTATCTGCCTCTTCATTGCCACTGATATCAATATGGCTGGGGAGCCAGCAGAAAACAATATCAGCTTTTTCACAGATTCTGGACAACTTTTCAAGGAGACTGACAACTAATGGATTACCTGTTTTCTCACCCTCAAGTACTTGCATGGCAGATAATGAATCAGTAAAGATAATGAAGCGCTAGTAAGCGTCCTGTTGAATATGGCTGAGGGCAAGGTCGATCGCCTTTAACACTGCGGAAAAAAATAGAGGAATTTTTAGGAAGCCGAAACTGATACAAGTCTCCATTCAGCACGGCAACCGCAGCAACTTTGTTTCCATCGTTAGAACCATCCGTGTATATCCCTTCGTGAAGGTAGTATTGTTCTTTAATTTCAGGGAATTTATTTTTAAAAACCATAGGATCTGTTGTAGCTTTCTTGTCTGAGGCAAGATTATATATGAAGGTTTGACTTATAGAAGTCCATAAAGGAACTTCAGAGATTTTATGTTTTGCTACATCCTCGAGGTCGCAATCAAGACAAGTCATATCCGCTTCACAGCGCAAACTAAAAGGTGGTATTATTGTTTTCTCATTTTTTGAAATTCATCCTTGTAGAGCAGTTTAAATACTATTTTATGCGTGGGGTGGTCGGGATTTGACTTTAATTTTAAGTAATATTGCAAGGAAAGTTTCTTCCTGTGTAAATTTAAAAATGGTTCATTTGCCTCTGCATACAGACTATAGACAGGAGATGTTCTAAAGGCGCCAAGTGCTAAGCGTAAACCTTGGTTATGGATAGAATCCAATTTACGAAGGTACGATTGCCGCGCCGAGCCATATACAATGCAGCCGTAATCTAACTTTGAACGGACAAGTGCTCTATAAAGTCTGAAAAGGACTTTTTTGTCGGTTCCCCAGTCCATACTGGAGACAACACGTAAAAGATTAAGAGCTTTTTTGCATTTATTGCTAAGGTAGTCAAGATGAGGAATAAACGACAGTTTAATGTCAAATAAAAGACCTAAAAATTTAAATTCATGGACGACTTCATTTTGTACTCCATCTAGTGTAAGTTCTGGATCTAAGTGAATTTTTCTTGACCGGAAGAAATGCATACATTTGGTCTTGGTTTTAGAAAATTTAAAACCATTTTCTTCTGACCATTTGGCTGAGTTATTCAAAAGTTGTTGTAACTGCCTTTCAATAGTATGCATATGCTTAGACCTATACCAAATGCAAAAGTCGTCAACATACAAAAAGCATTCCATGCCAGGACAAGCAGACTTAGCAATATTGTTTATCTTGACACTGAAAAATATAACGGAAAGAATGCTACCCTGGGGAACACCCATTTCTTGCTCATGGGGGTTGGAAAAAGTATTTCCTACCCGGATCCTAAAGTGCCGTTCATTCTGAAATGCAAAAATGAAATAAGCAAGGCGACCTCTAATACCTAAATCATGGGGGTAGTTTATGATTTCATACTTCCATGTAGTATCATATGCCCTCTCTGGATCGAAAAAAAAAAAAAAAAACCGTAACAACATGTTCCTTTTTAATAAAAGCTTCGCGAATAAAAGTTTCGAAGCGCACTAAGTGGTCGAGAGTGTCTCTTTGTTTACGAAAGCCGCACTGGGCGGTAGCAGTAAGTTTGTTTTTCTCTAAAAACCAAACAAGGCGGTCATTAACCATTCTTTCCATGGTTTTGCAAATACAACTTGTCAAGGCTATAGGGCGATAGTTTGCAGGATCTGTAGAATCCTTAACTGGCTTTGGTATTGGAATAACTACAGCTTCCTTACAGGAATCTGGAAGAATAATGTGTGCCAGTCTTGATTATATATACGGAGTAAACTGTCAAGGGATCGAAACGGTAAATGTTTTAAAATCTGATAATGTATGTCGTCACATCCAACAGCAGTGTCATGATACTTCTTCAGTGCTTTTCGCAATTCTTTTAAAGTAAAATCTTTATTTTAATGTTCGTTATTATTTGACCTGAAATTCAAGTTAGTTCTTTCTTTAGTATTCTGAAATTTTCGAAATTATGTTGAATAGTTTGAAGAAGAGGACTTCTTTGCAAAAGTATCAGCCAATTCTGTCTTTGTGGTGACGACACCATCATCGGCATTCAAAATGTCCTACATTCAACGAGTTTTTTTTACGTTCATCTTTCGAATCTTGACAGACGATATAGAATGATGTACTCGGGCAGCAAGGATAAAACAAAGCGACATACAGCAGGCATGGCTAATTCCTGGGAATCAGAAAATAGCCGTGGAAGCTGCTGCCCCAATTACGAAACCTATACCGCCCAATTAGCCCATGGGCCTGTATATACTAATATATTACTAATAAAAAAAGGTCTCTAAAAGGTCAATTTACACCTTTTATCTTGATTGCTACACTAAAGCATTTTGAAATTTAAGGTCGGGTAAAAATAAACAAAAGATAGAGAGACCTGGTAACTTTCAACCAAGTTTTAGATTATTGTTTTCCTGCCAGCCCGTAACACATGGACCGACTGTACAATAACAGATTGTCATCTTCACAATAATTTCATACTTCTGAGTGGTATGGTTTAAATTTCAATATTGGATAAGTCTCAAATTTTGTAATCTGGTAAAGTGTTCCATGATTATAGCTCGGTTGGTACTGGGCTTGTAGGCAAGAGCTTGAAGTTTTAATCCAAGCCAGGCAAAACTGTTTTTTGCCTGGGCTTGGCTTGCAAAGCCGAAGGCCATAATAATCATGTAAACCAACATTTCAACCCCTATCCAAGCACTTATGGAAAAACCCAAGTAAACGTGCAAAGTACCACTTGCAATGCATCTCAAAACGCTTAAAATATTACCCGTGAAAATTTAAAAAATAATGGGTCTGAACGTCATAGTTCATAGTTGGGTTTAAATTCACACAAAACTTTGATAGGTCGGCGATGTTAATCGTACGATAGTGTTTGAATTTCGGGCCCTAGTGAGCTTATTTATAACTGCAAATTAGTGCACTTTAACATTGAAAGGAACATTCGGCAAGCTTCGGGTGATCCGTTGATCAAATCGCTGGATGCAGGTACCGAATCGGGTGAGTTGCAATGAGTGATGTTGTCGAACACTACTCGGAATCTGTCGTCTTTCCTATTTCTAGACACCATATGAATGACAAAACGCAGACAATGTGTTCATTCCCCAAGATAACTGTTTCAAAACCTGGGTATGATGTATTTTCGTAAAATCACCATCCCACTCGTATCTAAAGGTAAAGGTAAGTGTTTCACTGACCATGCGTGAATGATACCTTATTTGTTTTTGTCAGATTTGCCCCGTTATCGAATGACATCTCGGACAATTTCAACCCATAACAAACTCGGCACACAAAATCGAATATGTAAAGTTATACGGGGTATAAAGGTTTGTAATATGAGCCATGAAAAAACAGTTAAGTAGACCTGAATGGCGGGCGTGTTATATCGAAGATCAGACTTCACATTAAGAGCTATCTGATCTTGATTCTTGATCTGGTTAGGTATTTATCTATAAGTGCTGATGAATTTTGACCTCAATTTGGCATCAGATGGTTGGCGTTTTATATCGAAGATCAGACTTCTTACTTTGCGCAGTCTGATCTTGATCTACGCTGTTAATACAGGATATATAAGTGTTAACAGGCAGTGAAAGAGTTAGGTTTTACAAACATTGCTTGTGGGTATTTTTACTGTCATTTTTTGTTGACAAATTTGATTTTTTTTTTTTTTTTTTTATTAATAAAATCACTGCATGCTGACGAATCGCACCTTCCAAAATGTTATTAATAAAATCAATGCATGCTGACGAATCGCACCTTCCAAAATGATAGGAACATATTTCAAAGCTGATGAACTTTTCAAGGTGTTGGAGTGCAGGGCAATTCAAGACCACTAATATTTCTATTCAGCTGTATAAAGCCACACCGTGACTAAAAATGATGTTAGAAAAGCACTATTATCGTCCGATCATGTGTTTGGTTCCGGGCATGTTCGGCCCAAAAATAGTTTAGCCCTGGACTTGTTCCTCCCTGGGATCTTTCATCCAAGCCTGTTTATCCCACATTTAATTTATTGCATTATGTATTTAAGATTTTTTTCCTTCAATAAACATCTGTGCATTACTGGTTTTCCTAGAACCTTTGCCATCAGTAATGGGCGAACAATCTCGAATTCATCGCCATCACTGGTTATATACGATATTTACATTAAACTTGGACTGGCTGTTAACTATCAAAAGAGACACCCAAATGGCAGGGGAAGGTAACCATTAAAATATTTTTCACTCAGTTATGCCTATTTTTGACTCCGAATTTTCAAAACCTTTGGCATTTATTGTATCTTTGTCTTTAATGAAGATATATACTTCAAACTTGGATACTTTGTAAGATATTTTAAGCAACAGAGGCAGGTAACCATCAAGATATTTTTGAGACTGTCATGCCGCCTTTTCGAGTTAATGTTGTCTGTAAGTAAATGTTGAGTGTTGGCACCGGCATGCGGTTCTCTTTTTATTTGTTGCCATAGAAACTAAAATGCAAAAGAAGAAAATACTGTGATGGGCCCCTTCTTCCTACTTCTTCACCCCTTTTGATGCCCAGGCCTTCAGCGCCCTCAGAGCTTTGATTAAGCTTCGCCGATAACTAGTACTGATAGTAACTGCGACATATGGACATTAAAAGGAGAGTTCTGTCTAATATTTCTGTGAACAAAATTCAGTTTGAATGGCGATTTCTTAAAACAGAGAGAGAGAGAGAGAGACTTATTTAGCAACAGATATCAACTTGTCTTGCATCTCCATGACAAAATTGTTGTCGGGTAGTCGGAAATGAAGAAAATGCTGGTTACCAGCATTTTCTTCTTTTACCATACTGTTTATGAATTCATTTCTTAAAGGGTAAGCAAAAAAAAAAGAAGAAAAAAAGAAAAAAAAAAAAAAAAAATATATATATATATATATATATATATATATATATCGACGTGTTTTATTCGGACAAAGATTTTCATCGAGCCGTCGACTGAATATCAACATTCCGAACCGGAAGTACATGTGTACATGTGACAACCTCGGTCCTTACTCACCAACCATTCCTGACATCAGTTTTACTCCACTATTTTATGTTCTTTCTGGATTCGAAATAGGCAATTTCTAATAACCAAACTATAATGGTTCAGCCAATCGTATACCGTTATATTTTTTGAAATCTAGAGCAAGACCTAAGTAATTATACACTTGTGAAACTAAATAACACGTAACAAAGCGGAAGTAACATAATATCTGATTGGCCAAACGTAAGGTTTTTTCTAGCCAATTAGACACTACCCTACTTTGAAATGTAGCTCCAAATTTCTTGAACATTAGACACAGAATTAGAACGGTAAATTAAAACGAGCTCATGGCCCATATTCATCGATCATTCAAAGAACAGTCTTTGTCTTATTCTCAAGAATTTTCTAGATTTGAAAGTAGCACTATTTCTGATTGGCTAAACCAAATAGTTCAGCAAGTCAGAAATTGTGTTACTTTCTCAACTTAGATCAAGACAAAGAAAAAATATATATCGTAGGTGGATAGAGACAAGTACTCGTGTTCGCAAAACATTGTTAAAAAGTAATTCAGTTTCAGTTTTTGGAGATAGCAAACGGTTTAGCCAATCAAAGACTGTCTTTCAAGTTTAACATGAAACTTCTCGAGAATTGAATCATCCTCATCCTCATCATCACCATCATCATCATCATAAAAATTGAATACAATGGTATTCGTTCACAATCTTAATAACATTTTCAATCTAATTTAGAATTGAAATAATAAAAAACATAAGTAAGATAAATTTGGGTTTTCAGAGAATCAGAAATAGCGTTACTTTTGGAATTAAAAAAGAAAAAATGTTGAGAATTGGACTATAGTTGTAAGTGATAATGTGTGGTGTGCTGCATATCCAAGAAATATTCTACCTCATAAAATCCGTCAGAAAGGTTGTTAGGTAGCAAAAAATTTGTCCGAGGTATGAACGTCCCTCTGCCCAGATCACGTGACCAACACCAAAACTTCTTACCTGTGGTGAACGTGCTGCATGTCCAAGAAATATTCTACCTCATTTATCGGTCGATTATTAGACAAAACGCATTTTATGGATTCATAATTGTGTGACAATTCACTTGATTAATGGATCCATCATTATGTGATGATTTACTTGATAAATGGATCCACAATTGTGTGATGATTTACTTAGTATAATGTATCACGGAGATCCATTAACTCTTTACCACACAATCCTGACTTTTAACGACCCTGAGAAAGAGGCCTTTTGAAAACATTGTTGGAAAAGGAGAAAAAGCTGGTAACCAGCATTTTCTCCATTTCCCACAATGTTTTCTACCCTTCCGAAAGAAATTTCAATTTTTGAGTCACATTTTTTCAGTGGTCTGCAAATGCTTTCAAATTGGACAAGTCTAAAATTTTGTCGTTTGGTAAAGAGTTAAACC
Source organism: Tridacna gigas (assembly GCA_945859785.2). Taxonomy (NCBI): domain Eukaryota; kingdom Metazoa; phylum Mollusca; class Bivalvia; order Cardiida; family Cardiidae; genus Tridacna; species Tridacna gigas. Next base: position 2,062,855 of record OX244034.2, on the reverse strand, counting down.
CTTGTTGTAATATTACAGCTCAACTGTATTCATAAGCCCTCTTTACCAAACGACAAACTTTTAGACTAGTCCAAATTGAAAGCATTTGCAGACGACAAAATAAATTCGAATGAAAAATTAACACTTGTTTTGAGAAGGGTAGAAAACATTGTGGGAAAAGGAGAAAATGCTGGTTACCAGCATTTTCTTCTTTTCCCACAATGTCTTCAAAAGGCTTCTCTCTCAGGGTCGTTTAAACTCGGGATTTTGTGGTAAAGGGTTAAACAAAAGCAGACGATAGTAAAGATATCACAATGTCAACGTTTTTTTAGTATTGAGACCAATAAGCTAAAAAAAATCTTTGATATTTGTAAATACAGAGACAAAATTTTTTGGGCAATCTGATTTTTATCTACCACGTCTTTTCAAACAGCTGAAGATAAGCATAGCAAATTAATCGTAAAATTATGGATAAATAAAAAAGGCAATTTTTTTTTTTCTACACGGAAAAATATTCCAGTTTATGCTGCTTTAGGTCAGAATATCTGCGTGAAGAGGACAGTGTAACTCTAAGATCAGTCTACTCTTGATCTGTACTTGTTGCACACGCATCTACAGTTTTGACAGTCGTTTTAGCTGTTCATGGTTAAAAGGCTAGGGGCCGAATCTGTATGTTCGCTACCTACTCGTGTAGGTCGTGTAAGTCCAACTCATTCCGTAGAGCGTTACGACAAGTAATTGAAACGTAGGCAACCTCTCTACACGGCAACCATTTCCGCTAAAAGCCTATTCAAGCTTTACACCGAGCACCTAAATTGGAGAAAAAAAATCAAATAACATTAATTTTAAATAAACTGTAATTACTTCGAGTATTGAAAAAAAGTATGTATTTTTAAATAACACTTTTAGCAGAAGTTGTGCATCGTTTAGTTTTGATTCTCCTAGTTTAAAAGGCAAATCCCGTCAAAACAATGTAAATTCAACCTGAAGTAAAAGGATAGAAAAAGTCAAGAACCGGACTTCTTACGATCCTTAACCAAATAATCGTAATCATTCAATTAAACCATGCTGGAAAAAACAGAAAAACCTGATAAACAGCATTCTTTTTTTCCTACATTTTTTCAGCCGTGTAAAAGACACATTATATCATTTTCAACATGACCTGTGTGTTCTAAAAAAAATCGATTCGGATGAGTCTATTTCATTTTTCGTTTAGTTAAGAACCTACCAATAAAATTAACACAGTAGACAAGCTCTCAATTCTGCGATCCTTCATTTCGGTTTTTTAAACCCTTTACCAAACATTTCTATGTTTTAATAACCTTAGAGAATAAGATTTTTGAAAACATTGTTTTAAAGGGAGAAAATTTAGGGTAAGCAGCATCTTCCTCCCTTAATATTTTTAGCCCTTTTTAGCCATATCCGGTCATTTGAATGAAAAGTATGTTGTCTGCAAATGCCTTAAATATCGTCGAATCTAAAAGTTTGTCATCTACAAAGATGTATCTAAGCATGATCAAGCAAGTTGAAGAGTTTACAATTTTCTATTTTGTCCATCATATCACGTATCCTTAACTATCCTTTTGTTATGTCTTAGAACCTATCCGTTGATTGATTGATTGATTGTATGGTGTTTAACGCCGTTTTCAACATTATTTCAGTTATATCGCACCTATCCATGCAGTTCCCGGAGATTTTTTTACCACTGGCTGCTTTCCCACATAACCATCGTCGAAACAATGGTCAGTGCTGAGAGAGGAATGAATCCTTTCGCAATGACTAGCATCAATCCTTGGAAAGAAAGTGGCCAAGCCGGGTATCCAACCAGCGACCTCGTCTTCTCGAGACCTGCAGGCTACCTACTAAGCTACGGGGACTTGGCAGAACCTATCCGTGCAAAGTGCATAGAATTAGGACCATTGATATATAATACAGACTAATAATCTTTTTAACCCCAGAACTAAATCTGGTCGTCTATTTTAAGGGTCTATAAATGCAATTTTCAGCGTCAAATGCTGATTTAAGTGGCAATCTAGTAGCGGACGGTGGAAGTCGCAGGCCAAACTGCACATTTAGTGAAGTCTGATCTTGATCTACGCTTGCTGCACAAACTGTTTAATTATTAGACCATCAAAAGTATTAATAAAAATTATAAGTTATTTTAAACATTTTTCAATCACGTGACATTTCAATATTGTCCTATCCGACATAATTCATAAAACACTATCTCCTCTTTCCAAGCTGTGTTTCAAATAAAAAAAAAAAAAAAAAAATTCCCGGCGACATTTGATTTTAATGGATATAATCACGGGTAAGTACATGTTTTACATGTTAACTGATCAGCCTTTTTTTCGATATATATCACTCGATCATTCTTTGTAAGTACGCGGCTTTGCCTCCCCCTCTCTCTCTCTCTCTCTTAATCATGCATTCAAATTAGACTATAAAATTTATGCTTGTAGTTATACTCATTAATTCTTTATTGTCAAAATGTGGATTTTCAATCAGTATAAAAGCATCTTGAAGGTTCAAATCAAGGCAGTATTAGAAAGAAGCAATAATGATTAGTGACATTTGACTTGGGGTACAAACCTACAAGGACAATTTGGATCCCTGCAGACTGGAGTGTAAACATTTTTTATCTCTCATATTTTAGTATAATGTGAGTATTAAACTGTTTTCTACATAATGTAGCTCATGTAAGAAACAGATACATGTAAGGTCTATATGTATATCATAAATATAGATTTTATCTTATTTTTGTATCATATATCATCGATTAACCCTTTACCACACGACAAAAATATAGACTAATTCAAATAGAAAGGATTTGCATTTATAATGGCTGCGAAACAAGGCATTCCATTCCTCTTCTGTCTGTGATTTTTTCACCTATGGGGAAACCTATGGGGAAACAATAAACTTTCAAACATTCTGATCCGAGATCTATAACTCGCCTTTCAATTTTCAAGTCATCACTGTACGCAAACTTTCGAAGGTTAATAAAGAAATTAGAGCTGCAGTTCTTCATTGCGCAAACAGGCCATCACACCAACTTCGATTCCAGGTTTAATCGAGTTCTTCTACAATATGACTGTTTATTCAATTTTCGGGTCGGAACACTCTGTTTCACTTTTCTGAGGCGTCCTTGGTGATCTCTTGACGCCATGTTGGGTATTACTGGTTATCTTGCTTTCCATGGTAGTTAGCGAAGCGGGAAAGAAACGTCTTTCTGCCGATCGATTACGGATTACCCGAGTCTAAGCTGAATATGTACAAGTTTGGCGATGAAAGGCGATGTTACACGAATCCAATTAGGTTGTCCTTACCTTAACTCGTCGTGCTCGACTTAAACAAATATGTTTTGCTACACGATCCCCTCCAATATGTTATTCCGCACGGCTTCAGCCAGTACTACGTGTCCCAAGATACCAGCTAAAACGTCGTGTTGCACGACCCAAACACTCAAAGTTTTTAGAATAATCTCCGCCATGAGGCATGTAAAAATAGGTGAGTTACCTCACTGTTCTACCTCGATTGACCCCTTTTCCTTGGAACCCTTGGGGGTCTTAAGCTTAATGTGACATTATCACTAAATCGTCCTACTCTGATATTGTCCATACTTTGTTGATCTATCGCTCTTGAAAACATACTCTTTCGTTATAAATTGTTAAAAAAAAAAAAAAAAAAAAAAATGAAAATGATTTAATAACAACCATTTTATGTTTTCAATTTCAAATGAATAAGTTTTAGATACTTTTAAATATACCACGACAGTTTCCATTTCGTCAAACGATTTCTATTTCGTAGAAAATTTTCCAGTGCATATTTTAGGCCTATCTAAACATTTCAACTGACTTTCGTTCGAACTGTCATTGGCCTCTCAGATCAGTCTTTACTTATCACTTCTCTAGATATAGCATTCCCGATGACATTATATAAGATTGCTGCTTAACATCCAACTCTTCTAAAAATTAGACGGAATCATTTCTCTCTTTCTGAAATCACGGTGGAGATGTTGCACATATGGTAAACAATGGATTTCATACGGCGGCGGCAATGACACACACATGCAAACTTTTAACAAGGGAATAAAGATTCGCTGTACTTTTACGCAAATCTTTGAGTTTCTCAGTTCAGCGAAATAGGTTTTCAGACATGATGTTTGCGTACGAAAATACTAATGAAATATTTATGCGTTCGTCTTTTGAATAGTGACAGGCAGCAGTAGTCTTTCCATGACACTTTCGGCATTTTCGACAAGGGATGCAGTTCGAAAATCATCACTGTCATAACTATGAAATAGCAAATGGAGAAAATACCCTAAGGAGCATTTATTCTACGTATAAAAAAGATGAGAATTTCTTATAGGGTGGATAAGGAGCAATAAGTCATCGAACAAGTGGGAAAAGGAGGGCTGTAATATGGAACAATGAATTACCTACTTGCAAGTTAAGTAAATTGTGCAAAACAAAAATATAAATCCATAATTCCATATATATATTCATGATCTTCACGACTCCAGGTGTCGTTGGTTCGGATTCCAAGCTTGTCCAATGGCTTTCAGAGATTAAAGATGTTTGATGATAAACATTAAAAACAGGATTCGTTTTTCTCTATCCAAAGCTCGGCCAATTGCTTTCAGATGATAGATATTTGATGATAGTCATTGCAAACAGGATTCGTTTTTCTCTCACTGTTGAACATTGTTTCGACAACGGTAATATAGGATATTCAGCTTGCGGCTTGGGAAGAATACTGTGCAAAGTCCGGAAATACAAATTATAATATAGCAGCATGGAAAGGCGCACTGGCCGCCGCGATATAACGGAAATGATGTGAAAACTGTGTTAAGTACCATAACTATGAAAACGATTATTTTCCGACCATGGTCATGTTGCAAACAAGTCATTGGCTTTCAAAGAATGTTGATGCTGTTATGGGCGTCAAGATATTAAAATTGTCAAAATCGAAGCACTTGCAGACAACAAAATTTTAGAATGGTCAAAATTGCAGACGATAAATTGAATGAAGGTCAAGTTGTTGAATATATCTTTGAAAGATTAGAAATCATTGAGGGAAAAATCGAATACCCGTATGGCTTATAAATGTGATGGCATTTGTCTTTGAAAGAAAAAAAAAAAAAAAAAAACTGTGTGGAAAGAGAAAAACAAAGGCTAGTTTTACATCCATTTTCCAACAATGTTTTCTAAAACCTTCTCAGGGTCGTTAAAACTCGGGATTAAAAGGGTAAAATATACTTGTTGCCTCCCCTGATACAGTTTAGATGTTAGGGTATTATGTATTTAAGGCGTAAATAAATTATCCGATTTTTCTGCCTCTTTATCGTATTTTCAGCGGTTTTCGATGTTTATCCGAAGTCGAAATACGTTTTGAATCGTTTTTATGTTCGTTGGTATTTACTACCATTATATGTATGATATAGCCATGTTCACGTCTGCCTTGTTGTCTTCTTGGTTCTTGGAACAAGCATCATCTGTTACGCCTGGTTCTTAACCGGGATACAGCAACGTCACACAGGACCTAAGTTTGACGTCTCATCCGAAATACGAGATCTTTATCTTTTTTAGCTGGTCAGTGGCGAGAATCGAACCCACACCTTCAAGTATCCTGAGCTTTTTCGCTTACAAGGCTCATGCCCTACCGCTTCAGGTGTCCTAATCCAAGAACGGCTCCTTCGTTTCAACATTATTGAATGGCGGGATATCAAAAGCATTTGCAGACGACAAGTAAAATGTGGTTAGAATGATAGGATTTGTCCTTGAAAGGATATTTTTAGAGCTGAGATGTGTGAAATACATAAAGCTGATATTCTTCACACTTTTCTTTGTAATAAAGTCAAAACTTAGTCAAGGTTGAAACGTTAAATAACAAAAGAACAGGTCACACAGCTCAGGGCGTCTAAAAAACAGTACAGATTTAGTTTCTTATGGTCTGAAGTAACTTTACGACAGTTGTGTTTTATTTTTTTCTGTACCAAATTTGACAAACAGCACTTCATTTACACAGATTTGAAAGGTATCTGCTACATTACCCTTACTACGATAAGAACAACTGTTTTGTCAATCGGACTGCTCAGAACTTTTGATGTGATCTTTAACCTACAAGATCACCATCTAGCGGCAAATTAAAAAAAATATCATAGATCTAATACGAAATTGAGCATATCTGTTGCGTTGATTTAAAGATTCAGAACCTTTGTCTTCCATGGGGGGGGGGGTTAGAGTAAGTAACATTGTAAAAGGCACGTGACCTAGACATGTAGATGTATATAGGATATGTCTGGGTAAGTCACGTTTTAAGACACACATGATCTAGGCAGGTACAAAGATACCCCGTTTGTTACAGTTAAAAAAAGTTCACAATAGCTTAACCCTTCCCTAAACGACAAATGTTTGACTCTTTCAGATTCAAAACATCGGCAGATGATTATTTCGAAATTTGTACATATAAACTCCAGCTCTTTGACAGAGCAGAAAACATTGTGGGAAAAGGAGAAAGTGCTGCTTTCCAGATTTTTTGCCAACAATGTTTCCATAAACCTTCTTTTCTTGGATTGTGAAAATCAAGGATTATTTGGCATAGGGTTAAATAAGTATTAAGTAGACAGGTATGTAAAGTATAGAGGTAGTAATCTAGGCGTCTCGGAATCTAATCCCAGCTAGGCCAAACTGTTTTCAAGGATTGATGATAACCACTGGGAGAGATGTGCATGCCTCTCCCATCACTGTACACTGCCCTCTATGATGGTTATGTAGAATAGGATCCTGTTACATAGGAACGGTATCGTAAGAAGTACTTCAAAAAGTTGGCTTCTTTAAAACAGAAACCAGGAGAGGTCAGCATCAATGTTTTTAAATAGTTTATTGGCTTTGATTTCACTATAATTATTCTGGCACACGTTAAGAAACAATTAAGGCAGAAAATGAATGAGGAAAAATACTTTCTTTTTTTTTTTAACGTTGCTGGTGTAAAGGCACAAAACAGTTCATGTTCCACAATGTTATATATACTTGGAACAAGAGGTCTTTAAGGGCTAGAACCGCTCTACTGGCATTTTAGTACAGGCTCAGGTTTTTACAGTTGTGGGGTTATAATGAAATCGAGAGCTGATATAAGAAAAGCTATTCATTGTCATGTTAGTTTCCAAAAAGAAATTTAGTAAGCTTCTGACAAGCTAAAAATGCTTTTTTTTTTTTTTTTTTTTTTTTTTTTTTTTTTTTTTTTTTTTTTATTTACGAGCAAGGAACTTTTGACTCAATAATCCGACGGTTTGCAAAAGAACCCAGCTTTCATGAATAAATTCTGTTGGTTTTGTAAATATTTAAAGTAAAATGAAGGCTGTAAGCTGTTCACAAGCTGAAAACATTTTTTTTTAATTCAGAAGCATATAATTTGTGACTCCATGACCCGATTTCGCTCAATTTTGAAAGGAGCTAAGCTCTAACAAGTATCTAAAAACGTGAGTTTGGTGAAGATTTGAAGAAAAGTGTAGGCTTTATGCTATTAACAAGCTCAAAAATGCATCTTTTTAAAATTCAAGGACACGAAACTCAAGATGATGATCCAATTTTTCTCATTTTTAAAAGGAACCATCGTCTTATATATATATGTGTAATGTGTGCTTAGATAAGCCAAAGGAATTATTTGGAAGCGTGGAAATCATTCAATTAAAATGTCAAAAGAAGAAGTGGTTCTTTTAAGAATGCAGCTGTTGTGTGATTTGGTACAAGAAGTTTGAAGTTATGACAAAGATAGCAACAACCGAAATGCGAAAGCAATGTTGAAAATAGCTTGAAAACAGAGGTAATGAAAAAGAATACGGCTATTTACTTATATTACCAGAGCAACATAAGCAATGCCATACAATGAAGAATGTATTTTTTTTTTTTTTTTTTTTTTTTGCAAAAACAACAAATAAATTACAAAGGAAATAAACAATGGAAGTAAACAGACCACAATATGTTCATGAGAAAACGTATTTTCTTAAATTATTTCCAGATTCCACCACTCAAAAGACAACCTTTAGCATACTAAATATTACGTTTTCGATTTTCTTTTCAATAACTGATGTAATTTCTAGTATATGTTATTGTTGAAGCGGCAATCTGGCAAGTGATAGCAGTAACTGACTGCGAGAATCTTGTGCTTAGGTAAGCTTGGAAAGATGGAAAATAAAAACTAGACAAACATTTAATACATAATAAAATAGGGCTACTTCAACAATGTCATGTAATAATAATGAAGGTATTTGCAAAACCTTTAAAAAGGGTGCTGACTTTAATGCCCCCAAATACTTTTCTTCGGGTGCATATGATTTCTGTTTAGTCCGTCCGTCCGTCCACTTTTCGTGTCCGGGCCATAAGTTTTTTTTTTTTTTTTTTTCCTGTTGTTCAATTTGAATATAACTTGGCACACTTGTTACGTGGTATTCGTGTCCGGCCTGTATCTTGTTTAATTATAAATGAATTTCAATATTACTATGCACAAATGAGAAACCACATAAAGACGATGTAACATGCGCTAGAGTTATGTCCTTGATATAAGCTGAGGTCAGACCAAGGTCAAATGTGTTTTGGGCATCGGGGGTAGTTGTTTACGTGTCCTTATTGTTCAATTTCGATATAACTTGGCACAAATATCACCCACATCGAGACGATATGTCTTGCGCAAGAGTCATGTCCGTAGGTTAAAGGTCAAGGTAACAGCAAGGTCAAATGTGTTTTGAAGGGGTAGTATTCGTGTCCCGCCTGTAACGTTTTCATGAATGAATTTCAATATTACTTTGCAGAATTTTTAACCACATAAAGATGATGTGTAATGCGCAAGAGTCATGTCCATGGACGAAAGGTTAGGGTCATAGCACGGTCAAATGTGTTTTAGGCATGGAAGGTAGTCTTGTTCGTGTCCGGGCCATAACTTTTTTCCCTATTGTTCAATTTCAATATAACTTGGCACAAGTGTTAACAACATTGAGACGATTTGTCAAGCACAAGAGATATGTTAATAAGGTAAAGGTCAAGGTCACAGCAAAGTGAAATTTGTTTGTTGGTAGTATTCGTGTCCGGTCTTAACTTTTAAATTATGAATGATTTTCAGTATTACTTTGCAGCATTGTTGATCACATTCTTAAGAACATGAAAGTTCGCAACGAATGTGTAGCTCAAATACAAACCGCTCCGGCTGGGATTCGACCAGTGCGGCAATTATCCTCATTTAGTGAGGTTTAAAAGACCAATAAACTAACCACTGAGCTAAAGAGAATTCTCCCTAACGCAGTTGTCAGGTATTGATTTTATACGGGAAAAGGCTATGCTGTAAGGAAGGAGTGATCTCCCGTAACCACATTAAGTCGATGTGTCATGCGCAAGAGTCATGTCATGCTCTTATGACAGCGACAGTTTTTTTAGACAACATATATGTAGTCTAGCCATTTTCATTATTTACATTGATATTTTTTTTTTTTTTTTCAGCCTGTACTGTCCTTCATTGATATTCTCCTTCATTGATATTCACTACTTTACCATTGCAAATGAAAATATATATTTTTTTTTTCTTGGGGGGGGGGCTAACATTGTATAACTTCAACTACATACAAAGAGTGCATGTTTTATCATGTGACACGGATGCTTTTTCTTTCATTTTCTATTTACTAAATTATCTCATGTTGTGCGACCCGAAAAAGAACACTTTGAGAAAGAACACTGTGAGAAATGGGGAAAAAAGCTAGAAACTCCTTGTTTTCCTTTTTTCCACAATTTATTTAACCGTAACTTTACCAAACTCTAATTTTTCGTCAAACCCATTCTATCTTGACGGTTGTAAGCTTTTTTTTTTTTTTTTTTTCGCCCGGTAAAGGGTTTAAAAGACCTTGAGATGTTATCACTCCCACCATATAAGGGATAAAGACCTTTAATTTCTTCATACCTGTCCCTCGTGATCAGTAAAAGATTGCTCAATCTGGTTACAAAGGTAGGGCATCAGTACTCGCGATAAATCATCATTATTATCTGCCTTCAGTTACAGGTATACCTCTTTCTCTTCAGTAAACACACTCTGAATTTTCGGCTGTAGTAAACTTAACTTTTTACCAGAAGAGAAAAGAAAGCAATGAAAGCTCTGCTGAGGCAGGGTGAATTAAAATGAAATTCTTATGTTACACCAATTAATATGCGTGGTGCTTAACTGTATTCCACAAAAGGGTTCAACAGCAGCACATTTAAAGATTTGAAGAATATTTACTTTATGTGTTTATCAAAGAGCCCACCCGGGCAGCTCAGTTGTTAGCGTATCTGACTTGTGACCTGGTGGCTGCGAGTTCGATATCCGATTGAAGCAAACTCTCTTTCCGGCGATATTTCGCCTCTCACCTCTGATTCATGTGTGAAAAGTTGTCAGTGACTTGGGAAGAAAGTTGTGTGTCTGTACTGGCGTGAGAAAGCCAGGAAACACTTGCGTAGTTACAGTGATCGCCGTGATTTGACCTTGGCTGTTAGAACGGCCTTAAAATCCGATACAAACAGTAAACTGTATATCAAAGAATGTATACATTGCATTTCAAATACCTCCTTATCTGGTTGGTTGCTTATTTTTGAATTTCATGAAGTGTACATCTGATTCACCATTATATCAGTTCAGAACGTTTCATTTCAGTTCTTACAGTTTTGTACACTTGATGGAATATCATAGAATTTACTTGGTAAATCAGTATTTTATCAATAAATCTTGGAGCAAATGTGCTGTCTCCAAACACCTTTTTTTCTAGCCATGCCAAAAAGAGAAAAGTAGAGCAGTAAAGACGCCAAGAGAGTGAAAAATCACCAATAAACTTTACTTTGAGAACAAAGGGCCGAGACTTTTTCTGTGAAAGTATCTTCTTGTCCATTGTAAACATATTCCACGGAGTCAGAACATTTTTAAACGCGGCAATAAGCAATTAATCAAATTAAATCAGACACATTTCCCTTTTCCAGTAATTACTTCATTACGTTTTTCATTATGTTTGCTTAGGCAACAGAAAAAAAAAAAAAAAAAATCGACTTTTCCACCGGACTGTTTTTTTTTTCTCGCACTTAATTTTGCCAAAAAAATACAGATATAATCCTGTCATTATTCTTTAGGTCAGGCCGAGCCCCGGTAGCTAAGACGGTAGCGTACGGGCCTATAAACTTGACAGAAGGTCAGTATTTGTAGGAAGACATCTGTTTTGAATTAAAGAAATGCCTAGTTTTTTTTATGTAAAATGTTATACTCAGAGACATTTAATTTTTAACATGAAGCACAATTTGTATCATTATATATTTTTGTTCCAAAAAGTTACCATTAATACCAAACAAAATAGATATTTTCCTGCAAAAAATATTGAAACCATTCTTACGAACATGAAAGTTCGCAACAAATGCATGGCTAAAATACAAACCGCCCCGGCTGGCATTCGAACCTGTGCGGCAAATCTCCTCATTTATTGAGGTTTAAAAGACCAACACAGTAACCACTGAGCTAAAGAGAATTCTTTCTAACGCAGTTGTCAGGTATTGATTTCATACGGGAAGAAGCTATGCTCACCGTGTATCATCGACTCTTGAACGAAAAGCATCTGTGTTTAGAGATGGCCAACTGTCGTCCATGATCGTGAGTCAAAAATAATATTCCTGCATTCTGCAAAAAAGAGTGAAATTCTACTAGCTGGTGCTGTTAGAACCACTATATCCCATTGAAAATCGTTCGCTTTGAGTTGTTACAAAGCTTGTTACCCTTGGTTTTTTATATCTTGAAATACTCCGAACATTTGAAATTGACTTCGGTATAAGTTTCATATGCAAGGCTCAAGAGTTGATTGAATCATTCTCGAAAACAAGAATCATATGGAGCACGGCGATTTGAAAGTTTGTTGTACGGCAACATTAAATCTTCACTAAATTAACTGTACTGCAACTTGCAGTACAGCAGGGACCCGCTGAATATGTGCAAATTAGCATCTATTCATTCTTTATCAGTACCAAGAATTAGTTCAAGAGCCAGCGCATTTAGCTACGCCGAAAAAAAAGGTTGCATTCTCGTGTAACTAAGCAGTTGTCTGCGATTCATGGTGGTCCAAGATATTAGGTGGTTGGACGCTAATAAATGATTCAGAGCACAACAGATTCTACAGTTTACATGTGCATCCTGCTAAGATTAGCCTGTTCATTTAGATAAGTGTCTTCTATGACAACTCTATTGATAACTAAGGACCCATCCCTACTTCAGGCGACCAGCGAAGACTCTGACCAGATTATGACTATAGATACGGAGGCTGAGCTAAAGTATTTGCTGCGGCAATTACTAATGTAGGAAACTATTCATATTTGGTATCAAGATGAACAAAATACACGTTAATTTAATAAGCATTTCGTATGTATGCACCTGCTAAAAAATACAGTCACAAAAGCATTATACTGCTTTTATGCTGGAAACTGGCATGGTCAGTTATCACACCTACTCTGCTCAGAAAAAAAAAGGGGGTTGTTGAGTTTGAAATCATGTTTCTGCGAGAAAATGCCAGAAACTGATAATTTAAGAACGAAGAATGAGTCGCAGATCGTCACAGTGTTAAGAAATATTTGCTTTCCATTAGTTTTGTGGTCGTGGTAGGGTCAACAATAGCGAAACAGAACATCATGCATTGAAACAGGCTGCGTAAGTCGTCAAGTAATGCATTTCTTAGTATGACAGTATCTTTTAAGAAAACTGGTTAACATTTAACGAACAATTTCATTATTGAAACAGCTCAATTTTCTAAAACATGTATTCATGATTATCTGAGATAGATAAGGCATGGCTGTACCAGCATCTTAAAAATCTCAAATAATACCAAATATATTGTTTCAGCTTGAGACACGTTTTATTGCATACAATTCATGCCATGGTACTACCGCGTCCCCCATCTTTTGAAGGAAGGTTCAAACTTTCTCTACTTTAACTACAATGTACCCCACAAAATTAATGGCGCTCGTATAAATGAATCCATCTTTAGCTCAAGATACTGGAAATATTTCTCTCGGGTAATATTTCCCGAATTGTAAACTTATTGTCACAGGCCGATATACGACTTGGTAGTTTTGTGGTTAGACTACTCCCACGGCCTGCGAGAGGTATTGGATTCTAGTTGAGCTTTTTTTTTTTTTTTTTTCCCATATGACCATAATCCAACAAATAAATGTCTAATAGTAATTCCAAGCGAAAGGGTATTATTTCCTAATTTATACCATTTTCACAGTTGCCAAAACTACAGGCATCATTCTTAAGCTAATTATTTACCTTATTAGGTGTATTTACCTGTTAAGAGGTAGAGTGAAACTAGCCCATCGTGACTTTCTTCCACCTTCAGTTTCTTCATTTTGTTTGCGTGTCGTTTTTGCTAAAACCGACGATTTTCTCGAAACATTTATCGATTGTTTTTCTTTTTAGCTCACATTTGTCGTTGTCCGATGTCTGACGTCCGTCGTGCGTCGTCCGTCGTCAACATTTACCTTGTGGACTCTCTGGAGGCCACATATTTTACTCAATAGACCTGAAAATTGGTCAGAATGTTTGCCCTGATGAAATCTCGGATTAGTTCGAATTAGAGTCATAAAGTAGGCTAATTAAAGAAATGCGTTGTGGGCACTCTAGAGGCCCCATTTTTTGCTCAATTGACTTGAAAATTGGTCAGAGTGTTTGTCTTAATTGAATTTCGGATGAGTTTGAAATTGGATCTCCTGGGATCCTAAACTAGGTCACTAGGTCAGATTAAAGAAATACCTTAAGGACACTTTAGAGGCCACATTTCTTACTCAATTGACCTGAAAATTGGTCAGAATGTTTGCCCTGATGAAATCTCGGATTAGTTCGAATTAGGGTCATAAACTAGGCTAATTAAAGAAATGCGTTGTGGACACTATAGAGGCCACATATTTTGCTCAATTGACTTATAAATTAGTCAGAGTGTTTGTCTTAAGTAAATTTCGGATGAGTTTGAAATTGGGTCTCCTGGGATCCTAAACTAGGTCACTAGGTCAAATTAAAGAAATACCTTAAGGACACTTTAGAGGCCACATTTCTTACTCAATTGACCTGAAAATTGGTCAGAATGTTTGTCTTGATGAAATCTCGAATGAGTTCGAATTTGGGTCACCTAGGGTCATGAACTAGGTCACTAGGTCAAATTAAAGAAATACGTTGTGGGCACTCTAGAGGCCACATTTTTCTCTCAATTGACTTGAAAATTGGTCAGAATGTTTGTTTTGATAAAATCTCGGATCTGTTTGAAATTTGGTCATCTGGGGTGACCTAGGTTAGTAGGTCAAATTAAAGAAATACATTGTGGACACGCTAAAGTCCACAATTCTTTCTCAATTGACCTGAAAATTGGTCAGAATGTTTGTCGTGATGAAATCTCGTAATAGTTCTAATTTGGATCAATTAAATCTCAAATGAGTTTAAAATTGGGTCACCTGGGATCATAAACTAGGTCACTACGTCAAATTAAAGAACTACCTTGTGGACACTGTAGAGGCCACATTTCGTAACTAATTGACCTGAAAATTAGTCAGAATGTTTGATGAAATCTCGGATTGGTTTGAATTCGGGTTACCTAGGGTCATAAACTAGGTCAAATTAAATGAATACCTTGTGTGCACTCTAGAAGCCACATGTTTTGCTCAATTGACTTGAAAATTTGTCAGAATGTTTCTTTATTAAATTTCAGATGAGTATGAAATAGGGTCGCCTAGGGTCATAAAATAGGTCAATAGGTCAAATTAAAGTAATACCTTGTGGGCACTCTAGAGGCCACATTCATTGCTAAAGTGACCCGAAAATTAGTCAGATTATTTGTCTTGATAAAATCTCGGATTATTTAAGAATTGGGTCAGCTTGGGACATGATCTAGAACACTAGGTCAAATTAAAAAAATACCTGGTGGGCGGTGTAGAGGCCACATATATAGCTCAATTGTCTTGAAAATTGGTCAGAATCTTTTTCTTAACAAAATCTCGTAGGAGTTTGAATTTGGGATACCTTGGGTCATAAACTAGGTCACGAGGTCAAATCAAAGAAATACCCTGTGGCCACTTTAGAGGCCACATTTATTGCTATTGAACTGAAAATTGGTCAGAATGTTTGTATTAATTAAATCTCAAATGAGTTTGAAATTGGGTCACATGGGATCATAAACTAGGTCACTAGGTCAAATAAAAGAAATACCCTGTGGACACTGTAGAGGCCACATTTCGTAACTAATTGACCTGAAAATTGGTCAAAATGTTTGTCATGATGAAATCTCGGATTAGTTTGAATTCGGGTCACTGGGTCACATTGAAGAAATACCTTTTGGGCACTCTAGAGGCCATAATTCTAGCTAAATTGACCTGAAAATTGGTCATGTTTGACTTGATGACATTTCGGATCATTTAGAAATTGGGTCTCATAGAGTCATAAATTAGGTCACTAAGTCAAATCAAAGAATGTATTGTGGGCACTGTAGAGGCCACAATTTTGCTCAACTGACCTGAAAATTTGTCAGCATGTTTGTCTTGATATCTTGAATGGGTTTGAAATTGGTTCACATAGGGTCATAATCTAGGCCACTAGGTCATATTTAAGAAATACCTTCTTGGCACCCTAAAGGCCCCAATTCTAGCCCTGAACCTTGGTCAACAAGTCTGTTTTGATATCACGGATGAATTTGAAATATGGTCACATAGAGTCATAAACTAGGTCACAAGGTCAAACTGAAGAAATACACTTTGGACACTCTAGAGGCCACATTTTCAGCTCAATTGACCTGACAGAATGTTTGTCTCAATAATACCTCAGATGAGTTTTAAATTGGGTCATTAAGACCCTGGAGTGAAATTTCGCCTATTGACTCAGGTGAGCGATCCAGGGCCATCATGGCCCTTTTGTTGCTGTTCCTACTTTATTTCTCTAGTCACTGTTTGAGCAAGACTATCATATCACAATATGTCAACCCTTTTAAATTTGAATTATAGCTCGGATGCTAGTTTGTGTGTTTCAGTAAATTCCTGAGGGCAGAGTTTCTTTTTTTTGTGAGGGAGTGATTCTAATAAAATGGTGTGTAAAACTAAATTGTTAGGCAGTGTTTTTGCAAAACTAAATTAATAAATTAATTAATTCTTTTCAGAGAGGTTGGCGTAAGATTCGTCATTCGTTTAAAGTTATTTCTTGACACTTTCGGTCTTATGATGGCAGCTTCTGGATGCTTCTTGTCGCTTTTCATTCGAACGAATTCCAAATGATTGATTGGTTGATTGTGTGGTGTTTAACGTTTTAAACATTATTTCAGTTATATCGCGGCGGCTAGTTCACCTATCGATGCTTTCCTTGAGTTCCTAATACTCTGTCCCAATGCTCAGTTTTAAATCATTTTATGAATGTAGTGTATTAGTTGAGGAGTTTTGACCTTAAGAAAATTTGACAACCACGGGAGATAATTCAATAAATTATTTCGTTGAAATTATATCCCCTGCTCAAAAAGACTTATCTTATAGAAGAGGTATTGTGTTTTGCATACATGTACGCGTGACCGTTTTATTAATGGTCCATAAGGAAATCATACAGTTATCACCCTTTTCTATGCCACGTCATGAAAAAAGAAACCTTTATCATAAAACTATCATAAGGTACACATTAAGAAGTTTGATCAATTTCCAACAAGGATTTTAGAAGATATCTGTCCAGACGGACAGACTAACAGACGGTTTTTTGTCCATAGTGAAATTATACATTAAGCCCCCCCCCCCCTCTTTTCCATGACACGGAATTTCATTAAATAAAAACAAATAATGACTGTCTATGGCTTATGATGAACAATATAAAGTTGAGGGTTCCTAAAATTTTATCCAGCTTGGTCCATAATGGAAAGATACCTCAAAGCCCGTTTTCCATAACACGGCAAAGAAAAAAATAAATAAATATACTAAATAAATGAATAACTATCAGCTGACTACCAGATGGGAAACACGTATGAAGTTTCATCAATTTTCGTCAGGATTTTAGAAGACATCTGTCCAGACAGACTGACGGACGAACGAAAAAACAAACGGACGGACAACGCAAAACTATATCCCCCCAACAATTGTATGATTGTATGGTGTTTAACGCCGTTTTCAACATTATTTCAGTTATATCACGGCGACCAGTGCACCTATCCATGCTTTCCCAGAGTTTCGGTTACCAGTACTCCGCACAATATTCTTTCCAAGCCACTGGCTGCTTTCCCACATAACCATCATCTAGACAATGGTCAGTGGTGAGAGAGGAATGAATCCTGTCGCGATGACTATCATCAGAAAAAAAATGCTCTAGGGGAATAAAAATTGAGTCAAAGTTGTCCTTTTGGTATAAAATATACCTACTTATAACCTTTACAGCTTGATGAAGTCTCATGAAAATATATCAACAGGTTAAAGAGTTACGGCCCTCATAGAATTCAGCAACTATGGGAGATAAATTAGGTTCAACCAAGCACTGTGACCTTGACAATTGAGCTGGTGACACCGATGTAGCACGTGACATAATTATTTGTGCCAAATTATTTTAAAATCGGGTCATGCACCTGGAATTTATTGGCTGGACACGACCATAATTGTAGCAAATGTTGATAAAGTTCAAACCAAGTGCTGTGACCTTGACCCTTAAGCTTCAAGCTACTGAGCTCTGCAGAGGGCTTATGAGAAGAAAATTAGGTCAAAAATATTTTCAAAGGCATTTCTCCCAAAGGGTTGTTTAACATGGCTGAACAAAAGAGATGTGATAAAATTTTATGATAAGCTTATACTTTATTTACGACATCTAGACACATCCTACATTACTTGTAGTCAAAAAGATAAACAATAATAATAATAATAATAACAACAACAACAAAAGCAAATGATTGTCAACTGTACTTATTGGGCATTTAGCATCAAACTCTTGCACTCTTATCCTGGAGAACCTGCGGTCGGTTACAGAAAGAGATGGACACTGAGACAGACAGCAGTTCAGCTAAAACTTCAGTAAGTTTATTCCTACACGATGAAGCTATTTCATGTTCTTTCTGTTTTGAATATGATATGAAAGTTGATTTAATCACATCTTTGGAAAATAAAAATCTTATAGTGATTGGTAAAGAAACGATGAAATACATCTCTTTCAACTAACATCGTATATTCTAGGGTGTACCTCTTCCTGTTTACTCTGGGTGTTATTCAGTTTTATAATAAAACCGAACTTTTTAAAAAATGTCAGACCATTTTATCTAGCAAGGCAATAGGATGGAAGCTTTAACAGACAAATAAGAGAGGATTAAAAAGAAAAGTCCAAGTCTATAAAAGTAAAATAGTTTTGTTAGAATTTTATCACAAGGACACCTGTAATATTTGCACCGAATTTCGCCAAAAAATGAGGAATCTCGCGTAATAAGAAATATGCGTCGAATATGATGGATCGATTTCAAATTAATCTTTACGCTGCTAACTGCAGTTCGAAGCGCTTTTGCAGATAGTATAGATCAAAAGCAGACAGCACAAAACATGCAGTCTAATCTTTGACCTACAATGTCCAATACGGTATTTTTCTTCCAGGTAAAATTAAATTTAAAGTGGCAAAGTTTGGAGTTTTACTTTTAAGTGGAAATTTTCGTTTCATTATTATTTGGTCCTATACAAAAAGACTTAGCGGTGGCATAGATCTGCCTCAGCATTTAAACGCAAACAGAGTTTTACCAATGATAAAGAACCAGACCCCGGTACCTACACGCAGAAAATACATTTTAATTTGTACAGGCAATCGTCCAACTTGCAGAGAAATATTTCTGATATTGTGTTATCTGTTGATTTGAATTTTAAATTCTGGCCAAAAAATCAAAATATGCATTTTTAATACAAACTATGCAAAGGCAAACTTTTATGTGATCAGTAAGGACTAGCCTATTTAAAAGCCTCTGTTCGTTTCTAGCTATCATACAATATATAGTGCACTGCTTTCACCCATCATATATTGTTTTTTTCTGTGGATGAAGAACGCAACATGAAATATGAAATGTGTACATCAATTTATTGTTATCCACATTTTCTGTCAAAAATGTTCAAAATCAGTCCGTAATGTACCAAACACGCTCTAGAAGTATATGTTTTTGGTTGCTACGCAACCAGGCTCTAGTGACAGTTGTTTGATAATCACCCACTAGATGTACACTTATTCTGTAGTAAATCGTACAATCTGTCCCTAATTTTTAGTTTTACATCACTTTCACATTCAGTCTATGATCGGAGAAGAAAGGCGATACCGAGTTATATGGAAGAAAGTTTTCCGATCTCACAGTTTTTTTTTTTTTTTTCCGACCAAATTTTACAACGACCCAGAGTGTTTGCGTTGACTTCTTAACATTCTTACACGTTTTCTACACACCTTTTCATGTCTAGACTTTAATTGCTTCCTTTCACTAGCATATCTTAACTGCACCAGAGATCGTATTAAATGTAATATGTAATGTGTACGGTCCTTGGCTGCACCAAGTTACCGCTCAGCAGGTGCAATTTATAGATAGATGGAATGTATAGCTGAACAGCGATACTGTGTCACTTGTGAAGGGTCAAACGGAATGGGTTTTAAGATTGAAATGAATCGTTAAAAATCTTACATCCAATAAGCTACATTGCTTAATAAACATATACAATAATTCCCAAATTTATAATAACCGTTCTGTTTTGTTGGTTTATATTTGTTGCGGTATGTAAGTGACATAAAATCAACGATTATGTAAAATTGTGGGGCAAATATAGATCATTGTGATCACGTTATACAACATCATTTGTACAAAGGATTCTTCATAAATTAACATACATGTCGCTGTCAGTTTGCGTTAATTCAAATCATTTTAACATTTATTTTTCTGCCGGCAACTAAACTGCCAGCTAGATGAAATACATAGAGGCTCTCTTTGCTGAATTTGTTACTCACCATTTGGGTTTAATTTTTATAGCCCCAAAAGAAACGAATATTATCAAAGATTACTAAGAGTTTTACGAATGTGCCATTAACTTTGCATACATGCAACAACGGTTAAATAGTGCTGGTATCAGAATCCAAGTTGCATTCGTAACTTCAAAAACTGGAATAGAATTAGTCTGAATTCAGGCAGGAATTTGAGTGAAAATTGTATAGATCTTACAAGGTTCCTGCTATCTGAGGGCTTGACTCTTTACTCCACGATAATTCAAATATTCTTATACCCTAATATACCGGTAGATCTACAAAAACCCACTCGAATAACAATTTCTTAATTACGGTTTTCGTTGTTGCTGTTTTAAAGGGTGCAACGATACATAGTTTGTAAAACGCGACAATTAAGTTTATACCAGAGCAATACTTAGATCTACAGCTTTCAACTGGTGTGGACGCGGTACTAAATCCTACTAATTAATGATTATGGTGTCCAACATAACGCCAAGGAAGCGTCAAGGTGGGTTGGGTAGTGACCAGTTATTGCTAAAGTTGATGTACATGTATCAGAAAATACATGTAGACACATAGTAATGGGTCATAGGGTGACGCGTAAAAATGTTAATTAGCTGTTGCAACGCTTCATGATTGCAAATAGGCCCGCGAGGTGGGCGGGCGGGGGCAAAATAAGTATTTCAACATTTCTTATCATTCTCAAATTTGTATTTATTCATTCCAATATTTCAAAACCATGAAGTAGGTCAAAACAGGACAGCCACAGCCACATTTCTAGTAAATGTTTTTTTTTTTTTGTGTGTGTGAGCTCTAGCGGCTTCCTTTTAGTCCAATTATATTGAAATTGGCTCGACATTAAATTTTATCTCCAGAATATTTTTGACAAAGCTGAATGTGGGTCAGCTGGGGGTAGAAAAACAGGCGGTTACTAGGTCAACTCAGACAAAACCATGGTAGTGCTGTAGAAACCACTTATTTGCAGTCCAATGTTCATGAAACTTTGTGCCCCCGCTTAAATTGGATATGGATCAGTTTCAAAAGGGTATTTCTGGTCTAAGGGTATATCACTAAACTATAAGTCAGATTTCAATTGAATTACATGCGGGTGTTTCCTAAATGGTCTCCTTGCAAAAGTGTTCAAATGGCTTATGTTTCTAAAGCGTTCAATCTCTCCAAAATTCAATTGAGGGACAATTTCTCAAAAGAAATCGTCCCAAAGGGGACGATTTTTCCTGCAGGAACGTAGAGGCCTTTTTTTAAGCCATATTCTTTTGGGGCTTTATTAAGCTATGGAGGAACTGCAAATATTGATGGAACTTCGTCATGAATTTTCATTTTGATGATACCTTTTAGTAATTTTTTTTTTAGCCACCAGGGTAAGAGACTATGTCACTTTGGACTTTTCAAGGCTATTACTGATGCGTATTACTGTTCTATCCACATACTTGAATTTTCCTTTCATGTGAATTTTGATTTTTTAGTTTGTAATGTTAGGATGACAATTCAGAACTTATAATTGTATATATAAACCAGCAAGTGTGGTATAGTTATTTTGTATCTTGAATGCTGTTAATAGATTTTGTTTTGACATTTAAACGAAGGTGATGTGAAGCAGGTAAGAGTTTTATCCAAGTCATATTTCAATCGCATCATATAGAAAACGTCCAACATATTACATACAAGGCGATTCTCATGACTATCACTCCTTCGATTTTTTGTTAGATAAATAAGGGCTCTGTAGATAAACTTGAGAGAAGTTCATCGATAGGCCAATTACCGTATATGCGATAAATGTAGTTTATGAAAAACGGTTTGTGACTTAATTTGAAAAAAAAAAAATAAATAAATAAATAGATAAATAAAAAAATAAAAAAAAATAAAATAAAATAAAATAAAAAAAACAGAGGTTGTAAAATGACACATTGGCGCCTTGCTTTTGATATATAGATTAAGTTTCTATCCAGGAATCTAATAGAAGTCCACCCAGCAATTATCTACGTTTCAATATAGATACTACAATTATTTTTAAGGCTTTAATCTCTCGTCTGAGTTTATACAAACAATTCTAAACATAAAACGGGGGCTCTGGTGATCCTGGGATGGACGATCTTTAAAATCCCAGGAACATAATAAGTGCAACTTTGAGGCGTATTCAGTAACTAGTCATTTCTAAACGTTGCGCCTAATACGTCCCAGTAGCTAATAGCCCCCAATACTTGTAGTTATGTTACATTTCAGTGACATCTACCTACCATCTAGTCACGAAGATTGTTTTCAGTTTGTAACGATGGCTCACTTGGTCACGCTCGCCAAATCTTAACATGAATTCAAATTTTCGAAGCCCTTGTTATTTCCTGTTGTATGTGTAAATGGAAAGGTGGACAACAGAGGGCGAGAGATCACAAAAGCTCCCTTGAGTATAGTTGTCAGATAAACGAATTTAAACATATTTACTATTGCTGTGGTTTTCGACTGATCATATCTTTGACTAGAAATCTTACCATTCATGACATAATGACAAGAAATCTATTTGTGTTTTTGTGGAGAACAATTTTTTTGAAGATTTGGGTGGCTCTGCCGAAAAGTGCATGTAGGTCCTTTTAAACTGTTCATCCTTACTTTCATAGACTTTTTCGATAAGATACGCAGAGGGGGAAAAACAAATATCGAATTTCTGAGGCGGTTTTTTTTTTATCAGAGTATATCTTAGGGATGTGAGAGTAAAACCTTAGGATAGACTATACGTTCTGTGTATTCTGATCAGAATACAATATCCGCTTGAAAAAAAACTCCAGTTTTTACCTTTTAAAATGATGACGTAACGACTATGTAGAAAACGGACCTTTAAAAACTGATAAACAAGCATGTTTGGAAAGTTCACATATTTTTTTTTGAGTTGTTACATTCCTTTTAACCCTTTTCCACTGTCCTATGTCGTGTAAGCTCATTATGATTTACATTGTCAGCTAAAGAAACCTTTTTGAATGATGACGTATCGGATATGCAGAGAATGGACCCTTAGAAAACTGATAAACAAGCATGTTTGGAAAGTTTACATTCACTTTTTAACTCGTTACACTCGCTTTAATCCTTTTCTGTTGTCCTATCTCATGATTCAGCAGGTTTTTCGACAGCTTGGATGTATATTACGCAACGATTTACTTGTTACTGTGTGTGAAGAAGTTGCAGTCCTTAATCTACTTAATCCCTAATTAAGTAAAAAAGTTGCATTAAACTCCTTTTCCCCAGAGTACTACTCAGGTATATTTCATCTGTTTTAATCGGTCGGTAGACCGATTAGAAAGATGGCAAACTTCGGAAACCCGTCCGCTCAGGGCAAACTGATGTAACTGCAACTCGTAAAAGCTTTTACTTACAGCGTTTTAACGCTTATACCTGCAGTGATGACCTTATTACAATCAAAGCGCCAAAGGCACTGAAAGCCTGGGCATCTGAAGGGGTGAAGAAGAAGAAAGAAGAGGCCCAGAAGCTCAAAATTTCTATCATATTTGTACAGGCTTGAAACGTCTAGATCACATTTGTACAGACTAATAAAAATATCTCTACATTGTCTCACACTGACAGTCTGTAGAGTTGAAAACAGAATGGAAAAACATAAATTTGTAAAGGTTCGTGCAACCAATCAAAATGAGCAGCATGCAACAAGGAATAGGCCTACTGCTGATAAATTGGCCTATATGGTGCACCCAACGTTTTTCTGATTCATAAAAGTGACTTACTTTTTGATACTACACAACCTAATATCAAATTTGTACGAGATGTCATTAAGACAAAAATGCCAACCAATTTCTGACTGAAAATTTTATCTCAGAACACAAACAATTGATTCCTGTGATTTTCCCCAGTGACCTACTTTTTGATCCGATATGATTCATTTTAAACTTGTCTGAAATATTTATCAAAGCAAATATTCTGATTGATTGATTGATTTATAGTGTTTAACACCCTCTTCAATATTGTATAAGTTATTTCAAGGCAGCCTGTACACCTATCCAAGCTTTCCTTGAGTTTCTTTTACCTGTATTACGCACAATATTCTTCCCAAGCCACTTGCTGCTTTCCCACATAACCATCGTCAAAACAATGATCAGCGGTGAGAGAGGAATGAATCTTGTCGCATTGACTATCATCAATCCTTGGAAAGAAATTGACCCAGCCGGGATCGAAACAGCGACCCCCTGCTCTCAAGTCTTGTACGCTACCGACTGAGCTACATGGGCTGGACTCAAGTATTCTGCCCAATTTCAATGTTAGATTTCACTGTGTTTTAGGGAATCGTTGGTTTAAAATTACAAATATTCTGTCCAATTTCAATTTAAAGCCAAAGCTACCCTAAAACACAGTGAAATCTAACATTTTGACCAAGTTTCATTGACATTGGGCGGGAAGCAACCTGGTTGATATCCTTTTAGGATTTTTCATGCTTATACTGCTTTTGAAATGTATACAAATGGACATATCGGTATTGTAAAGTCAAAAAGACTATCTAGACAAAATTTTGGCCCAACAATTTTCAGTAAATTTGGAGCAAAACGTGCTTCTATGGTTTAACACTATTTTCAACATTATTTCAATTATGTTGCAAAGGCCAATGCACCTATACATGCCTTCCTAGAATTGGTTTAACTTGTACATTCCAAACCACTGGCTACTTTTCCACATAAACATAGTTGAAAAAATATACAGCAGTGAGAGGGATTGAACCCTCTTCCAATGACTATCATCAATTGTCTGAAAGAAATAGGCAGAGCTCAGCAAACCTGGCTTTCAGACCTTGTATTTAACAGACTGAACCACCTGTCTTGGCTTGGCTTC
This sequence comes from Tridacna gigas, assembly GCA_945859785.2. Lineage (NCBI taxonomy): Eukaryota > Metazoa > Mollusca > Bivalvia > Cardiida > Cardiidae > Tridacna > Tridacna gigas. The sequence goes on along the minus strand of OX244034.2, from coordinate 2,038,042 downwards.
AAACACAAATGGAAATTTGCATGGCATACTATTAAGACAGATGGACAGATCAGGATCTCTATTTACTTACCATTCTTAGGAACTTTCTCAGTCTTATTCTCCAGAATTTTCTAGATTTGAAAGTAACACTTCTAATTGTGTAAACCATCTGGTTTAGCCAATCAGAAGTAGTGTTTTACTTTCAAATTTTGAAAATCTTGGAGAATAAGACTGAGAAAGTTCCTAAGAATGGTAAGTAAATAGAGATCCTGATCTGTCCACCTGTCTTAATAGTTGGTGAATATGAACTCAATTCATGTAACCAACACATGGTCTCAAAAGTATAAACAAGTCGTCAGTGTTGTGAGCAGGGGAGCAACCATTTGAAATCATCTAAGATAATTCTGATTTATTGCAAAAAAAAAAAAAACAACGACAAGAAGGGTGTTTGTAATCTGTCTTGTGTGACCTATTTATTTTTACCAAGATTGACCAAAATTTAAACTTGTGACCGTTGTAATTAGGAAACAAACTTGCTAACACAATTTTCATATTTGCATAGTGGCAATTGTCAAAATTAACTTAACTCCTTATCAAACAACAAAATTTTAGACTTGTCCAAATAGAAATCTACTGCAGACGACAAATCGAATATGATGCTGATCCTGACATTGGAAAGTGTAGCAAAACAATGTGAAAAAAAGAGAAAATACTGGTCACAAGCAATTTCTCCTGAGCCCCTCCTCCAGTATTTTCTAAACCCTCCTTCATCACAGTTGTTAAAACTCAGGATTTTGTGGTAAAGGATTAGATATTATAATGACAAATACTAGGACTAAATGTGGTGAAGATTTGGCCAGACATGTAGTCTTCAAATGATTGGTGTTTGCTACAGTTTTACTTTTAACTTTATCCAAGACATGGTGCATAAAAATGATTTGCTGATAGTCAAAATTTTGGGGGCAAAACATGGCCCTTTTTGGGGTAAAAAGAAAATGGCTCTCTTTTTTGTAAACAAGCAATTTGCTGTCTATATCTTTTTGATTCTTTAAAATTTAAGAACACTGGGCCTGCTCCTAACCTGTTCAATTCATTTTCTGCATTTTCGAAGTGACTCAAGATACTGCTGCTTTTATGTATACTAGCATTTTCCCCATTTCCCACAATGCTTTCTATCCTATCTGCCATCTGGGACAAATTCCATCATTTACAAAGGCTTTCAGTTTGGTTAAGTCTAAAATTTTATCATTTGGTAAAAAGTTGAAACTGCAGTCGAACTCCATTAGCACAGTCGTTAGCATACCAGACTTGAGAACAGGGGGGGGGTCACTGGTTTGAATCCTTAGCTCAGCCAATTTCTTTTCGATGATTGATGGTTCAATTCAATTCAATCCTCTCTCACTTAAGCACTGAGCTTTTATATTACCTTAATTCTGAGTTTTGACGATTGGTAATCTTGGTATTCAGAGGTAGCCAATGATGGCAACAAATTTGAGATTGTTGCCCCATTGCTGGTGGTGAAAATTCTAAAAAAAGCAGTGATTCACAGACATTATTTAAATAAAAACAATCTTCCTAATTGTAGATATATGATGTTACTTGATTTTTTAATTCATGTTTCACTTAAAATTCATTTTAATAAAGTAGGGTACAATAATGTGGGACAAACAAACCTGGATGAAAAAGCCCAGGGATGAATATGCCCACGGCCAAGCTATAGTTTCTGGACAAACTAGCCTCGAACCAAATGCATGATCGGACGATAAAATATTTTTCTTACATTATTCTTAGTAACATTGTGGATTTACACAGGTGAGTACTAATATTGACGGTCTTGAATTGCCTTTGAAAATTCATCAGCTTTGAAACATGTTCCTATCATTTTGGAAGAAGCGGTTCATCAGCACACAGTAACTTTATTAATGAATTAACATCAAATTTGTCTGCAACAACTAGCAGTCAAAATATGGATCCGTAAGCAGTGTGTTAAAAACCTAACTCTTTCAGTACCCATTATCACTTAACCCTTAACTCTTTACCAAACGACAAAATTTTAGACCTGTCCAAATTCAAAGCAGTTGCAGACGAAGAAATAAATGTGACTGAAAAATTGAAATCTTTTTACGGGAAAGGTAGAAAACATTATCGGAAAAAGGAGGAAATGCTCTTTACCATCATTTTTTCCTTTTTCCCACAATGTTTTCAAAAGGCTTCTTTCTCAGGGTCATTAAAAGTTGGGATTGTTTGGTAAAGGGTTAAATTGTTCAATACAATGGATGAAGTTTTCAAGCCACTTATATATGCTGTAACATGGCAATTGCAAAATTGTTGTTGGTAGAAAATCAGACAATGTAGATCCAAGATCAGACTGCACATTCTGTGCAGTCTAATCTTAATCTACACTATCCGTAAAAGAACATCGATTTGCGCTGAGAAGCCTAAGTGTTAAATATCCCGTATTTACAGCTTATATCAAGATCAGATTGCACCGAGTAATAAATATGATCTTCGATATAAAACGCCTACCACCTGATGCAAATCTCAGGTCAAGCAATTTATTATCGATGAATAGCGGGAGAGGTCAAAAATCAAGATCAGATGACACTTCATGGGAAGTCTGATCTTTGATATAACACGCTCGCCACTTACGTCTTCTTGACTGGTTGTCAATGGCTCATATTGCAAAGTTTTATACCCTGTGTACATGACGCTACATATTCGATTTTGTGTGCCGAGTTTTTAATGCCCAAAATGGGTCGAAATTGTCGTGGTCCGAGATGTCATAGGATATCGGGACAACTCTGACAAGAAGAAATAAGGCAGCGTATATACTGGGCCAATCAAAAGAGATTTATACCTTTAAATACGAGAAGCACAGTAATTCCGCGAAAATAAATCTTACCGAGTTTTTTAAACGTTCAGCTGTTTTGGGGAAAGAGCACATCGTCTGCGTTTTGTCATGTTTTGTGTCAAAAAATAGGTAAGACGAAAAATTCCGAGTATTGTTCGGCAACATCACTCGTCACTACTCGACCGATTCCGTAACTACATCTAAGGATTTGCCAATGTTTCGTCAGTGTTACACTGCACTAATTTCCACTTGTAAATAAGATCATTAGGACTTGAAATTCTTTGTCAAATACTTTCGTTAGATTAACATCGCGCATATCTCACAGTTCTTTGTGAACTTAAACCTATGATGTTCAAACCCAAATATTTTTATCATTTTTGGGGGTCGTTTCTTTCAGCGTAGTGAGATGCATTGCAAACGGTACTTTTCACTTTTACTCGAGCTTTTCCGTAACTACCAGGATCATGTGGATGGGGTTGAAATTTTTGTATACGATTACTATAGCCTTGGCTAAAAACTACTTTTGACCCAGATAAGCGCACTTTTGACCCAGATAAGCGTAGGAATAGTAATTAGCGGTAAACAGGCGTTAAGTAATGTCAGGTATTCCCAAAATAACTTTTAAATAACGTAATAAACGGCGGTTACAATTTGTTTAGTATTGAAGTATATCATAGTTACGGTATCATCAAAATCTCTGCCCAGCAAAAACTGGAGCAGTTGACTTTCAACACGATTATAAGAAATAGGGTCAGTGATTAGCAGCAGCTTTATGAATGAAACAAGTGCGAATCAAGTGTATCGGGTGATGTGAACACATCTTCTAGTCGTCTGCTGTCCATATCATTCGGCAAATTTCGTGTGATCCGTTGATAGTTATACATAGTTACGGGATCGGCCGAGTTGTGACGAGTGCTCTTCGTACATGAAGCAGGCGTTGAAAAGATGATAGGTCATTTTGGTCTTGAGAGGAATGAAATCGCAACAGAAAGGAGTTTGTAAGGAAATTTGAAAGAATTTGAAAATTTAGATTGCTCTGTCTAAGAGAATACTGATGTAAATGCAACTCGTAACAGCCGTAAGTTTAAAACAGTAACCGACCGTTGGTCGTTTAATGCAGGGATCGTATATGTGAGGCGAATCATGTGAAGCTGTGGGGACAAAGGGTATAGAGTTGTGTAAAGGTTATGGCCCTCGCGGAGAGGCCATTACGTAAACATTTTCAGAATGGACTGGCGATTCACCGCTTACAAACTTGATACCCAGACTGTCCATTCTCAGTACTGACTGATTACACATCTTTCAGCGTATGATGTATTAACCCTTAGGCTGTTAAGTGCGACTCACTGACCTTTTTGCGAATAGTATAGATCAAGATCACATAACGTGCAGTCTGATCTTGGATCTATACTGTCCAATAAAGAGATTTTTTTTCCAAAAAAGAATAAATTTGACATAGAATTATTCGGGTTTTACTACCAGTTTGAAATTTCATTTCAATGTTTTAGCAGGGTAGGGGTTAAATTGTTTTCACTGCCCCTCTTCCTCTCCTTCAAGCCATGGCACTACCATTTTAAACAGTCACTTACATGTTTCTTCTTGGTGAGTTTCTACAGACTAGAATCAATCTGTTAAACCCTTGACCAAACAATCCTGTGGGGCTTTGAAAATATACTTGGAGAAACTGCATGTATTCAGCATGGTCTCTTTTTTCCACAGCGTTTTTCACCCATTGGAAAGATTTTCAAAATTTTGTCAAATAGTTCATTTTCATCGAGGATAAAAAACCCCTGAAACAGTAACACAAATAAGCTCACTTACTGTTATATTCTCCATATTTGAATCAATGGACCAGGGAAAAAGTCTTTGCAGAGAGTGCAGATTCAGACCAGACTGCTCAGAACGTATAGTCGGATCTTGGATCTGTCATGCCAGTTTTCCGAGTTATTCTACTCAAGACAGCAATGGTCTTGCAATATTTCGGCTTCTTTTCCAATCTTAACATGTCTATTTTAACAATTTAGCCTCTAAGCGTGCAGATGTCAGCAACATGTTTGTCTCATCAGCTATTCCATATTGGTCGATTCTCATCCTTTCAATATTTCAGATAAAGAGATCAAGGCTACCACAGTTATGTTCTTGCTAATTAGGATGACTCAAATACAATGGCCTTTGTTGGCTATGGACAAATAAAGTCGCATCTGAAGACAAAAAAAAAAAAAAAAAAAGATGAAGATCAGACTGTCCTTTGCACGCAATGCAATTCAATATCACAGATGTCCGTATCTTAGATCTAATTGTCAATTAATTTGGGATGTATATCGGAAAAAAACGACCATAAAATTGTAGCCTAATGTTTGATATTGTTTTATTGACTGTAAAAGGCTAGTCGATTAACTGAGTGTTTAACTCTCAACCAAACTATCCTTTTTTTATGCCCATGAGAAAGAAATTAAAAACATCGTGAGAAAACGGGAAAAACGTAGGTTACCATTTTCTCCTTTTCCCATGTTTTTTTTTTAACCCTTCCAACGATTCAAATCTTCATTTGGTCTATATTTAATGCGTCATGTGCAAATGCTTTTGATTTGGACAAGTCTAAAATTTTATCATTTGGTAAACACTTGACGGTTAGGGAGCTATTGGTTATCTACATTCTTTGAAAGTGTAATGTAGGAGAAATTTGCCAGCAGACGTTTGGACTGGACGATTTGGCTCGCTAAAAAACAGGTAGGACAGTTTGTCAAGATGAATACGATGTCTTGTTAAAAACGGAAAAATGAAAGGCCCACAAGCAGCCAAAAGTAAATAATCCCAAAGTTATAATGCAGGCATATTTTATACGGCTTTTATATGTTGCAATACAGTTACCAAAGTTGCCAAAGTTACAGAAAAGAATATATGTGTTTTCCACTCTTTTAAAGGATTGGTCGGTACTGCTGTTCATGATGAGTGATATCTAAAACTTGATAATGGGTATTGCTGATCAGAATTGTCACATATTTTTACGTTCTATTGCTATCGGCTGGCAAACATAGCCTATATTTTAACGTTAAACTACTTATTTGTAAAAGACAGTTTTAAAAAGTGGGACCCTACGTGGCTCATTTGTAACGGTATAGTTCAAACATCTACCATTTGATTTGTGATTTCAAACCACTGTAGTTATTCAGTGTCGACCGATTACAGTGCTTACAGCACTTTGATTATATGGAGCTTTCGTGTCAACAACTTCCCGTATAAAATTACCACACGTTAAAACTAATGACCGTATCCAAGTTGAACCCCTTCCCGACAGAGACACCATACAGTTGACAGGATTTACAGACTCCTTAGATTAATACCAGTCAGTACCAAAATTGCAGCACAGTCCTTCGCTGTTCGCTAATTAATTCAAAGCCGTATCCTAATTATTTTTCTGTATACTTTAGCTATAACATTTTCATTTCGCCGTCGAACTTTAAACCAAACTTATCTGTATTGTTGAGAAAAATGGACCGGAAACCGAAACAAAAAGCTGTAGGTTGCATCAGTTAACAGAATGGTTATCACAGCTGCTTTTCGATAAAGCCGTATAACACTTCTTTATTTTTCCTCCTTTGCCTAATAATGTATTTGAAAAGTAAATTTAACTTAAATACTCCTACAGCATTTTGTACCGTATTTTTTATAAACTGTTTGTTATTTTTTACAATTATAAAGCAAAATTTAACACTGTTTAGAACTGAGAGATATACGGATCAGTGGACTTTACGAAGTATCAAATCAGTCCGGTTTACAAAAGGTAACAGGATTACTTTTGTTCTAAATGAAATACAAGAAGAAAACTGTGGGAAATGGAGAAAATGCTGGAAACTTGATGTTCTCTTTTTTCTCCCATCTTTGTTTATTTTACTGTCACTTGATCCAAGTACAATCTTCGTCTGCAATGCATTCAATATTGATGACTGAAATGTTGTTGTCCTGTAAAGAATTACGACCTTGGGATGTCAACTGTCGCTCTATTTAAGGGTCGAGGCCATTATTTTGGTAAAGGCTGTACTGCGTGATCAGTGAAATGGGAGAACATTATTTTCATAATTTAAAATTCATTTATGAAAGTAGGTCATCATGCCGGAAGAAAAAATCCCCGTATTCGTCTTCAATTGCAGGTACGGCCTTGCTTTTTGTCAATGTACCAAAAATATCTTGGATTTTTTGTTGTAGTAAACTGAAGTCTTTACATGTAGAGAAAAAAATAGACCCGTCCGTATTGCAGTAAATGTGTCTCAATTGATAAGCATTGCTCTTTTTACACCTTACCACAAAACCATATACTTCAAAAACCCTGAAAAAAAAGGCTTTTGATATCTTTGTGTGATAAGGTAACCAGCAGTTTCTCCTTTTCCATAATGTTTTCTTCCCCTGCAAAGACAACTTCAGTCATTTAAGCAACAGTTAATTTGTCGTCATGCTTTCAGAATGTACGAGTCTAAAATTGTGCCGTCTGGTAAAGGCTTTAAAGAAGGGGTGTCTATAAGGGTATTTTTTTGGGCTAGAATAAATTTTTACGAAGTTCATTAATACTACTTTGTGTTGGCTGTCATTTTGTGTAGTTTTAAGATGCAGCGGTCATGTATTCCATACCTTATGCTTGAGAAAAGTAGGTGGGATAATTTGATATGATTTCAACTTTTTTGACTAAACTACAAATATCTTCAAGTTGAAACTGCGATAACTATTCATTTCTATCATGTAGGCACTTACAACGTAAGGGGATATAAATGATGTAGACAATGTAAAATAGCATCCTTCAGCATGTAGTTATAACCACTTTTAAGTCGTATATAAATCTGGCTTATTTTGTCATCTACAACTTTGCGAAAAACTGCAACATTGATTTGTTGTTATATGGAAAAAACTAGGATACGTTGTAATTATTATAATACATATAGTAGACATTCCATAAATTATTTAGCCTGCTTTTAGATAAAATAGATCCATATTACGTAATGCTTTTCTTCCTATTGTGCATGGCGGACATGTATTAAACACTGTTTTCCAGAGCGCTGCTCACATATTTTGACAGTTTGTTAATAAATGTTTAATGTCAAAAACGTTCCACATAGAATTACCACACGTCGTTTAAAATAATGAACAAACTCAAGTTTAACCACTTCCCAATTCAAAATACAGTTTGTAGCATTTACAAATGGCATTTATAATTATTAGTCAGTACAAAACAGACAACACATTCGTGAATCTACCTTGTACGCTAATTCACTTTTCAGCTGTTACCAGACCGATGTTTATCTCTTCTTTCACCGTGATTTTTTTTTTTGCTTTGCTTTTAGCAGTCGATCTTAGGCCAAACTTCTCTTTAATGTGCAAACCAAGCTAACAGAAACCAAAATTCAGACTTAAAGATAACATCACTTATTACTGCTTATATAATTTTGTATTCCTGATTTTCTGCTTTTTTGGAAACCATTGAAACTAAACTGTAAATTGGTGAACGAGTTCACGAAAACACAACTAGTCGTAGATTTCATCGGAAAACCCACTTCAAAAATAGCATTTATCACAGATCTTAAATCTTCACTGTCCGCTGTTATGTGAAACATTGTGGCAGAAAAAACCTTGAAAATGCAACAGTTAGATCATTTGGCATGTGTAAAAGACTATGATATACATGTACATCATTTGAATTCAACAAAGTTTTATATGGGTTTTATTTGGAAGTTATTCTATTTTCAAAGCGCGAAATATATAGGAGGCTTAATGCATCTCCGTGATACATTATACCAAGCAAGTCATCATATACATGTAATTGTTGATCCATAAAATCGATTTTTCTCTGAGAACCAACTGAATAATGAGGTACGCTGTTCCTCCGACATGCAGAAAAGTCAAGATTAAATTGTACTTCCTTTGATGTATGATCTTGATCAATGCCTTCCGCCAAACCTTCTTTTTTGTCTTTTGCTCTGAGTTGTTTTGATATAGAAAACATGGATAGATGTCAAAAGGAATTTGGATCAGACATTTTAAGTTTAACAAAATGTTTGCATTAATGTTGCTAAAGGCAAAAGTTTCTAGGGTCTTTTTCCTTGCATGAATATTATATCTTTCGCATTCTTCTGAATGCAAGATTAAAAAATATATATAGAGAGAGAAACAATGTATGTAAGAAAAAACGTAATTTCTTCTACACTAAATGAAGTCCCCTTCGGTGCAAGAATCAGTCTTCAATTCTCTATAAGACGATAACGTATAAAATCCGTTTGTATTGAAAGCTTTTACAAGGCGATAAGATATAAAACTCATTTGAAAGCATTAACAAGACGGAAATGTATAAAAACCCGTTGGCACTGAAAGCATTAACAAGACGGAAATGTATAAAACCCGTTTGTACTGAAAGCATTTACAAGCGGAAACCTATAAAATCCGTTTGTCCTGGAAGCATTTACTGGAGGATAGTGTTTGAGACCTGTTTGTACGGAGAGCAATTACTAGTCGATAACGTATAAAATCTGTTTGTACTTAAAGCACTTACGAGACGATAACTTATAAAACCCGTTTGCACTGAGAGCATTTACCACACGATAACGTAGGAGGGTTGTTCGATAACTTCGTGAATTTTCCTGTTAAAACCATGCTACTCGATATTTTAAGCTAAAAAATTGCCTCTAATATCTTGAAGATATTATAAACTTAGTCTGAAAAATTTGCAGTTTTAAAACATTATAAATGCAAAATATGAGTAACCATAGTAACCCATGTAACGCGCATTGCCGGGCTCTGAGTTTCTCCCGAATTGAAACATGTTATTAGGTGAAAAATGAAAATTCAAAACTGTAATAATGACACAAATTGTGCACACGCTCAAATAATACCATACTGGGATTTCAGTAAAACGCCATCGCTGTGGCACTTCTGGTTACTGTAAAAACAAAGTTTTTATCTCGTCAGTGTCAGGTAACAATTGACGCAATGACGTCTCCAATGAAGGTTGAATTACGCGCAACTATAAAGTTTTGAGTTGGACTAGGTAAAACACCAAAACAGACCATAGAATTGACTAAGGAGCCGACACCTTCAAGTTTATGTAATATTTCGTTTGTCTACGAGAGGCATGTGCGATTCATTAATGGAAGAACATCCTTGGAATACGATCCTCGTGATGGACGGGCGGTAAGCGTAACGGCATCAATTTTGGATAATGTGCGTGACAAGATGAATAACGACCGGCGGGCAACGTTGCATGGCATATAGGATCTAGGGTGATCTGAAGTGAGCGCGCACTGGGTCTTCGAGGAGATAATGTAGAAAAAAGTACAGCGTTCTCTTGACTTACAATGACGTTGACGTTATTTTTGTCACCTCGGGAGCCCGGCAATGTACGTTTACATGTGTGTTGTGAATCTCTGTTGAAAGTGAAATCATTATTATAAACCCAAATACAAACCGAGACAATGGCCTTATAGGTTAGAGTTTATGCTGTTCAAATAATAGAAGACCACGGTTAGTGTACTTGCACGAGAACTGTTTTCACAACAGGTAAACGCTTTACTTGGAATGGCTTTTCCCCTTCCACCTTTTTTCTGCTGTTTTGTTATACAGTTTAACATTGCATTGAATACAAAATGTCAAACTAAGTTATCAAAAATTCCGAAAGTTTCACTCAGAGTTTGTGAAGGTTATTTTATTAACCATACAAATTTCAATACAGTAACTCAAGAAATTTTAAGATATTTCAAAATTAACGGGGCTCGGTGCACTATAATCTACGTAATCATCTATTCTGTCTGTTCTGTGTTAATCAGCATTTTCAAAAAAGAAATATGCCAGAATAAAACAGTTCGAAGTTTTGACAAAAATAACTATGCCCCCGCTTTAAAGTGACATTAAAGCGTATATTAACTGCAGGAGAAACACTTGGTATTTTGTAAGGAGAAATCATAAAGATGCGACTCACGGTTTACCCATGGAGAAACAAAATAATGTTGAGAAGGAAATGCCTTCGAAGGAACTTGGTGGGATTTGACGAAATCTTGTTTAATGCCGCTTTTGGCTTTCCTATACAAATCTGAAAATTGAAATAAACAAATACTACTGTTCTTGATGCGGACAAATAAATACATATCATCTTCCAAGTTTCCACAAAAAATTCAATTTTCACCCGTAATTTGTTTTTTCCTTATCGGTTAACAAAGGTAGGGCAATGTTTAACGGTGAGACGGGATTGTTACTTGTCGTTTTTTTTTTGTTTTTTTTTATCCAATTCTAAGTTTAACACAATTTCACTCGAGCATCGTTTAAAATGTATGATCCGTGTACCCCAAACTTAATAAAGTATCGACCTAAATCGGTATGTAAACGTGTTTGATTCAAGCTAACATGTCTGCTTTGTACGTAGTATTCAACGTTTAATTCAGTTTTGTCAGAGTGTGAAGTGCACCTATTTAAGTACTTTCAGTTTATCAGTATATACAGTTACCAGGAAAGTTTTCTTATATGGAGTATTAGCCATGCTTGCCTTACAGATCCCACAGTTTATTGACCAAGGCCCGTTCATAAACTCTACAGTTGAATTAAGAGAATTTAATGTGACAAATGCATCTTTAACCTTTGTTTTCGCAGAGATTTGTCACCTGCAGATGTTTCAGTTTGAAAGAGCATAAAATTTGTCGTTCAAAGCATAGAGTCTACATTCAGATCTGATTGACTTGAACTACGTTTTTTATTGTGCCTAATTACATTGCTTGCAAAAAAAAAAAAAAAAAAAACAGATGATCACCTAATTTAACCATTAGACTTCGCGATAAACTTTTATTTTTAAATAATTGTAGCAAAATCCCGACTATTGCGAGCCTAGAAACCCAAATGTTGCGAGTTTAAAGCACTGTGTCTTTCGAGGAAGTATCCTTGGGCTAAAAAATTTCGTTAAGTTGTGGTACCTTCTACTATGATTTCTACATTCTATTACGCTCTTTCATGATTCACAATAAATTAGGGTAATCTTGGCCAAATTTCGGACCTTCTAACATTTTGTCACGGTCTTTACGATTATCCAATTGCGCCGAGATCCCTCGAGATCAACCCGACAATGTTCGCGCCAGTGCTGTCAAATGTATTCCTAAATAGAGACCACCCAGAGTGACGTTTACATACTTGATATTAGTTTTGGTTAGATCTGTATAATTATATAGGGTATGTCAGCTTATGAAATAATTAATAAATCATTTACCATGTGATATTTTATTTTCATTACAGGCTGCAGGTTCTTAGCTGATTCATCCCTGAGCTTTTTCACCTCTAGTCTTGCTTTGTTCTGACTTGTTTGCCTAGGTTTGTGGGTTAGATTCTGCATCCATATAGTGATGAATCAAGCCTAAATGTATGACAGTGTTAGAACTGCCATGCTGATGTGAAAAAGTGGTATAGAGAATGAAATCCAAGAAGACTATTCAAATGTCAGTGTTGGATGTGATTGCCACGGTTCATGCGGACAATAAGGACAATAAGGACAGTTATCATTTGCTGACATTGTGCCTTGTATAATGTCATATGGCGTGTCAGGCACATTTGAACTTTCAAAGCTGTATTAGAAATTGGAATATCGTGTACCTAACCGTAGTGAAGATTCAGATCAGATGTCTCCAGGAAATAGGACTGATCCAGGTCTTCACTGACTACCAATCCAATTACATTTTTGAACATCCTCTAAATTTGTCTATTCTTAAAGGTTAACGTGTACATTTTTGTAAATTTTGGTTATCCAAGTTTTTTAGACTATCTATTTCACCTTGATCTGTGCAAATAATCAAATGGAAAAATACCGGTAATTCATTTCAAACAGTATAGAAAATATTACTGCAAAAGAACGTATTGCTTGCTACAAAGCAGTTGGTCTCTTATTCCTACCAGTCTTCTCTGAAGCTGTTGACAAGACTGATGTAAAAAGCCCAAGGTAAAGATTGAAAATTACTAAACATGCTTTTAAAAATGGTAGTTTTATAAACATGTTTCATGTAAACATGAATTAAAACGAAAAATAAACGTGATACAAACATGAAATAGTAAATTCCCCCCCCCTTTTTTTTTTTTTTTTTGACCGTTCTCCGATTCATTTCTTTTCTAAACAATCTTGGGTTTTATCAACCCTGAGAAATAAAGCGTTTGTAAACATTATGGGAAAAGCAGAAATGCCGGTCCAGTAACCAGCATTTTCTCTCTTCAAACCTTTCATGCAATCAATCCCATCAGTAGACCCACATTTGACTTGCAGTCTGCAAATACTTTAAAATTGGATAAGTCTAAACTATAGTCTTCTAGTAAAGAGTAAACATGGTTTTGAGATTTTTTTCCTTTTTGTTCATGTCAATGATGAGACTTTATGATTACAATTAATGAGCTACATGTACATGTATATTCTTTCACAGCATTGTGTCTTATCTCTTTACCAAACGACAACATTCAAGACTCTATAAGATTGAAAGCATTTGCAGACGCCAAACAAAATGTGGTTAAAATACTGATTCCTGTCTTTAATAGGGTAGAAAACATCGTGGGAAAAGAAGAAAATGCTTGTACATAGTGTTTTCTCTTTTTCCCACAATGTTTTCAAAAGCCTTCTTTCTCAGCGTCGTTCAAACTGGGGATTGTGTGTAAAGGGATAATCATTATACTGTTGGCTGTATCCTGATATATTTTACTCTCAACTTCAATCGGGTTTTACGAGTAGATTAGTATGGACACAGTTAGTTTAATCCCCAAAGATGGCTGCTTTCTTCTCTAAAAGACTGTTTTGAAAACATCGTGACAAAAAGAAAATTTGCCAATGGAGAGCAAATTGTATTTTTTACTACTATGTCTTCACATACATGTAAAAAGAAGTAAAGGAAAATTTTTGATTTAATATTATGTCAACTCATGCTAGGTAAGGACAGTAAACTCTGTAACAGACCCATACATAATTTATTTTCGAAGTCCAAACTGTTATAGGGGTCCTTTATGGCTCAATGGTAAACTACAGAATTTGTGACCTAAATGCCCCGGGTTTGAACCTCACTGGACCCACTTTTTTCGGGGAGTGTCCTTGGGCAAGACGCTTCAGAGCCCTAGCCTTGTACTGGTGAAATCAAGACAATACATGAAATATGTGAACTGTCGCCGTAATATGACTGAAATAATGCTGAAACTGGCTTGAAACACCACTTGAACGGTCAGTCAACCCAAACTTTTATGCAAAGTGCCATTGCCAAAGGCGTTCGTTTTGTGACGAACTTCGCCATCTATATAATCTAATATATAGGAAGTCTTATATATTTTCCTTATATAGATAGCGAAGTTTGTCACAAAACGATCGCCTTTGGGCGTGGCATATAATCACACGATTGTCATTTTTCGAATTATTTCGAAACCGGTAAATTAGTATTTTTGTTTATTATTCTATTTTTATTATTGTTATTTAATTTATTTTTTGTTATAAGCGTTGAAAGCGCTGGTGTGGCATTTGTCATGGGAGCCATATGTGGAATTTATAGTGTACAGAAAAAAAAATCGAAATATATATAATCCATACAAATTTTGGCTTGATAGTCAATCTACTAATCTAATCAATACCTTTGTCAGAAAGCAGTTGTAAGTAATATTTAATCTTATCCTACTTATCTTGACCTAGGATGTCCTTTGCGACAAGTGAAGACCAAAATAAAACTGCACATCCGTTTCTATGAATGAAAAGGCATGATAATGAAAACATTTTGAAGTATTTGAAACTTTTCTTAGCACGTCAAATCAGCATATTGTGCTATTTACACCAAAACTAAATTATTTACCATAAGTCAACAAGAAACATCATCAGAATGTATTGACTTTTGTGTACACAAGAGGAGAGTGAAAGAGACTTCAACCCTCAGATAAAACAAATCATGACTTCGGAAGTATTTTATAAAGGTATACTCTTGAACATAACGTAATGATGTTTTACTCTTATAACACTACTATTAGTGTGAGGTCATTCCTGAGCAGACTGCTTCAGGTGATACAGATTCATAGAAACAAATAAGCCTGAAGCAAACAAACGCTTTTCTACGATCCTTTCGTTTATACAGCTGTATGCTGAAGCTAACAACTTTAAACAAAGTCCTGCAAATATTGCAAGCCGGGTTACTGTAACTTAAAATCAAATATTTCAATATGTAAACATTATGCACTTTTCCATAGAGTAACGCGCGATCATGTGGGACGAACGAGCCCGGGCGAACAGGCCTAGGGACGAAATTGTTTTGGGACGAACGAGCCTGGAACCGAGTGGTCAGGGGACAAAGATTAGTGTATTATTGCGCCAATAGAAAGCTATGAGCGGGTAAAATTATTTTTGGGCTAGTTTCAATATGATATGTGTACGCTTGTTTACATAACATTGTTCTTATGTTAAAAAATGATTTGAATGAAGATCTAATAAATTCTAACTTGAATCTACATTTCGGAAAAACAAATGACCATTGTCACCATAAAACATAATCTCATGCCATGGTAACTTTGTAGAGTGATACATATCCATTGTGCTTATCTACAAACAACTTCAAAAAACAAAATACAGTGGCCAAAACTTTATGCCGTTGAGATAAGGTTTTTTCCGACCTAGAACAATTGTAAAACAAGAGAATCATATCTAGTTTTTGACTTATGTCCATATTAGCCATTTTAAAATGTTTTAAGAGTCTTGCAATTACCACTATTCCAGTGGCATCTGTAAACGGATGTTAGACTATAACTTATTTGTTGTCTGAATACAACTTTGATATGAATTACCCAATGCTGTAAAATTGCACATCTTTTTTAGGGCTTCTTTTTTCGAAAACATTGAGGTTCAGCACTGTCATAGCCCTGGCGTCATCTGTGTCATCCGACTCTTTTACATCTTTGTCGACATCGTCATGCAAAAAACTTTGACATCTTATTGATGTCTCTGTTATTACTGAAGATAATTATTTACTTCAAACTCTGACTAGTTGTTACCAATCAAAAGGAGAACCTATACAAGAGGGGGAGTAACCATTTAAATACTTTCGACACAGATATGCTCCTTTTTACTTAGAATTTTCACTAAAAGCAAATGCAGCCAAGCGTTGGCACCTGCATGTGGTGCTCTTGTTGCACTCATGATTGTTGCAAATACTAGGTCAGTTTGAACTGGTGGAATTTGTGTCTGAAAGAATAGAAAACGCTGTTTTAAAAGGAGAAAATTCTGGTAACTAGTATTTTCTCCTTTTCCCACAATGTTTCCAATAACTTCTTTTCTCAGGGTCGTTTGAAGTCTGTTACTTTGTGTTAAGAGGTTAAAATTTCAAATTATACCATAAATATAGTATACAAAGTGGCTTTTGAAGTGAAATAGGTACAGAATGGTTAGTTTTATGCATGAAATAGTAGAAATAGTTGCTGCAACATTTTCAATTTTCATAATCAGTTTAAAGTCTGTAGATGATAAAAAGCGAATATACATATGGAATATTACAACAGTCTGCATTTCTGCGTGGTCGGATCATGTCTCTTTGCGTGTTTAAAGAGATGCGAATCTGATGAGACGGTCTTATCCGATTCGCATCTCTTTAAACACGCAACGAGTTTAAACTCTGTAGGTGATAAAAAGCAAATATACATATGGAATATTACAACAGTCTGCATATCTGCGTGGTCGGATCATGTCTCGTTGCGTGTTTAAAGAGATGCGAATCTGATGAGACCGTCTCATCCGATTCGCATCTCTTTAAACACGCAACGAGACATGATCCGTCCACGCAGAAATGCAGACTGTTGTAATGTTCCTTTTATTATATACATGTACCTCACCACTACAACTGTAACGATACATCATAAAATCGATACGAATAACCGAAAAATCTGAGAACTACATTTTATTGTAGATATATGTACAATATTTATGAATGGCGGATAAATAAAAAGAGATGACGGTAAGTCTGTATAGATCAGGATGCATTTAATCAAAGTACTGAAAGTACTGACAGACTAGCGAATTTGATTGTTTGATTGATTGATTGATTGATTGATTGTATGGTATTTATTAACCCTGTTTTCAACATTTCAGTCATGTAGCGGTGGACAGTGCACATATCCATGCTTTCCTGGAGTTTCTTTTACCAGTACTCCGCACAATATTCTTTCCAAGCCACTGGCTCCTTTCCCATATAACCATCGTCGAAACGTGAGCGAGAAATGAATCATGCCGCAATGACTATCATCAATCCTCGGAAAGAAATTCGTTGAGGATCAAACCAGCGACCTCCTGTTCTCAAGTCCTGTATGCTACCGACTGAACTGCCGGGGCTATATGTGCTATTGGTTAACTATAATCCAGTTTAAGTTTAACCCTTAACCTGCTAAAAAATGTTAAATGAATCTTTCAAGCTGATGGTAAACACCTGAATATTGCTACTGCTATTTTACAGTTACACTTTGGAGAAAATCTATCCTCTTATCGGATAATGTAGATCCAAGATCAGACTTCACACATTGTCTGCAAAAGGACATAGAGTCGCGGTAGTGCTAGTAAAAGAAACTCAAGGAAAGAATGGACAGGTGCTCTGGCCGCCGCAATATCACTGAAATAATGTTGAAAACGGCGTTAAACACCATGCAGTCAAATAGTCTATATCTAATAGCACAAGATGTAGTTAACTATTTAACTCTCCTTAGAAAACGAAAAAAATTACATCCGTACAAATTCAAAGCTGTTGCAGTCCATGAATTAAATGTGGCTGAACTGATGAAACATGATTTCAGAGGGGCAGAAAAGAATGTGGGAAAAGGAGAAATGATGGATACCAGCATTTTCTCCTTTTCCCACAATGTTTACAAAGGGACCTTTCCCCAGTACCATTAAAACTTGGGATTGTTTGGTAAAAGGTTAATAGAATAACAGTTTAACATAATAGTGTACACAATGATCTAAATAATGGACGACTGAAGGAATGACAAGGGTTCCCTGTCCAGTGGGGCTTGATATAGCTGGGATTTGCTACTAGTCAACCTAGGTGTATCTATTAATAGATTCATTCATAATGTTACAGTTGTGTAGGAATAAGTGATTCAATTTACATATAAGCAAAGATCTTGTACCTTATAAATGACATCTCGTTCAGTTTATTACTTTGTAAGACAACATGTTCAAAACGGAGAGGTAGAGATTTAGTGGTTTATGTCTAAATTGTCATGTATAACAGAATTAAGATTTCTAAAAGAGAGAAGTATTTTCTGTGTGGCAGTATTACAGAAGTAGTCCGTGTAATACGAGTATGCTGTACACACGATACTAGGCTGATACGGAAAAGTTTTGCGTCCAGTTGTATTGTGAAGTTAGATAACGCCCGTATTTTACTCGGATCATTTATAGGTATGTAATAAATTTAATGATTAAGTATGGTCATTTTCGGGCAAAACAACCTACCTTTACAAGGATAAATCAGTACCCCTCAGAATTAGGGAGAATAACTAGGGCTAAATCAATCATGGCCAAAATGACCCTTGGGCCAAAACCAATCATAGACAAAACAGCACAGGACAATGCTGATATACGATAACTGACATTTCCATAGCATAATTTGGCTCATTTTATCATGTAGTCTGTATGTGAAAATGTACAACTTGCTTTTTGTTAGTGTGTTTATCCACTTGAGTCTGTGCAACCATATTTTATGTTCACTATATATTCTTATATTAAATATTAAAAGTTACTAGAATAATTTTATCTTTAACCCTGTACCACACAATCCTGATTTTAATATCCCTGAAGAAGCTCTTAGAATACTTTGTAGGAAAAGGAGAACATGCTGGAAAACAGCATTTTCTCCTTTTCCTACAATGTTTTCTACCCTTCCCTACACAACTTTCAATTTTTCAGTCACATTTATTTCACCATCTGCAAATGCTTTCAATTTGGTCCAGACTGAAATTTTGTTGTTTGGTAAAGAGTTAAATGGCTGGTCTAGCACAATGAGGAGCCTTATCAGACAGTGCACATAACATTGTTAGCAAAAATATTTGCGTCTTTGGAACAGGCTGTTATTCATGGGTGTGGTGGTCTGATTGTTGCAATTGTTGTATGTATGACAAAGATTTATCAGTGGTCACTCATTTATGTTGTCAGTCTAATTTACAAAAGCAGTCTAGTCAAAGTTACTTAATGTGAAAGAAAATCTTAGTGGTCCCTCATATAGAAGTAACCAACTCAATCAATTTTAACACTACCGCATAATCCCCTGTTGAAACAACCCTGAGAAAAGTTTGTTTGTTTGTTTGTTTGTTTTTTAAACAAGGCTAGTAACCAGTATTTTCTCCCGTTCCCACGTTTTCTACAGTTTCAAAGACAGGAATAATCTTTTGAGCAAAATTTGTATTTTTCGTGTGCAAAGGCTTTCAATTTCGTTGAGTCTAAAATGTTGCTGTTTGGTAAAGAGTTAACTTCCTCAAACAAATAGGGATACATTTGTTTGTTTCAAAAGGTGAATATGTATTAGAATTGAAAGCCTCAGTTTGAAGGAAATAGCTTGCAAAATATTGTGGAAAGCATGCATTTACTCATTATGCACAAGAAATATGCCCTTCCCAAGAATGATTTTTTTTTTTCAAAAATTGTCTGCTGCTAAAACACTGAGTCTGCCTGTGTAAAGGTTAAATATATGATTTTCAAATGTGTACTCGTAGGCATGTGAACTTCTACTTCTAGGAACAAAAATGGGATGTAGGATTGAAGTTACAATAGTGAACAGCAAGATGTTGACATCTGCCGCACTTCCGGAAAAGTATGCAGTGATAAAAGAATGGTACTTTTCACCCCAGTTTTACATGAAGAGAGCTGAAAATGTATGATATAAGGCGCCACAGATACCTAAATATATGTATTGTATCTTTGCTTCATCTTATGTAAGCAGCATGCAGCCATGCTCAGGTACTGCAGATGGTGGTGTGCAGGATTTGAGACCAGGAAGTTGCAGGTTGAATCCCCAGCTTGGCCAATATATTTCAGATTGTTGCTAGTCATTGAGAAAGGATAAATTCCTCTCTCACTCCTGATTATTGTTTCGACGATGGTTATATGGGAAAGCAGCCAGTGACTTGGGAAGAATGTTGTGAGAAGTACTGGTAAAAGGAAACTCTGAAAACGCGGGAAAACAGCTAGTAGCCTGGGAGAGGAATAACATGCAAAGCACTGGTAAAAGAAAGAATGGGAAAAAATGGATAGGTGCAGCAGCTACTGCTTTATAACTGAAATAATGTTGAAAATAGCATTAAACACAAAAAAATCTTAAAGTGAGGCTTTTCTCATGCCTTTCATATTCACTGTGTACTCAGACGATTACTTAGTATTTATTAATTCCATTGTATTTTCAATCTATGATGAAATTAAACTTTTTCTCCAGAATGTTTTCAACTTTGTGATAAAATGATTGTTACTGGAAATGAAATAGAGGGGGGTATACTGGTTTCACCCTATCTGTCTGTCGGTTCGTCAGTCGGTCCTTGTTTTCGTTTCTGTGCTTTAACTCAAAGATCGTTTGACATAGGATCCTGAAACTTTATACAAGTGTTGCTCATAATCCAGGGAGGGGCCCTATTGTTTTGGGGTTACAAGGATCAAAGGTCAAGGTCACAGGTGAACTTTGTTTGAAAATTATTTCCGCACTCTACCTCAGTAGCTGTTTGACCTAGGACCCTAAAACTTCGTTCATATCAGCATTGTTTTGACCAATAATTTTATAACCTCAGGCTAAAGGACCTGATTGGTAGTACTGGTAGTACAAATACTTAACTGGCTCGATGTTAACCCTTAACCTGCTAAATAAGTGAAATGGAACTTTCAAGGTGATAGTAAAGACCCATATGTTGCTATTTCAAAGGAAATTTTCAGGGGAAAAGTATGTCTTTATCAGACGGTGTAGATTGTTTTGTGCAGGTTCATCTTGATCTGCACCTGTCCGCACCTGTCCGCGAAAGGTCCTTGAGCCTCGATTAGCAGCTTAAGGATTAAACATAAATCATTGTATCATCTCACTCTTTTTATGTCCCAGCCATAATACAATAAACACATATATAGCATGTAGTGTTGTATATCTGTTCTTCAGTGTTGTGTTCATTACGGGCACATAACTTTGATGTCGCTGGTTTGATTCCCGGCTCGGCGAATTTCTTTCCGAGGATTGGTGATAGTCATTGCGACAGGATTCATTCATCCTTCACCGCTGACCATTGTGTCGACGATAGCTATGTGGGAAAGCAGCCAGTGGCTTGGAAGTAATATTGTGCCTAGTACTGGTAAAATAAACTTTAGGGAAGCATGGTTATGTGCACTGGCGATAAAACTGAAATAATATTGAAAACGGCTTAAACGCCATACAATCAATGAATCATTTTACTTGAATAATGGCATTTTTACAGATTTTCTGCTGTAGTTATTTTTATATTAATACAAAAATGTCTATATTTGGTCCTTTTATTGAGATCAGTACAACAATTTTTCTTCCAGACCATTGACTGCATTCTCACATATACTTGGTTTGTATATTGTTTTGTTGTCAACAAAACGTTTTCAAAACATCTTGAATAGGCCCTTGAAAGAGTTCACAGTTTTTGAGGTTGTTATCAAATATAAATTTCTTCAGTTAGAGTACAAACTCGATTGGACTCAAGGCCCCTTCAAAATCTTAGGTGTAACATTCACATGTGAAGTCTTTAATATATGGGATGTTAATTCTGATGAAATTTACAATAAAATAGAAAACGTAAAAAATGGGCAAAAAGAAAATTAACTTTGTTTGGAAGAATTACAATTATAAAATCGTTAGCGTTATCAAAGTTTATACACCTCTTTTTAGCACTACCTAATCCGCCTGGTGAACTTATTAAAAAGCTCGAAAAATTATTCTATAAGTTTCTATGGAATTCTGGACCAGACAGAATAAAAAGAAGCATTGTTATCAAAGATCTGGCTGCTGGAGGTTTAAGAATGATTAATATTAACATATTTGTGAAAGCACTTAAAATATCATGGTTGCGAAGACAAATCTTAAATCTGGAAAGTATTTCATGGTATACACTGTCTCAAATTGACTTTGAAAATCTGTTAAGTATGGGGGCTGGATATCCCAAGAAGTAATTAATGATATAAACAATCCATTCAGGAAAGATATCTTGAAAAGTTGGTATCAATTTTGCAATTCAGTAGAGGTTAATAGCGTTAAAGATGTGTTGGATTCCCCCATCTGGTATAATAAAAACCTCACAAATGGACATAACTTTTGCATTAAAAACTGGTATGAAAAAGGAGTGAAATACATATCTGATCTATTAGATGAACATGGTAATATTCATATGTTTGAGGATTTTAAAACCAGATATGGAATAAGAGGTACCTCTTTAGATTATCAATCACTTTTAAGGAAAATACCAAAATTTTGGCAGGGTTTGTTAAATGAAAATAAACCTTTTAGTATTCTAAACAGATTCAATGTCAAATGTAATATATATGTAAAGGAAACACTAAAAGATAAAAAAGGGGTATAGAAGATTTTATAACACCATGACACAAGCCTTCAAAATGGAATCAGAGAATAAATGGAGTCAAGAACTAGGAATGATAAATAAACAAGAATATAAAAAATACAATAAAGTCATACAGTGTGTGAAAGAAATAAAATTAAAAGACTTTCAATATAAAATAACTAATAAGATATTAGTTACAAAATATTTTCTTCACAGAATAAATAAGATTGATAATAATTTATGTGAATATTGTCAACATGCGCCAGAAACCATATTTCATTTATTCATAGAATGTGAGATGGTTAAAAGATTCTGGGAAAACCTCAAAATCTGGTTAAACGACAATGCAAACATTAATATTAGTTTAACAAACAAAACCATTCTGTTTGCAAATCAAGACAATAATCCATTAAAGAGTTATATTATGGTATTGGCCAAGTATTATGTATATGCAAATAAATTCTATATGACTGATTTAAGTATCGATAGGTTTATAAATATGTTAGGAAAAAAGTTCCAGGCGGAAAAATATTTTCGTCCTATCAGTATGGGAAAAGTAGCCATTCAATATAATTCAACTTAAGTTAAAGGAGAAGGAAAAGGAACGATTGTCTGCTTGCACAAAAAGGGGACACGTCTGAGTTAAGGTCAAGTGTTTTGTTTACGGCGTAAAAAAGTCACGTGTCACATTTCTAGGTACTGGACAGTTTTACGGGGAAAAGGAATCTCGGAGGATAGCCGGCATTGACCAAAATATATTTAACCCTTAAATCTATCACATTTTTTCTGCCTCTGCAGTAATTGTAGTTCAAGAAAATACTGCACCACATAGCTTAATCATTCCGAATAACAGCAAGCTTAAAATTGCCCTTATTTTGATCCCCTTTATCTACAGACTGAAAATGTTGACTTAACTCTTAAAGAAAGCTTCTCAGACTTTATAATCTCACCAAAGTTGAAAAATGATTCATAGAAATTATAGTAAGCTGATAGCTGGCAAATCATCAGCATAGAAGGACAAACGTAAGAAAGAAATAACGGTATTTCCTTGACGGGGTACGTAGCCTCTTAAGGTATTTTCAGATTTTGTGCCAAAGTTCCGCGAAGATTTTGGGAGTGCCCCATGCTTAATCACACGCATCGATTACAAGCATGCATTTTAAAATCAGTGTGATGACGTCATATCTGATGTCATAAAAATAGACAAAGTTACCGATTGCAAAATGGCCTTGCCGCTAGTTAAACGTCCAAACATGCACCTTTTATTGAATATATATAATCGCCAAGACAAGAAAAAACTTTATCCCGTTTTCGTTATTTAAACTGACTTAATAAAAGGGTAACCTAATAAATTTAACTTTATCCGGCAGCTGTGTATTCCTACGCGCTATAAGGTTAATGATACAGACTTGTGCCATAAATTCAAACGTCTAAAAACAAAGTAACTGATGTTAACTCTGAATGAGATCTGAAAATATATAATCACCAAGACAAGAAAAAACTGTATCTAGTATAGTTGTATTTATTGATAATTTACATGAAATTTTGATGTGCGGCATGAAAACTAAACAACCCCCTTTAAATCACCTTTCAACTTTAATTCCCATGAATCTTTGAGCTTCGCTTTCTGGAATAGAACAACCTTGAAATGAATTTGGTCTGTACTGAAAATGTCCTTTTTACGACTTTTCAATCATTTTCATTAGATCTAATACCGCGTTGCAAAATTTTCGGTACATGTATTATATTCCACCTATCGGTGGGTTTCTGTATCTAAGATCGACATCGGAAAAGTAGTCTGATCTTAATTCATATCTTGCATATTACGACCTCTATTGACCTTTGTGAAGAGAAAAGATCTAGATTAGCCTGAATGTCCATGCAGCCTGATCCCAGTCTATTTCTCCGAAACCGAGTAGGTTTGTTTTGCACTGCACTCATTTATGTTTAAGAAGTGTGCCCTACACAGCGGAAAACTCTCTTTCCAAGCTTTTGGCTTCTTTCCTTAAAAAAAAGAGTGTATATATCTAATTTGACTCAAAATTTCGATATCTGTTCTGTATCATTTCTAATGGTTCTGACACGTACAGGCCTTACATAGGCTATTTACAAAATCGTTTGACCAAAGTGTATGTTATTAGAGAATCCATATTACAGAGACCGAAATTAAGCGTTAATGTGTCAACCAAAAGTATCAGACGCTTTAGAAGAAAATATAACCCCATTTACCGGTAAACAGTCCTATTAAAAATAAAGTCGAAAAATATGCATCGTTCTGTCATTTATGGTTTATATTGTGTTTTTAGCTGAAAGCCAGCAGAGCTGATGTCATGGCGTGGTTTCCGTCGTCTGTCCGTCCGTCCGTTAGTCTTTTTCTTGTTTACGCGATAAAATCTGCATTTGTGGTGGGATCTTCACGAAACTTGCACAGTTTGTTGATCTCATCAAAAGCTTGAATCCTATTGATTTTGAAAAAAATTTTCGTCCTATCAGTATGGGAAAAGTAGCCATTTATAATTGAAACTTTCCATTTCTTGTCTACGCGATAAAGTCGGCATTTTTCAGTTGGATTTTCATGAAACTTACACTGAAGCTTTATCTCTTTACCAAACGACACAATTTTAGACTGGTCCAAATGCAAAGCATTTGCAGATGACCAAATAAATGTGGCTAAAAAATTGAAATTTGTTTTGGGAAGGGTAGAAAACATTGTGCTGGTTACCAGCATTTTCTCCTTTTCCCATAATGTTTTCAAAAGGCTTCTTTCTCAGGGTCGTTAAAACTCGGGATTGTGTGGTAAAGGGTTAAATCATCAATAACTTGAACCCTTTTGATTTTTGAAAAAAAATCTTGTAAGCAGAATGGCAAAAGTAGTCATTTATGGTTGAAAATTTACATGTATTTTTTACGCAAGTAAGTACGCATTTTTTCCAGTTCTTTTGAAACTTGCACGGATTATTAAACGCTACTAAAGATAAAGAAAATCTAGAAATCATTCTAGGAAAAGCAGCCATATGATGACTTAGAATTGTTTAATCAATACAGTCAGCAGTAATCACATTTCTTTCATCTTCGCAAGCCAAGGTGACGATCACTACGTGGATCTTACCCCTTGGCTGATCGAGTCGAAATTTGTTAGCACAGCGACGCGCCATCTACTGGATTTTGATTGTTATCACCTCTAGATTTACGTCATCGAAAACCAATCAAACGTCGCATAACATAACTCTTTTGGGCATAGACTTGTTTACCTTTCTCGGTGTTGGGCTGTGATCAGTTAAGGGCTTAGGTGTTGTTGTTTTAACGGGGGTCCTTGACAATTGGCAACTAAGGTTAAGTTCAAATACAGTTTGTTCAGCATGATTTTTCCGTAATTTGCCAATAATTGACTGCTTTTCAGATCGCAAACTTGATAGACGGTTTATCAAGTTAAAATCTATTTTCGAAATCTTATGTTTCGAGAAGCAAAATCCACACACTTACTTTGACAGTCCATCATCTGGTGTTGCGATATATCCTAAAACTTCATTTAACTGATTTGTGACAGTGAATGTTGAAGAAAATATTTTTCGTCTGTATTTTGTTGGTTATAATTCCCAGCATATCCGATAACTTTCTTCTAAGGTCATGTTTATTTACGTTCTGCTGATGTTGGATGGCAAATGTAACGCGCTATTTGATTGGTGCTTTTAGTCCTGACTGCAACCAATGATTACTCGTATCGCGAGGCTAACAAATTTCGACTCGATCAGCCAAGGGGTAAGATCCACGTAGTGATCGTCACCTTGGCTTGCGAAGATGCATTTCTTTGAAACTTGAAGGGATTGTTATTACAATGAGAACTGAAACCAAATCAAATTTGGCTGGATCCAAACAACTGGTGTTTAAGAAACTATGTGTTTTCTTTTTGCATCATGGATTAATGATGTATGCTAGAAAATAAGCAAAACCACTGCCAGTGGAGCGATTCAAGTCCTCAAAGGTCTCTGTTTTTCTTTTTTTTTTCTTGAGACATCCATGAGCGCTTGTAGTATTTAAGTAAAGTTAATATTTTGACTTCTATAGGTTATTTCTGAAATAAATATATAAATCTACAATCCTATCAATGCTATGATTTTTCAAACTATCGGGGTGCTGTCGTATTTGTTTACTTTGTCCTACGAGCTTAGTGCAATTTTGTAATTGGATAGTCTTTTAACTCTTATCCTGCTAAATAAGTAAAATGAAACTTTCAAGCCGATAGTAAAAACCCAAATTTTGCTATTTCAAAGGTATGTTGAAGGAAAGATATCTCCTTATCGATCAGTGTAAAAACAGTATCCAACTGCACGTTCTGTGCGGTCTGCTCTGAAGCTACACTGTCCGCCAAAGGTCGCTGAGTCGTGATTACCAGCCTAAGGGTTAAGTGGACCAGAGAAAAGAAAACTCTCAATAGAATACTTTATTCTTCAGTCAATCAGTCTATCATCTTTGACATTCCAATCAAACATGCAGGAAAGTTGGTGGACACAATTTTATTTTTTTTGTCCGTGAGCGCATGAATTGCTTTGAACTTATAACAGACGAATGTCTAGAATTCTTCAAATTCAAAGCATTAGCGGCAAAATAAGAAAAGACTCAATTGGTAGGGTATTGTGGGAATTAAAAAAAAAATGTTGGTTATCATATTTTTCCACTGTCCACTATGTTTTCAAAGCTCTTCTTCCACATGGTAGTTGAAACACGTGATCGGCTGATGCAACGATTAGCATGTGAGCAAAACTTTCCATAATTTTCCTATCTTAAAAGGTCAAGGCTGTGCCCTTCATTTTTTTCCCATACAGAAACCATGTATATATAAATTGTCCAACACCAATCCTTATAAGAATATCAAAGTGCATAAAAAAATACAAGTATCTTGCTAAAAGGGAAATATCATGGACATGAAAAATCTCGGTTGACTATTTCTCCATTTGTTCCAATGTTTCTGTACAGACTAGGGTCTGCATCAGGTACTTTCAAGATAAAGGTTTATTACGCCCGAACACAAACACGCCACCTGTTTGCTCAAATACGATTGGATACTAACAATCATGCGCACTTCGGTGCTATATATTTCACCGTCTCCGCACTGTGCGCACAGATTCCACTTGCTATTATACTGAAATTTCCACTGTTGCTCAGAGTCGAAATTTCAATTATTTTTACAAGGAAATAAAGCACATCATTTACAGTTAACAGAAATCGTAACCAAAAGGTAGGATTTTCTTATTTTATTTGATTTACATTCAAGAGATTTGAATGTTTATCTTATCGTCACATAATTCTCATTTTGAGTTATCTGTGCTTTCGAATTACAGAATATCGAAGTCACTACAAATGTCTCTCTTTAAAGGACAAGTGTGTTTGTTTATCTGGACTGTAAAACTTCATACAAATGTCGAACACGGTCTTGTACAGAAAACAATACAGCAGAAAGCTCTAATTGCTCGTATGAACCATCAGAAATGCTGCTTTACTGTTTTCTAAAGCCTTTATATTCCAACAATCGGGTGAAATTTGTCAATATGAACGATATAGATTTTGATCAGACTGCTCGGAACAGAGACACTCATGTATGAAATTATTACATATTTGTATAATCCGCATTTCACTGTACGAGCCGACAATGCTGAAAAGTATAGATGTAGATCAGAGTTCTCAGAATCGAGCCACTGATGTATTCGATAATGACGTGTTTATATAATCAATATTTCATTATACACTAACACTGAATGCCAAGTGAGGTAAGAGTTGGGTACAACAGTGAACAGTAGAGTGGT
This sequence comes from Tridacna gigas, assembly GCA_945859785.2. Lineage (NCBI taxonomy): Eukaryota > Metazoa > Mollusca > Bivalvia > Cardiida > Cardiidae > Tridacna > Tridacna gigas. The sequence continues at coordinate 2,009,863 of OX244034.2, read as the reverse complement.
AGATCAGGTAGCTCAGAATCGAGCCTCTGCTGCATTCCACTAATATGTATTTTTAAAATCGATATTTTACTGTGTGTTAACTCCTTAACAGACTGCAAATTTCAAATCTCAAAAGGGAAAAATTTGCAGACGACAAACCGTGGCTATAATTATGGGATTAGCCTCCAAAAGGGTCAGAAAGATATTGTGGGAAAAGGAGGGAATGTTGGTTCACAATATTTTCTTCTCCTATGTCTCAGAAAAATCTTCCCTAAGATCATTATAACGTCGGTTTGTGTGGTAAAGGATTGGTCAGTGCTGTGTATGTCTTTTCGTACTTGAATGAACTGTGAAGATATTGATCAGACTGCTCAGATAGATTAATCTATTCATTTGAATAATTACATACTTGTTCAGTTGATTTTTCAATGTACGTTAGGCCAACTACGTAAGATCCTCGCGAAAAGTTAAGGCGTAGATCAGACTGCTCACAAGAAATTGACCAATCTGCTCGAATAATTTGACTTGACTGAGTAAGATTTTCGGCCCTTAAGAGAAAAATTAAGATGTAGAGCAGGCTGTTCACAACAAACTTACCTATTTATTTAAATAAACACATACTTGTAATGTCAATATTTTACTGTACGGTAGACCTTTCCATGCTGTGTGAGACCTCGGGCAATGTGACAGTTACAGTAGATTAAGATCAGACTGCTCACAACAAATCAACCTAATTATTTGAATAATAACAAGTTTGTAGAGTCAGTGTTTCAATGTCCGGTAGACCTGGGCATGTTGTGTAAGACTTTGGGCACTGTTTATGACAGTGTAGATCAAGATCAGACTTTAGCTATGAGCACGGAAGTCTTGGATCTACAATTATCCGATTATGTAACTTGATCAAAATTATTTTCGAAGAATAACGATAATCATTGTGACAATATTCATATCTCTCTTCCATCGCTAATTATTATCTCTCTCACCCTGTCTCTATTATCAGTCTCACCCTGTCTCTATTATCAGTCTCACCCTGAATCTATACCATCCGATTACTCGGCTATGTTAAAATCTTATATTTTTTTCCTTGCAACCGCATCTCCTTTTTCCACAGTATTTTCAAAAACTCTCTTCGTCAGAGTTGTTGCAAATGGAATTGTTCGGAGAAAAGACCTAGATCTGTGACATTATAAATTGATCTTAGAAATATTAAATGACTTTAGGTAGATCGTCTTGCCTTAATAGTAGATTTATCGTGTATATCAAGATTAGACTACTCGGAGCATGCAGTCTCATCCTGAATATACACCGTCCGATTACCCGGCTCGGCAAATATTTGTTCCAAGGATTGATCAGAATTTAGTTCTGGATCTAGTCATTTTTACATTAGATTTGTTAATCTCACACCTTGGAACGTTTTTCCCGACTTCATTCGTGTGAGAAAGCAGCCAGTGGCTTGGAAAGAGTTATCATTCATACAGCCATTTTTTTCAACATAACTCTTACCACAGATAGATCTATTTATCCAAAATTCGTCCATTAAGCGTGAAGTGTCGATATAAGCGAATGTTCGTTTTCCCAGGATGTTTCCCAAATCGCCAATTAGAAGAACAAACAAAGAATAAATCTAGTTAACAGATATACGCTACAGAGGATCCATTCACTAATTAATGTCGCTCAATATTACGATGCCGCCTTTATGACTGACGTCCAACTCTGACGTAATTTTTATCTTTATTTTCCCGCGTAGCGTTTCTTTACATAGTGTTTGTTCTCCTAGAGATTATCGCTTTAGAAATTTAGCTGTACAGACAAATCTAGAGAGCTTGGATAGATCTAATTATTCTGGTCATACCTTAGGTATTTTTTATTTGTTTATAATTGACTTTTGCACAACTGTTCGTATTTTGTAAATGAAATCTTTCGAATTGTCGCTAAGAGAGTGGATCAAGATCAGGTTGTAGAATGTGCAGTCTGATCTTAGATTTACACTGTCTGTTATTTTAAAGCTTTTCTTTCTTAGAAATGCAAATATAGATGTAGATCAACCGACTGTAATAGACTTATGGTTGTTATAGAAGTTTTTTGCTTTTAATCATTTTATGTCGCTTTCAACAGTAATTAAGTTTAACCACGGCGATAGCTTACTGGTAACTGACACTCAGACGTTGTGATGGCTTTATTGAACGAAACTGATAGATCGTAAATTAATAAAACCAGTCGATCTGGAGATCCTTCAGTAGATCTAAGTTTTTTGTCTGAAATATTTATCTAGATCCACTATCTTTATTGTTTATTTTCTTTTTCAGAATTCATACAAAAACAGCTACTGCAGTACCGATAACAGTCGAGTTTGTTGAACGCGAGATAAATCTAGATCTCTAAGTATTCAAGGTAAATAACAGCTGGTCTACCACAAGTCTGTAAGGAGTTGGTAAATCTAATATATTTATATAGATCTAGATCTATACAGCATTTCAGAATTTTTTTTCCGTGTTTACTTGAATTAAGGTTAGTACTTACTCACTGTATTTAAGACCTGTCTGTTGATTGGCTGAACCAAAATTTCTGGGCTAATCATAAAGTTAGATCTAGATTAAGAAAAAAAAAAAAAAAAAAAATGGAATTTTGAAACGGAGGCAAATCGCATTGAAGTTCGAATGGCGTCTAACGCCGGTTTCAACTCTTTTTAGATCATATCGCTGCAGACAGTATACCTATCCATGCTTTCCTTGAGTTTCTCTTAAAACAAGGGCAACTTTTCTTTGAAAGGCGAGAAAACATTGTGGGAACAGGAGAAAATGCTGGTTACCAGCATTTTCTCCTTTTTCCTCACTGTTTTTCAAAGCTTTCTTCTTCAGGTTCGCTAAAACGGAATATTTTTGGTAAAGAGCTTAAGTTTAATTAACTGTGATTAAATCTATTGCAGACACAACCACCAAAATGGCTGAGGGGGGTTCATATAGATACAGCCCTACAGGAAGGAACGACAAGGACAGTGAAAAAGAGGACGAAGAAGAAATGTATCGACAGATAGAAGAAATGAGTTTGGGTGAGAGAGGGAGAAAAGGAGCAAAGTGTGAGAGTTGTGTGCGTGATGAGAGTCCGAGGTCTGAGAGGTATGAGAGTCCGAGGTCTGAGAGGTCTGAGAGGTCTAAGAGGTACGAGGGTGCGAGACGGCTGTATGGGAGGGTGGCTGTTTTTCTATGTTTTGTATGTGAGATGTATGTGTGTGCGGAATGTATGCCCAGACATAGAAAACACGAAGGTATGAAAGTGAGAAGAAAGGAGAGTGAGAGACAGACCGATAGAGAGGAAAGTGGGAGTGAGAAAAGGACAGGTAAGAACCGGGGATTTTTGGAGAAACTATTTGTATTTAGAAAGAAATCTGATAAGAAAGCGGAGAATAAGAGAAAGGAGGAGGAAGAAGAAAGTGAGAGTGACAGAGTGAAAGAGCCGGGTGAGACAGACAGATTTTTGGTAAAAATTGTCGATACGCTTATGGGTGAGAGTGAATTAAAGAGAAGAACGAAACTGAAGAACAGCCACGCCATTGTTTATGATCGAGTTGAAGTAAAACACGAATTGGATCGGAGGTATTGTATTATAAGTGGATTGTGTGGACTGGAGAACAAAAGGTGGGTAGTCTGTGATTGGTTTAATCGTTGTATTAAAATATTTAAAGTCGGAAGTCACGTGTTACAACGTTATATACGGTTTGTAGGGTTTGACTCTCAACCTCGGGATGTTACAGAAATACATTTAAAACAGAATTCTTCTGAACCGAACTTAGTGTCCGGTAGCAGTTCTGATATTTCTGCAACAGACTGGGCTGATCTGGGTAAACAATGTTTGATAGCAGTAACGTTACCATTTAAACATCAAATAATGTTTATAGATTTAAGTAAAAAACCCGCAAAACCACAAAAAGTGATTAAAACGGAGAGGGAATGTTGGTCTATACAGTTTTACGATGACAAGATTTTTACCGCCTGTAAAGAAGAAGATCTTGGCCCTCCCTGGTATGTTTATATAAAATCTACAGACGGAGACACGCTAAACATGTTTGACACTGATAGCTCTGATCCTGATCTCGCCGTTGTTTCTGGACGAGTCTATTTAACTGATTGGAGCAATAACAAAGTACAATGTAGAAATGTTGAGGGTCAAGTTATCTCGAAATTTACAATAGAAGGGTCGGGGCCTGAAGGAATCAGTGTAGACCCAGATAACAACGTGTATGTATGTGCATGGCGTCACAACAAAGTTTATAAACTGGATGCTGATCTGACTCGATACAAGTCGGTGTTAGATCAGACTGCAGGTTATATAAAGAGACCCCACGCTCTGTGCTGTTACAGAAACAAATTATTTATCAGCCATTACGTGTCGTCACCTTTAGATAACTTTGTTACTGTGGTCCGACTGCTTTAACGGCACTTCGACCTGGACATTGTAGATCATCATGTACTTCAGTCAGCCAACATTTAAATCTGCACCACAATATATTCTATCGTTACCATAATCACGGTCTTACCTCTTTTATAAACAATATGTGACCAAGTGGGGTTTTTTGCGGAGAGTGCAGACAAAGATCAACCTGCACATACGTGCAGTCTGATCTTTGTCTACAATCCCCGCTTTTATATCAATAAGTTTTATTAAATAATCTCCATTTTCTGCCGATAAACTAAACAAAATGTATTTTTGTGATAGTTTATAACGGACATTCGGCAGGATATGGGATAAATTACTTTATTCTCAACATTTCATTGTACTTTGTTTAGTAAGCAAGCTGTCGTTGGAAATCTTGTCATCGTATAATTATTTATTGACTTTTGATCAATTAATTTATTTATCTACGCCAGCTTAGATCAGACTTGCCCCACCCAGTCCCTCTGAATTATTTGCTATTCTTGAATTTAAGTCAACTCAAGCCCCCCCTTTTGAAAAATTTCACAATTCCGGATATTCTATAAACATTATTTGAGTTCCAAATGTGCATCTATCAAACATTGTTTATCCGGCAAACAGTGTGGCAGCAGTAATTATTTGTATGCACCATTATTGGCGCTCTGAATGTTTTCTGTCCACAAAAACTGCTGTCAAATCGCAGACTACCCGTCTTCTTATCTAATCTCCATAATCCAAATGCAAGTAGATGATTTTATTTTTTATTTCGTGTTTGAATTTGTTCATTCTCCGGTCCAATTCGTGTTTTACGAGAGAGAGAGAGAGAGATAGTCAGTTGGATTTTTATGAATGTTTACATCATTTTCAGCTGTAATTCATGTATATTTCTTTTATTTTAACAAAGAGAAATTCCGTCAATGCTTTGTTTACACTTTGTTGTTGCCTAATTTTTTATATCAGAGATTTACTTAGCAAGAGACTACGTGTTTCATAGAGAAAATACCACAAAAAAAAATCCTATTTCTTGTGTGTCTCTGTCTTATTTGTTGATAGTTTGCCACCTATTGCCATGCATGGTTGAATGATAAGTCAGTTTTGATCTTAGTGCATTGATAACTCAATATTGATGTTTTGTCCTTAAATACTAAAGTTATACGTTTTTACATGAGCAATGTATCCAACATTGCCTTTTTTTTCTCTTCTGATGTATGTTTTAAATTCGAATATATCTTATGACGAATAGATGTTGAATATATGTATTTCTGTAACCTCGTCGTTTTGTTATTGTTTCTTTACAACAGTATCATCAAAACTTTATTGTCTATTAAGCCGGGCTCGGCTACCTGACTATAATAGCACAACTGTCATAACTTGTTCGAACCTCAACCTCGGCTATCCACCCTTGAATTGTTAGGTGTTTACGCCATTTTCAACAATTTCTCAGTTAGGTAGCGGCCAGTACACCTATCCAGGTCTTGCCGCTGTTTCTTACATCAGTACTTCACTCATTTACGCAAGCCACTGGCTGCTTTCCCACATTGACATCAAGAGAGACAGCTGAATCCTGTCCCGTTGGCTATCATCAATCCTCCAAGAGGACCTGAGACCCGAAATGGCGACCCTTTGACCACAAACCAAGTACTTTACTGGTGCACCGCGCTAGTCACACAAGGTCCGTAATACATGAGTTGTAAGTTCAAATCCCTGGACTAGAAATATCAAGCCTCTTACACATCCATTATAAGTTCAAACCCCTAGACTCGACACACTGATCAGCCTTGTACAACGAAGCATGAATTAATGGATGGATGGATAGATGAAAGAATGATTGGATGGATGAATGAAGTAACCGTGTTGTAGTCATCAGTCTAAATTTAACCTCTATTCCAAGTAACCCTTATTCTGCCCGACCAAAGATAACTTCGCAGAGGGTGTAGGTCTAGATCATACATAAAGCCTAATCAGTTTCTATACACATGTTTGTTTGTATTGTTTGTTTGGAGTTTAACGCCGTATTAATACCTTGGGTCATATTACAGCGACCAGAGCACCTACGCTTGTGTTTTATGGCTTTCTCACACCAGTACGGACACAACTTTCTTTCCAAGCCACTAACTACTTTCTCACATGCATCAGAGTTCAGAGGCGAAAAATCCCCACACAGAAAGTGTGCTTCAACCAGGTATCGGAACCGCAACCACCAGGTCCACAAATCAGATACGCCAAGTACTGAGCAACCCGGCTGGGCTCCTGTACACGTGTAGATTGCTTGCTTGGATGGTGTTTTACGCCGCTTTCAACACCATACAATCAATCAACCATACCTACTGGCAGGGAGTACTGGTAATAGAAACTCCAGGAAAGCATGGATATGTGCACTGGCCGCCGTGATATATCTGAAATAATGTTGAAAACGGCGTTAAACACCACACAATCAATCAACCATACCTACTGGCAGAGCGTGACTCGGATATGTTCACTCTCTACAAATATCAATCGAAAGAAGTCTAGGGTATCGACTAAGCTTACCCCTCCCCCTTGTCGAAGGAGGAAATTGAAACACTTTCAATTCTCGTTCAAATACCTTTTCTTTATGAATAGCGATCAATAGGCTTACTGGTTTCGTTGCCTCCCGGGACTAAAAATATCACATAGGCTGAAATTCATGGATTTGCCTCCCTTAGACTATGACACTCTTTCACCTGGCTGCCTTGACCAGAAAAATTCTGCAAGGCAGGTAAACGCTACAATTATCCTTTTATAATGTTGGAAAATGATGTTATTCTTTCATCAAGCACTTCCTGCTTTTTCCACAACGTTTATTACATAGGCAAATCCGATCATTTGGGCCGAATTCCGTTGGTCGTCCGCAAATGTATTTTGGATGGCGTGTCTGGGATGTCGTCCTGTAGTTTAACCCTTGAACTGCTGAATAAATGAAGCGAAAATTTTTACTCGATTGAAACAACCCAAATATTGCGGTTTCAAAGTTGATTTCACACGAGAAAAATACCATATCGAACAGTGAAGATCAAAGATCAGACTGCACATTTTGTGCAGTCTGATCTCGATCTACACTGTATGCAAAAGCGCCCCAAGTCGTGATTAGCAGATTAAGAATTAAATCTCGACCAAGCAACACAATTTTGGACCACACCAACGTGAGAGCATTTACAGATAAGACAAACTAAATGTAACTCAAATGATGGTTTCTGTTTTTGATATGGTACAAAACATTGTGGAAAAAGGAAAAAAAAAATGTTGATTACCAGCATTTGCTCCTTTTCCTGTCATGTTTTCAAAACGTCTTCCTCGAGGTCAATAAAACCTTGGATAGTTTGTGAAAGGGTAAACTCATTTTTCACACCTGTACAATTCTTGTACGAAGAAGTGTTCAAGTATGAATGCATCTAAGCACCTAAAATTTGATTCTTCATAGGTTTCACTGATTTTTTTTACTTTGTTCCCTCAACCATTCACCTTCAACAGATATACAAAGTTTCAGTCTCGGGACCCAGTCTTTGAAGGCATTTTTATAGTCTTTTTTAAGTAAACTATGAAGACACTTGAATGTTGCAGAACCGAGGTGTATGTGCTGAACAAATTTTCGACCTGAAAGGTATTTTTTTTAGCTTTAGAAACAAAAGGAAGTCACAGGGGGTAAAGTCAGGTGAATACGGAGGGTGGGGGAGCAGAAAGACCTTTTCCTGCTTCAAAAACTCTTGCACTAAAGACGCTTTGTGCAATGACGCGTTGTCAATCTGACATTTGGAATAGTCTGATCTTCTACCAACCATTTTTAGATTAGCGAAGCTAGTCTATAGGCATCATGATTGACCCAGAGTCAAAGTAAACAAAAAACCCCACAGTTGCCAAATACAGCCTCACAGTAAAATACTTCTATCAGAAATCCTAATTCTGTTATATATGACAATTTTGACAAACAAGAGGACCATGATGGTCCTAAATCGCTCACCTGAAATGCAACTCAGCTGTCATAAGATTTCCTTCTTTATCGCTATATGAAATCCAAGACCAACAAAATATGGCTAATTTTAACACCAGGGCCATAATTTGAAGTATTTTGGTAGAGGGTTACTAGATGATGCTACATGCCATATATGAAAGCTCTAGCCCTTACGGTTTGGGACAAGAAGAATTTTAAAGATTTCCTTCTTTATCTCTATGTGGAATCCGAGAACCCACAACCTAGGGCCAATTTCCACACTAGGGCCACAATTTGAAGTATTTTGGTAGAGGGCCACTAGATGATACTACATGCCATATATGAGAGCTCTAGCCCTTTCTTTATCTCTATGTTAAATCCGAGACCCCACAACATAGGGCCAATTTTTAACACCAGGGCCATACTTTGAAGTATTTTGGTGGAGGGTCACTAGATGATGCTACATGCCATATATGAAAGCTCTAGCCCTTACGGTTTGGGACAAGAAGATTTTTTAAGATTTCCTTCTTTATCTCTATGTGAAATCCGAGAACCCACAACATAGGGCCATTTTCAATACTAGGGCCATAATTTGAAGTATTTTGGTAGAGGGCCACTAGATGATGCTACATGCCAAATATGAAAGGTCTAGCCCGTATGGTTTGGGACAAGAATATTTTTAAAGATTTCTTTCTTTATCTCTATGTGAAATCCGAGACCCCACAACATAGGGCCAATTTTTAACACCAGGGCCATAATTTGAAGTATTTTGGTGGAGGGTCACTAGATGATGCTACATGCCATATATGAAAGCTCTAGCCCTTACGGTTTGGGACAAGAATATTTTTAAAGATTTCTTTCTTTATCTCTATGTTAAATCCGAGACCTCACAACATAGGCCAATTTTTAACACCAGGGCCATAATTTGAAGTATTTTGGTGGAGGGTCACTAGATGATGCTACATGCCATATATGAAAGCTCTAGCCCTTACGGTTTGGGACAAGAAGATTTTTAAATATTTCCTTCTTTATCTCTATGTGAAATCCGAGAACCCACAACATAGGGCCAATTTCCATACTAGGGCCATAATTTGAAGTCTTTGTGTAGAGGGCCACTAGATGATACTACATGCCATATATGAGAGCTCTAGCCCTTACGGTTTGGGACAAGAAGATTTTTAAAGATTTCTTTCTTTATCTCTATGTTAAATCCGAGACCCCACACCATAGGCCAATTTCTAACACCAGCGCCATAATTTTAGGTATTTTGGTGGAGGGTCACTAGATGATGCTACATGCCATATATGAAAGCTCTAGCCCTTACGGTTTGGGACAAGAAGATTTTTAAAGATTTCTTTCTTTATCTCTATGTGAAATCCGAGAACCGTAAACATAGGGCCAATTTCCATACTAGGGCCATAATTTGAAGTATTTTGGTAGAAGGCCATTAGACAATACTACATACCAAATATGAACGAGTTTTTAAGTTTTTTCATTCTATTGCCATGGGAACCAGAGTTCTTCACTGATTTCAATTCTTTGAAGTATTTTGAAAGAGCATGACCTAAGGATCATTTCTGTGAAGTTTGATTGAAATCTGATTGTTAGTTTAGGAGGAGAAGATTTTTTTTTTTTTTTTTTTTTGGTAATTGTGAACGGACGGACGGACGACGGACATTGACCGATCACAATAGCTCACCTCGAGCACTTTGTGCTCAGGTGAGCTAAAAACACTAAATCTCTACCACTCCAATTTGAGCATGTCTTCTTACAAAGTAATAGACTGAACAAGATGTCATTCATAAGGTACAAGATCTTTGCTTATATGTAAATTAAGTGCCCTATGCAAAGTAGGCTATTATCAGTTATTCCTACACCACTGTAACAATATGAATTAATCTAAAAATAGATACACCTGGGTAACTTGTAGCAAATCCCAGCTGAATAAACTCTCACTGGACAGGGAACCCTTATCATTCCTTCAGTCATTCATTATTTAAATCATTGTGTAGAGTTAAACTGTTATGTTAAACTGTTATTTTACATTTAGAATATTAACCCTTTACCACACAATCCCGAGTTTTAATGACACCGGGGAAGAATCCCTGGTAACCTGCATTTCCTCCCTTTCCAACATTGTTTTCTGCCCTTTTGGAATCAGGTTTCATCAATTCAGCCAAATTTAATTTGTGGTCTGCAACAGCTTTGAATTTCGTTTTGTAAAGAGTTGAATAGTTCACTACATCTTGTGCTACTGGATATTGACTTATTGATTGTATGGTGTTTAACGCCGTTTTCAACATTATGATATCTTGAAGGCCCGTGGAACTATCAATGCTTTCCTGGAGTTGCTTTTACCAGCACCACCGTGACTCAGTGATTTTTAGTGGACAGTGTGTATTAAGATCAGACTGCACAAAACAGCAGCCTTTTCTTGTCTTTCTACACTGTCCGATAAGAGGATATTTTTTCTCCAAAATGTAACTTCGAAATAGCAATATTCAGGTGTTTCCCATTGGCTTGAAAGTTTCATTTATTGATTTATTTATTTTTTGCAGGTTAAGGGTTAAACTTAAACTGGATGATAGTCAGCCAATAGCATGCATAGCCCCGGTAGCTCAGTCGGTAGCATACAGGACATGAGAACAGGAGGTCGCTGGTTCGATCCCCGGCTCGGCCAATTTCTTTCCGGGGATTGATGATAGTCATTGCGACAGGATTCATTCCTCTCAAGTTTCGACGGTGGTTATGTGGGAAAGAAGCCAGTGGCTTAGAAAGAATATTGTGCGGAGTACTGGTAAAAGATACTCCAGGAAAGCATGGGTATGTGCACTGGTCGCTGCTAAATATAACTAAAATAATGTTGAAAATAGGGTTAAACACCATACAATCAGTCAATCAATCAAATTCGCTAGTCTGTCAGTACTTTCATTGTATTAGTATATACGAGTAGGCCATGGACATAGCTAATGTGAACGGATTTACGTGAATGTGGTATCAATGTAAAGCTAACATGTATATCTACACGATAACCTCCATTTCCGTGTGTGTTTTGCAATATTGAACAATATAATGCACTAGATGCATTCATATTTGAACACTCCTCGTAGTAAACTGGTTCAGAAAGTACTGCCCCTACAAAACAGCGACTGTGTCCACCAATAAGATACTGTATGTTTTAGTGATCAATCTTCATATTGCAAGATTTCCTCGCTTATCTGGTCTGTGTAATATTTGAATAACGGTCACTTTCAACAGTATTTCTGTCATATCACAATCATTCATGTGTTTCGAGAGTTCTAACCAAATTAAGCCTGGGCTGTATGTACAGTGCTGTGCTTTGTGCAAGGACTCTCCTTCAGTAAGCAGAACTGGTTGAATCATACTGGAAGACTATTTACGAAACAAAGCTAACGTGATTTCACTATCATATAACATGCATTTCAACAACCTTGAAGAAGACAGCCTTTGAAAACATTTTAGAAAAAGGAGAAAATGCTAAAAAAGGAGTATTTTCCTCGTTTCCATCAATGTTTTGTAAGACACTTGATTTTAGCCCCAAAAATCTGAAATTGCTTTCAATTAGACCAAATCTAAAGTTTTGTGGTGTAGTTAAGAGCTAATGAATGACACTGGGGAAGAAGGCTTTCAAAAACATTGTTGGAAGAGCAGAAAATGCTTTTAGCCAGCATTTCGGATTTTCCAACAATGTTTTCTACCCTCTAAGAGAATTCCATCGTTAGTTTATCTTGTAAAGAATTAACAAGAGGGCCATTGGCCTTAAAGTGCTGACCTGAGTAAAGTCATCTAAGCAGAAGAGATACTGTGTCATGGTGTTCATGACCTACTTTTCGGCCTACTTGACCTATTTTTGTTTTTGTAAGAGATACCATCAAGACAAACATTCTGGCGATATTTCATGAGAATCGAACGGAAAACGTGGCCCCCCATATTGCACACAAGATTTTTTTAAGAGTTGTCTCATTGACCTTTTAGACCACACATGACCCAATTTTGAACTTGTCTGATATATCAAGACAATCATTTTGATTAATTTTCATTAGAACTGGCCGGAAATCTGGCCTCTATAGTGCTTACAAGTTTTTTTTCTAAGATTTTGCCCAATGACCTACTTTTTGACATGACATGACCCAATTTTTAAAATGTGTTGGAGTTAATCCAGACAAACATTCTAATCAAGTTTCATGGGTATCGGGATGAAAATCTTGTCACTAGGGTGCACGCAAGGTTTTTCTAAAATTTGGAAGAGTGACCTACTTTTTGACCCGACATGACTCAATTTCAAAGATGTCAAAGATATCATCAAGACAAACATTCTGACTAATTTTCATGAGTTTCTGCTAAAAATGTGGCCTCCAGAATGCACACAAACTTTTCTTAAGATTTGTCCCGGTGACCTACTTTTTGTCCCAACATGACCCGGTTTTTAACTTGTCCAAGACATCATCAAGGCAAGTATTCTGACCAATTTTCATAAGTATTAGGCTAAAAATGTGGCCTCCAGAGGGCACACAAGTTTTTTTTTTCTAAATTTGATCTTGTGACCTACTTTTTGACCCAACATGACCAATTTCAAAGATGTTACAGGTATCATCAAGACAAATATTCTGACAAAGTTTCATGAGTTTCTGGCTGAAAATGTGGCCTCTAAAGTGCACACAAGTTAATTGTTGACGCCTTGACGACGGACGACAGACGCTGGACACAGCACGATCACAAAAGCTCACCTTGAGCATTTCTTGCTCAGGTGAGCTAAAAATAAAAGCAATGTGAACACAAAACATGCCATAAAAATATAAAGAACAAGACAGCTTGATATCTCTGATTCTATTCCATATATAGAAAAAAGCAACAAGTACATGTAAATGCAAAATAGCATACCACTAAGACAGTAACTAAATGCCTATGGCAGGTTTAAAACAAATAAGACATGATCTGACAAAAGGAGATTTAATGCATCTCCATGATGCATGGCACCAAGCTAGTCATCACATAATTACAGACCCATAAAATCCTTTTTGTCTGACAACTGACTGAACCATGAAGTAAACCAGAGGTCCTTTGACATTCAGAAAATTGGACCAAAAACAAACAGTTTCAACCCGGGTCAGCCTGCTTGTAGTCAATCTCCGAGCAGAGTTGTCGTTCGTTACTCTCACCATACATCTCTGCAACGGGCTAAATGACAAGAATCTTGTCAAACCGAGGAAAACATGTTTTGTTACTGTTTAACTGTTTCATGTGTAACATAATAAAGTAGACAAAGGAAATATGATTCCGGATACATTATAGGTGCATTCAAACTGATGAATTTACCTCTATACAATGGAATTATTTTTTCAAGCTTCTTTACTGATCAGAATCTTACGCCAATTGTAAAAAAAATGGCTGCGCCCATGAATGATGACGATTTAAACAAAATTAAAAAACAAGTTATCGTCCTTTAAAAAACATTTAAGCTTTTCAGAAAATCCCTCTTTTTCACATTTCCTACCACTACATCTGAGTAGCCGTATGCTGTTTAAACAGCACACAAAACAATTGATTGGTCTTTCTTTCACCGGCGTTTGTGTCGCCATTTTGAGTTATGGTCATGTGACGAAAATATCACGTGATGACGGACTACTTTCGAAGCCAACTACAGAGGTGAATGGGAATGATCCGTAGTGCAAGAGAGTGGCTTGGAGTATTTAGCCTGACACGGACTAATATTTTTGCTGATTCATTAAACTCCCTTTTCACAAGTCATGGCTCATATGCATAAACATACAGAGACAGGAACAATATTCTTTAACTTTCCAAATAATTGTATATTGCACTTGATGTAAAAATATTCAAAGCTTTATCAAACAAGAGGGCCACGATGGCCCGTTGTCGCTCCAATGGCTTTTAACCATTTAACATACAATCTTGAATATTATGACCTCATAGAAAGAAAGCTTTTGTAAAAATCATGGCAAAAGGAGAAAATGCAGGTAACCAGCATTTTCTAAATTTCCCAAAATATTCTCAACCTTTCCCAAAACGTCTTTCAATTTTTAAATCATATTTATTATCTGTGCAAATGCTTTTTAAATCTGACTAGTCTAAAATTGTGTTGTGTTGAAAAGAGTTAACCCTTTCCCAAATAAGCCCTGGTTTTCACGTGTCTGCAGTACAAGTCTTTTGAAAACACTGTGGGAAAAGGAGAAATTGCTCGTAACGAGCAATTTCTCCTTTTCCCACAGTGTTTTCTACCATTTTAGAGACCTTTCTGCCATTTTCATCAAATTTAAAATTGTCGTCTGCAAACTCTTTCAATTTGGACCAATCCAAAATTTGTTGTTTGGGAAAGGATTAAAACATACACTGAAGAAAATAGCATAGAGCTTTCCACAACCACAACAATAAAGTTGTATTTTTTTTTCAATGCAAAAATGATTTCAAGTACCATTCATACCAAATATTAGTTTACTCTTATAAGAAGGTTTTCAGATCTTGAAAGCAGAAGACAATTTTTCAATGGCATGAATGGTAAAGTTCTGAAACAAAAAACTGAATGATAGAAACCTAAGAGCCTTACTTCATACTATATATTAGACTCATCTGAGCATAAATATCAAAATAAATCACTATCACTGAAAACTGAAAAATTGTGTGTGTGTGTGTGTGTGTGTGTGTGTGTGAAAAACTTGAATAACCAACACATGTATTAGTGCAGTGTGATAATCAAGAGAGGTAAATGGCAACAAGCTATAGCTCTGTTAAAACAGGAGTTACTTCCCTTTTTGAGTACACAAAAATTTAAATATTGACTTCATAATACTAAAGGAATATCTTCAAAGTCCTCACTATTTAAGCCTGAGTAAAATGTGTTACCCTCAGGGCTATAGTTTTTACAGTCATGCTACAAGTCCAGTGGATGAAGCTACATGCAAAGTTTTGTAAGCCTAGATTTTCCATTTTGGAAATTGACAATTCTTGCAGTTTTCAGTTTATAAGCCCATGTAAAACTTGTAACCCCCCCTCCCCCGGTGGGGCCGGTTTTGACCCCGGGCAATAAATGGGACAATCCTGGTAGAGGTCTACTATATAAAGCACCATGCTAAATTTGGTAGCCCTAGGCCCTACTGCGAGGATCAAAAGATTTTTTGAAGTTTTCAATATAAAAGCCCATGCAAAACTTGTGACACTTGGGGTGGGGCAAATTTTGATCCTGGGGCTATGATTTGAATAACATTAGTAGGGGTCCACTAGATGACGCTATATGCAAAATTTGGTAGCCCTATGCTTTATAATTTAGAAAAAAGATAAGACTTTTGAATTTTCACTATATACACCCATGTAAAACTTGTGACCCCCAGGGTGGGACCAATTTCCAGCCAAGGGCTGTTTTTTCAAGGAAATTGGTAGAACTCTATCAGATGACGCTACAACCCAAATTAGATAGCCCTAGGCATTAAGGTTTTTGACAAGAAGATTTTTAAAGATAATCAACATTTTTCAGTTTTGTTGCCATAGCAACCAGAGTTTTCATTGGAATCAAACTCTTTGAAAAAAACTCTAAAGAGGGCCATTGCAGGATCCATTCTGTGAAGTTTTGTCAGAATTGGATGGGTAGTTATAGAGAAAGAGATGCTTGAAAAAAAAGTTAACACATGGACTGATGGACACGCGCACGCACGACGGACATCAGGCCATGACATAAACCCACTGCGTTTGGCCAGTGGAGCTAAAAACAAAAATTTCAGACTTGTCCAAATCCGAAGTATTTGTAGACGATAAAAGTGGCTCAAATAGTGGGAACTGTCTTTGATTGGGCAGCATCAAACTTATGTCACATCTGTAAATAATAAACATTCAGAACAGCCGAAGCAGTATCAATGTCTGTAAACAGAACACCTTGAGCACTTTCACATCTGAAGCAGGAGCCTCTTACCAAACCATCCTGAGTTATCAACCTTACAATGTTTTTTGGAAAACATTGTGGAAAAAGGAGGAAAAAAAAAAAAAAAAAAATGGTAACTAGCATTTTCTCCTCATATTTTCTACCCTTTTTTTGTCCTTAACTCTTTACCACACCACAAAATCTTAGACTTTTCCAAATTGAAAGCATTTGCAGACGACAAAATAAATGTGACTCAAAAATTGAAATGTTGTTTTGGGAATTGTAGAAAACAGTGTGGACAAAGGAGAAAATGCTGTTACCAGCATTTTCTCCTTTTCCCACAATGTTTTCAAAAGGATTCTTTCTCATGGATGTGAAACCAGGGATTGTGTGGTAAAGGATTAACCACACAATACCAGCATTTTCTCCTTTTCCCACAATGTTTTCAAAAGGCTTCTTTCTCATGGATGTGAAACCAGGGATTGTTTGGTACTTTTCTCTAAGTATCTGAAAGTGTAAAGAAAAATCAGTTTGACGCTGCTTGCAGTCTGAATTTAATCCTTTACCAGACAATACAATTTTAGCCTTGTCCAAATTGAAAACATTTACAGACGACACTTTCCCTGTTACTGAAATGGTGCACTTTTTCTTTCTAGGGTCTTTTAACTTTGTCTTTTAAGTCTTTACATAATAATAAGATGTGAAACTAGTCCAAATTGAAAGTTTTTGCAGACCACTGTTTATAAAGTGAAGAAAAAGTAAACAATAGTTGACATTTTCAATTAGTGAAACATACCCCCACACAATATTTTGTCATAAAATCTTGTAAAATAGAATGTGCAGATCTATGCAAGACTGCACGTGGTGTGTAAATTTAATTAAGCCGTTTCGTGAAAACGTCTTAGGCTGTGCTATATGTTCACGTGCGTGCTTCAACAGTTAAAATTGATGCTTTTCGTCTGCAGTCTGATCTTGGTTCTACAATAAGAGATATTTTGAGAGATGCACGTATCCTGGTCAATTCTGCCTTGCAAATGTAATAACTAAACGTTTCCTACTGACAGTTGGTAAACAATTATATAATTTCATTGGCTTTCTAATTCGTGACTAATATTGTTCACTGCTGTAGTGACCAACGAATAAAGATCCTAACTGCCTGTCGTTGAAATGAGACTGAATATTTTTAGGAACAGAAAAGGTCAAATTGTTGCAAATTCGAAAATAATTTTTATTAGAATATTAATATCTTATACACTCTCAGGGAGTGAAGATATGAGATCAGACTGCAAGTTGTAGACTGATTTTGATCAGAACAATTTACACACTATCAGGAAGTGAAGACCTGAGATCAGACTGCAAGTTGAAGATTAATGTTGATCAGAACATTTTACACATTATCAGTGAAGATATGAGGCCAAACTGCTTCTCAACTCTTTACCAAACGACGAAATCTTAGACTCCTCCGAATTGAAAGCATTTGCAGACGACAAAATGAATATGACTGAAAAGTTGATATTTGTTTCGGGAAGGGGTACAACACATTGTAGGAAAAGAAAATGCTAGTTACCAGCATTTTCTCCTTTTTCTACAATGTTTTCAGAAGGCTTCTTCTTCCGGGTCATTACAAGTCGGGATTGTGTGATAAATTAACCCTTATCCAGCTAAATACGTGAAATGAAACTTTCAAACCGATAGTAAAAACCCGAAAAATGACATTTCTAACTTTTATTTAGAAAAAGAAAACCTCCTTATAGGACAGTGTAGATCCAAGATCAGACTGCACGTTCTGTGAAGTCTGATCTTGATCTACACTGTCCGCAAAAGGTCAGCGAGTCGCGCTTAGCAGCCTAAGGGTTAAGATCAAAATCCCACTGCACGAAATACATACATGTACCTAATAGATACTTTATGTATGAGTAAACAGTGCTTGTTTCACATTACAAGAAAGATTTAATGCGAGTTTTTACACCACAGAAGTAGACAGCTTATAAACACTGGTAAAAGAAGCAATTGTTCAAGTTGCTGCACCTTTTCCACAATGTTTTGTAGTTGTACTTTAGAAGTGATAGAAAACTTAAAACTAGCGGATGTCGTAAAGGGTTTAGTAATAAGACAAAGATGTCTGCACTTAAGGGATACAATCCCGAATAAGAGGATGTAAAATGGTTTCGCTTCATACATGTACATTGATGTCTGCTATTTCAAGTAGGCTATGTTGGACCCCAAAGTTATTTTAGAGAATTCAATATTGAACTTTTAATTTGCTATGCAACAGTCTCTCTCTCTCTCTCTCTGTGCATTGTGGCTGTTGTATAAGTACATGTATGTAATTTTCTCAGATGAGGAATAGAAATTCGAAAACTTTGTTGGGTTATCAGTTTATGTCTTGAAAATGCAAATGCTAGTTAGAATCCCTATCAAGATTCCAGTAAAAGTTTTAGACGGCAACGAAACCTTAACATTCTGAGTGAATAAAAGTGAAATTGTTTGTTGAGCAGCTCCAAATTCTCCGTGTTTAAGATTTATCTGATATATCTCACAATCGCCCCGTGAAGATTGAAATTAAGACAACAACTTCTGTTGAGTTAAATCTATATGGTAGGAGTCTAAATCGCCGCTTGATATTATGCAACGAACTGAAACCGAATAGAAAGTTTGTCGTATGTCTGTCATTCCCCATGGTTGCATCCAAATGCAGATCGACTAATTGATTGACTGCTTGGTGTTTTACTCCGTTTTCAACATTATCTCAGTCACATCACAAGGACAGCTCACATGTTGATGTGTGTTTGACCAGTACTAGGGTTAGGCTGGAGTTCTTAGGTAGACTGGTCACTGAACATGCAGAATATCTACAAATAGTAAAAAAGTTTCGACCCATGCCAACATGTACGGACTGTGCAAGCTGGCCTGTAATATTGATAATTTTAGAAAATGAAATTTTAAACATCCTAGTCACAGAGCATGGCTTATACATATTCAGAGCTCCAGATAAGAGAAAGCTATCGTATTCTAGATCCATTATTTCTTTCCCAAACCCTATGTTGTGGGTACTCATTAGAATCGTCTCGATGAGACGATATGAGTACCCACAACATGGGGTTCAGTGGAGAATAATAAATATTTTCAATTTTGAAATCAAAATCACTCCCTCTATCAGGAGGTGTGCATATTTATATTTGATACAACTATGTTAAATATTTAAGCAGCTCAGCACAATTTGCTATTGTGAATACGTCATATTCAGTCTCAGTTAAACCTTAAAACAGACCATAAATTTGAAAAATAATCAGAATCGCAAACTTTCAGGTATTTTCTATGAAACTGTTCATTTTGTTTCACTGACTACTTATCACAAATGTTGACAGACTAAAGTGTAAGGGAACACTCATCCTTAGACTGCCAAAATAAGTAAAATGGACATTTATAGTAGGTAAAGGAGACATAATTATTACACAATTTCGGATACTGTGACTAGAACATTACCCAAAATATTTGGAATGTGTAAACTATAGATCAGACTGCACATTTTGATCTTCACTGTGTGCTTAAGAACCTTAATGTTGTCCTTAAATTGCTAAGAGTACAACAAGGAAAATATTGACAATAGATGTAGAAGGAAGATTATCGAGAAACAATGGCTATTGTTGAGGTCATGTTCCATGAAACCGTATTATACGTAAGAGCCAGGCTCTGTGAAAAGGGGGCTTAATGTATCTACGAAAAGTATCGACATAGGTCAGCCTGCACAGTCAGCGCAGGCTGACATGGACCGAGATTTTTAGCTATCTTTAAATTCTCTGCATGTCAACAATAATTTCACTTCATAATTCAGTCGGTTGTGTGACGAAATGGATTTTATAAATACATAGTTAGGTGACGTCTTGCCTGTTAGAGTGGACCACGGAGATGTATTAACTCTTTACCACACAATCCCGACTTTTAACGACCCTGAATAGGAAGCCTTTTGAAAACATTGTGGGAAACAATGTTTTCTACCCGTCCCATAACAAATTTCAGTTTTTATGTCACATTTAATTTGTCGTCTGCAAATGCTTTCAATTTGGACTAGTCTAAAATTTTGTTGCTTGGTAAAGAGTTAAAGCCCCTTTTGCCAGAGCATAGCTCATAAGTATCTATTTATCTTTTTGCCTAGGTTTATCTTTCAGTTCACTGGTAAGTGTAAAAAGTGGACGAATAAAATATATGTTCTATTAAACCTAGTTTGGCCATTTGATTTTACAAACATTGTTTCAAAACACAGTGTTTCAAATCTTTTTCTCATCTTCAGTTTAGAAAAAAAAAAAAAAAAGTTAAAAATATCTTTGAAAAAGAAAAGTTGATAACACACAGAAATAGATTGGACAAATACCATAATTTATTATCACACATGCGACTAAACTACTAAAACTAATTTCTCTACACTTATCTCTTCCCAAAATAAAGTAATAGCCACGGGTGAAAATATTACAGAGTGATGTTCACGAGATGAAATAAATTTTAATCTTTCACCGAAAAAAAAAGCTCTATTTAATGCTTCTAACCTTTTTTTTTTTTTTTTTTTAGACTTTTATCAAAATCCAATACAGTTGTATCTGGTAATTACCCGTGGCGTACGCCCGCCCCCCTCCCCCCGCATAAGGCAGCATAACAATAAGAATGTAATAACCAGTTCAAAGAAAACATTTAATTGATATAGACCAAAATTATGAGAGTATTGATTGTTTTTATCGATTTGAGAAAATTTCCCGTTCAGCGAATTATTTAAAAAAGATAAAAATCAATTTTCAAATTAAATTTTTTAATCTTTAATCTTCCGCTCCCCAAATATAATATATCTTTCTGCGTTAGTGTCAGCGGTAAAGTGTAATACTCGTAACCTGGAGGCCCCGGGTCCAAGTCTCACTGGACGCACTGGGTTATTCGTGGGATTGTCCTTGGAGAAGACACTTCAGAGCCCAAGCCTAGCACTGACGAAACCCAGGGCATACATGAATATGTAAGCTGTCGCCGTGATATGACGGAAATAATGTTGAAAGCGGCGTTAAACACCAATCAATCAATCAATCAATCAATCATAAGTGTCTGCCATTTTTTTTACATTCCAAGTGACAGAACAAATCAACCAAACTCATAAACCTGAATTTAACAGGATTAATAAACATTTTGAAAATGTGGGATTCTTTATTTTTTAGATTACGCGATTCAAAATTACTGTCAGAATTAGATCTGATGCGTTTGAAAAGGCGAAGTTATATGTATACGTGGTGCAAGAATCAAAGGAGTTCCGTACTAGTACAGTGCTTTTCGTTAATTTATCGGGAAATAATGGTGGATTATAGTTTGATAGTTCATGGCCACGACTGGAATCTGTAGATTTCACAAGTCGTGACCATGAATTATCAAACTATAATCCACCATTATGTCCGAATAAATTACCGAAAAGCATGAAATAAAGTAGCATAGGTCTATATAAAGGATACATGATTCGTAAGGGAAACCTAAAATGTACACACCGAGTCATATTTACCGTGACAGTTTACATGCACTGTACGAAAATAGGGTTTTCAATGCATCTCCGTGATGCATATAAGAAAACAAATCATTTGATTAATATGGATCCGTGAAATCTATTTTATCTAACAACGTACTGAATCATGAGGTAGAATGTCCTTGGACGTGAAGAAAATAAAAAAAAAAAATACAAAAAGCAGAAAGTTACCAGCCATTGTAGTCTGCGCGGAGTGCACAGGCTGGCCATGACGAGTTGATACTTTCTGCAGATGCAGTCAATGTCCATTTCACAAAGCAAGACTCAATTACTGATTGACTCCTAGTGCCGTCCATCCTGCTGAAAAAAAAAAAAAAAAAGCATAAACTTCTTTGCGTGTAATTTGTAATAATTTTTGACATTTAAAATACAGTGATAGAATGCCGGCCTCTTACATCAGTGTGAGAGGTTCCAGGTTTGAATCCGGTATGGAAACCGACCAACCTACAACATAGCGAGTTTGTTGCATTTGAAAGTTAAATAAATATTTTAGAAGGTCAAAAAAGCACATACATCAATTTTAACAGAAAGCACAGGAAATTAAAGTTGCATAAAACAATAGAGGTACATGAGGAGGTCAACAGCATTCTTCAGAAGACAATGTGCAAGGAAATAAAGTTACTTAAAAAAATAACGACACTTAGAGCAAGACAACCGCACACTTTTGAAGACAATGAAAAGGAAATAAAATAACCATTGATCAACAATGGATCTTCTTGAAGTCAATTACAAACTCCTTCAGCAAATAATTGTTTCATTCTTCGTCATAATGATTGAAAATGTCCTTGTTTCACTCTAAGCATTCAACAGAAGTTACCGTGTACATTGTAAAGAGTACAGATGAAGATCGGACTGGACAGAATGTTGTGAAGCAATCTGAATTCGGATGTGGGAATACTTTCACTTAACTAGCTCGTGTCTCTATAATTTAGAGAAAAATATGAACCATGCTCTGGCAAAAGGAGGCTTAATGCATCTCCGTGATGGATGATTCCAAGCAAGCCGTCATGTTATTATGGAACCATGAAAATCCATTTTGTCGACCAACTGTTTAAACCATGAGGTAGACTGGTTCTTTGACACAGAGAAAATGGACAAATAGCCAAAAGTTTCGGCCCAGGTCAGCCTGCGTGGACTGCACAGGCTGACCTGGGTCGATACTTTTCGCAGATGCATTAAGCCCCTTTTCACAGAGCATGGCTCATTAATGTTGAACTATGTGGAAAAGCGGCAAAGTACCAGTAATCGGCAATTGATATCTTTTTAAAAATAGATAAACCATGCAGCTCAATCAGTAATGTACAGGGCTTGAGAAAAGAGGGATTGCTGGTTCGAATCCCCGGCTCGGCTGATTTCTTTCCTGGATTGATGTTAGTCATAGCGAAAGGATTCGTTCATCTCTCACGGCTGATCGTTATTTCGACGAGAGTTATAACGCAGCCAGTGGTTTTGAAAGAATATTATATGCCAAGTACTGGTAAAAGGAACTCCAGGAGAGCGTGGTTACAAGCACCGGTCTCTGTGATACGAATGAAATAATGTTGAATACAGCGTTTAACACCTTGCAAACACATTTTTTTTCCAACGATCTTAGCCATCTTTTAAAAGGGAAATATAATCATGTTTGTTTGGTTTGTATTGGAGTTTAACGCCATTTTAACAGCTTAGGTCATATCATGGCGGTCAGTGACGCACCCATGTGCTTCCTGGCTTTCTCACACCAGTACTGACACAACTTTCTCTCCAAAGCCATTTACTACATTTCTCACATGCATCAGAGATGAGAAGCAAAAAATCGCCGGAAAGAATGTTTGCCTCAACCGGGTATCGAATTCGCGACCACCAGGTCACGAGTCAGAGACACTAACCACTGAGCTACCCGGGCGGGATCATGTTTGTGATAATTTAGACTCCTTTATCATCTATATAGGCCATGCTGTGTGAAAAGGGGGTATAATGTATCTGCAAAAAGTATCGACCCAGATCAACCTGTGCGGACTGCGCAGACTGACCTCTGTCGAAAAGTTTTCCATATGTAGATTTTTTTGGCATGTCCAAAGACCATCTATTTCAGGATCCATTCGGTTTTTAGACAAAATGGATTTTAATTTTCATAATTATTGAGATGTCCTGCTTGGTACAGCGGGTCGTGGAGATGCATTAAACACCCTTTTGCCAGAGAATGGCTCATTGTTATCTACTAAACTTTTAATATTTACAGTATGCTATTCGTCAGGTTGCTGTCTTGTTAAAGAAATGTGAAAATCAAGACCCTATCTGAAGTAACTCAAAAAACGCTAAAGGTATTTTGTGATGAAAAAGTGGAATGTTTTCTATTTTGACTGCTGATCACAAATATTGGTAGAAAAAAGTGAAAGTGTCATTCACCCTTAATTTTTTTTTTTTTTTTTTTTTTTTTTTTTTAAACATTGTGGCCAAATATGCTGCTAACCAGCACTTTCTCCTTTCCCCAATGCCACCAATTTGAGTAATCTACTTCACTGACAATGGCGACTTAAACAGCTTTCTTGGAGGGCATACATCATGACCAGACTGCACATTCACACATTCTGTGGGGTCTTTTCTTGGATCTACACCGTCAACTATCTGGTGCTGGACTAAAACAAAACTTATCGTTAACTGTATAGGGGTTCTACTATTCAGACTTCGAAAGAAGCTGAACTTATTTAGTTGGTATTGATAGAACTGACCAGTAACAAATAGGCTGCGGAGGCTGACATGGGTCAATACTTTTTGCCATAAGTTAAACCGCATTTTCACAGAGCATGGCTCATATATTAGAAAACACTTTACTTTCGTGGCTCTTTTCTTTCTACACAGCTCCAACCAGTGAGATAGATCTGAGCTCCCCACTAAACTATGGCACACCTAGTTCTAGAGGAGGTCGAAGGACCCCGGGGCTCGGAGAGACACCCGTCAGACATCGCCCAGATATACACAGTGAGACAAAAAATAGGATTGTGACTATTGGAGGGTCTGATCCAAGTGTAATTCATCTTCTGTGACAGTATAAATATGTCTAAAACTTTAACCCAAGACTCTTAAAGGCCCAATAATGACCAAAAGTAAACAATACATGTGTTGAAATTCTTCAAATATGAATCATACTGTTTAAAGATATGGGAATTATTGTGAATATGGCCATTTGTAATTGTAAAGTTGGTCCAAGTGTTAGTCGCTTGTAGAAAATTTAAAACCAGGTAAAAGTAAACCAAAGATAGAGCAACTTGGCAACTTTTTACAATTTTTAAAATTATTTTTTTTGCCACAGACTAACGCTTGGACCGACCGTTCAATAACAGATTGAGAGAAGAATAACAGAAGCAGAAGGGTTTCTGAAAACAATGTGGGAAAGGAGAAAATACTGGTAACCAGCTAACCAGCATTTTCTCATTTGCCCACAATGTTTTCTACGATATCAAAGACTACATTTATTTTGTCGTCTGTAAATGTTTTCAATTTGGTCGAGTCAAAATGTTTGTCGTTGAGGCATCTCTACCAAATTCAAATTATTAGACTTGTCCAAATTGAAAAACATTGCAGGCAACAATGCATTTGTGGTTCCAATGATGATGTAGGTAGAAAACATTATGGAAAAAAGGAGAAAATGTTCCACACTGGTTAGATAAAGGAATAAAAATCTGAAAAAGAAACAACACGACAAAAAACATGAAATAATAGAAAAAAAAAAAAAAAATGAAAAATAGATAATACATGTCATTACAGTAAAAAAACTGGAGTCGTCAAATTAAGATACATGTACGTCAGTTTATGGCAATATTTACAATAATATGAAATAAAACATGGAAAAAAGACTTTGAATGAAGTTAATATCATCACTGTTAGGCAAAAGTTACAAGCAATCATTGTGATAGATAAGTGCAAGTAGATTCCAACATGTATACTTTATAGTAAATCTGTAATATTTAACTTCATTGCAAAGTACAAAGCTACACAACTGTTAAAATTGAACATTTCAACGGATCAATGCATGTACAAGTGCAGAATAAATACTTTACATAATAATAAAAGAAATCCGTTTCGACGCATTACCAAATGTAGAAGCATTTTGAATCGAATTATGACCGTGAATGTAGAAAAGTACGGTCAAACCAAATCAATCAGACAATGGAAATAAACACATTTATAGCGAACACAGGGACAATGCAAACCATCGGCACAACTGCAAGCGTGGAGGTCAGCCTTTTTGCATTTCATACAAAGCCAGACATACAGGCTAACAGACAGCGCATAGAAAGATGTAGGATTGCGTGAAGGGGGCCACAACAATATATTAGAAGATGACATAAAAAATTCAGCATCCAACATTTTTCCTTAAATAAAAAATAACAAGCAGGAAGACGGGTTCAGAGAGAGAAAGAGACTGACGCAGAATACAGAGGGACGGACGGGCTGACGGACGAATGAACGAACAGAAGAAGCAAAAATACATTTACTGATAATACGCAGAATTATTAAGAACTACTCCAGCTGAAAGCACTGACCCTTCTGTTTCCAACAATGACCTCATTCAACAGAAAACGGTGTTATAAAAACATTACCGAAAGGAGAAAACACTGGTCGTCAGCACATTTTCCCATCTTCCACAATGCATTCGAGCAATTCAAAGACGAGCCCCTTACTTTGGCTACTTATAATTATTGTCATCAAATGCTTTCAATGTGCACAGATCCAAATTTTATTTTTTTAATTATGTGGTACGGAAACAACAAAGAATATATAGTTTTACAGCTTGAGATAGTAACAACAATACTTCATTGAAAACGTAAACGTGAAAACGTAAGTGTGAAAATTCGTGACATCTTTATCGTACTAGTATTTTCTAAAAACAGAATCTGTTTTTGAGCTCTGACCAACTTTGTGATCGACCAAATTTTATATATACACATTTTATATTACTTTTATCCGCTATATAACTTTTATGCAAAGACATGCCCATGTTACCATGTGAGCATATGAAGGCGCCCACAGCACATGTACCACTTTTTTATGTCCCTTTACAGGAACTGAAGTTATCCACGGTCGGAGTACCTTCCACAATTTGAGCTGTCTTTTCTTTCATAGTAGATTTACTGCAAAAAAACGAGCATTTATTTTTTATCTAATAGTTTATCTTATATTCATATTGTCCACCATGTTGAGATTATACGTCCATGAAATAACCACAAAGGTCATTTTTTGACCGGTAATAATGCGCTGAACATTGGGGTTAAGCCAAAAAAAAAAATACAAAGGCTTGAGGATGTATTCTCGGGTTTCACAGTCAATTTAAAGTAATGTGCCCCAGTACCATACTTCTTTATTGTAATTCATTGGAAGCAATGTCAAGTACTGTTCCATAGACTCTGAGCGCCAAATGCATATTTAACAGTGATCAAAATATGACAATGTCATTCCGTTTATTCAGTAAGGGGGTCGGGGTATCTTTCAATATCAGAAAGCTTAGACAAAGATTACAATTTTACCTTAAACCATGCTGCCGAAGGAAGCAAATAAATTGCTTTTAGTGAGAAAGAAAGGGTCAGTTACAATAAATGTTGGAATTTTCAACCATTAAAGTATATCCATGACAAGTTTTATTAGAAAATCTTGTAAAACGTGAAACTGAAGATGCAAGACTTGACATGTTTTGTAGAATCTTAACCCTAAAGCTGCTAAGCGCGACTCACTGACCTTTTGCGGACAGTGTAGATCAAGATCTGCACAGAACGTGCAGTCTGATCTTGGACCCACACTGTCCGATAAGGAGATATTTCTTCTCAAAAAAGTGTGTTGGAAATAACATTTTTCGAGTTTCTACTATCGCATTGAATGTTTTATTTAATTTATTCAGCAGGAAAAGGGTTATTCTACTTTAAAAGGATTAAAAACAACTTGCTCTGTACTAGGTACTCTATGAGCCCAAGCTGACGCGGTTTTTAATAGATGAATGAATTTATATGTTAATGATTGATTGATTGTATGGTGTTTAACGCTGTTTTCAACATTATTACAGTTATGTCGCGGCGGCCAGTGCACCTTTTCTGCTTTCCTGGAGTTTCTTTTACCAGTACTCCGCACAATATTCTTTCCAAGACACTGGCTGCTTTCCCACATGACCATCGTCGAAACAATGGTCAGTGGTGAGAGAGGAATGAATCCTGTCGCAATGACTATCATCAGTCCTTGGAAAGAAATTGGCCAAGCCGGGATCGAACCAGCGACCTGCTGTTCTCAAGTTCTGTACGCTACCGACTGAACTACTGGGCTTGGCTTATATGCTAATGAATATAACTTTACTTGCAATGAAACATTGACACAATGTTTTTTGTTTTAGATCAATAGTTTAGCCAATTAGAACGACAAATAAAGACCGGACGGTACAAAACTTGCAATCTGATCTTGGTTCTACACTGTCAGGTACTTTTGGAGATACATATATCACGGTTAGTCCGGATTTCAAACCGCAAAGCTACACGTTCCCTATACTGCCGATAGATATGAGCTACGCTCTGGCAAAAGAGAGCTTAGTGCATCTCTGTGATGAATTGTACCAATCAAGGCATCACATAATTATGGATCCATAATAGCCACTATTTTTTTAAGAAGCGACTGTCTTATGAAGCAGACGGGTCCTTGAAAATACAGAAAATAGACCTATAGCGAAAAGTTTCGGCCCAGGTGAGCCTGCTCGGACTGTGCAGGCTGACCTGTGTCGATACTTTTCCCAGATGCATTAATCCCCTTATCACAGAGCCTGGTTCATATTTATTTCATTTTATCAACTCTAGAGGTATTGACCGATATTGTTTACTGTTATAGTCATCAATGAAAAAAGTTTTTGATAGCCTATCGCTGATAAAAAATTCATTCATTTATTTATTTAATTGAATTAATTAATTAATTAATTAATTTATTTATTTATTGCCAGGAACAGAAAAAGAAAACTGGTGTTTGGCACACTTAAATATTTTGCACATTATAAGACCATGAAGAGATAAGATCAGAGTAGTCTCTGATTTTGATCTTTACTGCTAATTAAAACAACTTTATTAATCCTTTGCGCAATTACAAAATGACGTCTTACCTACTAATTTTTAAATTAAATTTATGTAGCCTTGTCCATAACAGACAATGTCTCTATGATGCACAATTCTAAACATTACAGTTTTTAGATGTGTTTTTACTTGCAAAATTCATCCTGACTGTACGAGGAATCCAACTTCTTCAGGCTGGAATTCAAATTTTCAGTTTGGAATCCAACTTTTTCCTGAGTTGGATACCTGGAATCCAACTTTCAAAATCTTAGTGAGGACACGAACTTACAATCTACTGCACAAATAGTATGGTATCCCGCCATTTCAAGAGTACGTCAAGCAAAGTGCAAAAACGGCAACCCCCGTTGGTAATACATGTATGTACAGGTTACGTGATATTGTTATTTCACTTGATCAAATCGACAGGCTTAATTAGAAAAAAAAAAAAAAAAAAAAGATTGGCTGCAATAAAGAAATGGCACAGAGTTCTTTTAATTGTCTTATCTAGCGAGAAAAACCACATATCAGAATTACCTTAAGTATCCGAAAAGTCAATGGACCTATATAACATCCGACAATAGGGCTACTTTTAAAAAAGATTCATACTTAAACCATACCCCAACAGCACATTTTCGATTCGGTAATATATATTTTATACAAAATTGATCTCATTTTATTTACTAATCAAACTGGATCATACGAAATTGGGAAAAAACAGGAAAGCATTTAGGGCTTTGCCTGAGACCGCCATAGAGGTCGACATTAATGCGCTTTGCCTGTCCCGATAACGAAGTGTTAGGGGCAGGTAATCCAGACTACCGCTCAAAGGGCGATATAAGCTTATTTTACGGACGATGTATATCAAAATATCGCTGCACAAAATACTTACACTATTCGGTAAAACTGCACAGAATTAACGATAATAAACTTTTTGTTAGGAATAAAAAATGAAATTGAATTTACTGGCTGATAGTCTACTTATACAAAGGTATTGCAGTAATGGGTTCAACAACTCGTCAACAAACATCCGTACTTACCGGATGACATACTGACAATATGAATCAATAGGATATAAGATTGTTCGCTAAATGCATGTACATTGTAGATCGTTTCACAGCTGTTTTATATACCCTGAGCAGCGATAAAACTTAACAACCTAGATGCTTATTTGAAGAAACTTCAACACTGACTTACAATGCCCTAAAAGTGATCCAGTTTAATCAGTTAATAAAATGAGATAAATTTTGTTAAAAAAAAAAAAAAAAAAAAAAAAAAAAAAAAACATTACCGAATCTAAAATGTGCTGTTGGGGTATGGTTAAAATATAAATTGGACTATGAATCATTTTAAAAGTAGCCCTGTTTTAGGACATTATATAGGTTCATTGACATTTCGGATACTTGAAGAATTTCTGATATGTAGTTTTTCTTGCTAAATAAGAAGGACCTGTAGAAAAACTCACTGCCATGACTTTATTGCAAGCGATCTGTTTTGAATTCAGCCTGTGATCCGATATGATCATGTGAAATAGCAATATCCAGTCTCCTCTGCATATTACCAACGGGGGAAGCCATTATTGCGCTTTGCCTGATGTACTCATGTAGTACGGCGGGGTACCGGACTAAAACTACCATATAACTGAAAATTCTTTGTGGTATATTTAAAGGGTATATTTAAGTGAGTGACACTTACAGATAAATGCACCTTTCCCGGATTTTATAATTTTCTCCGTCTTTACCTCATATGATGCAATTAACTGATCCTTGGTAAGGATTTATGAAATACAACCAATAGAGTAAAATGATATCTATCTGCTACATGAAGACATCAGGAATACAAAACATATAACTTTGCTTAAATAATCCAGATGTCAAACATAGAACAACAACAACAAAATATTGACATATTTTTTCTTCAAAAGTCGACAGGTGCAGATACAATACAGACGTTTATATTGGGTAATGGATCAAAGCACTTGTGGTAAGAGAGATATACCAACTTTTCAGGGAAGTCAAATTTATCAATGTTCATCCGGATACACGTGTAAGGATTTGGCTTAATTGGCTGATGCAAACAATGGGCTTAAATTGAAGATTTTTCCGTGATCGTATCCTGTGATAAACAATTTTCTTTTAAAGTGACAGTGGGCTTAATTTAAAGATTTTCCGTAACTATATCCTGTTATAAACCAGTTTCCTTTAGATAACAATAGGCTTAAATTGAAGGTTTTTCCGTGATCGTATCTCGTGATAAACCATTTTCCCTTCAACGAAAAGGGCTCTTTGGCAATTCATAGAAATTTGGACTCATAATAAAATTAAGAATGGTTGGTGAACACAGACCGTGACTGTACATTTTGTAGTCTGACATTAGTCTATGCCACCACAAAAACTGCCTTTGGCATTAATGAGGTTAAACAACCTGACAAATCTTTGGAACCATTCTTCAGGATCAATCTTGGCAAACTATAGATAGATTCTCTGAATTATTCAATCTTTAAAGTATATTGTATTATTTGCTACAACTTAAGATGTTCTGATGTGTTATCAAGAAACGCTTACGGGCCAGTGGCGCTTTCATATTAGAGTTTCCTTGGGCAAGGCCCTGCAGATGTGGTTCAGCCCAGTAATGGAGAAAACTAAGAAATGCTAAAAGTGTTGAAGTGTTGCTGTGATCTGATTAGGATATTGATAAAATTGGCTCAAACCATCGGTTAAAGAAACACACAAAATATATTTCTATAGCTATGAAACATCTCCACTTTATATAATTAAGCCATGATCTATGAAAAAGGGTATTAATGCATTTGCAAAATGCAGAGGATGACCTGGGCCGAAACTTTTTCCTTCCAGTGTTCAATTTTCTACATGT
This sequence comes from Tridacna gigas, assembly GCA_945859785.2. Taxonomy (NCBI): domain Eukaryota; kingdom Metazoa; phylum Mollusca; class Bivalvia; order Cardiida; family Cardiidae; genus Tridacna; species Tridacna gigas. The sequence goes on along the minus strand of OX244034.2, from coordinate 1,978,160 downwards.
CAAAGGACCAGTGTACCTATGATTCAGCAGGTTGTTCCACGAAGCGGATTTTAGAGATGTATAATACTGTGATGACTTATTTGGCATCATGAATCACGGAGATGCATTAACCCCCCTTTTGCCAGAGCATGTCTTTTGTCTATTTATTCTGGTATGTCAACAAAACAAAACAAAACCTGGCAGAACACATGATGAATGAATTCATTCTAACAACATCCTATAAACAAATCATGCTCCCTGAAAAAAAAAACAACAACAAAGGTACATGCTTTCGCGGACTTCATCTGTAAGCAAGTAAAAAGCGATTGCATCAAACTTGTATCTCATTTCCCTCATAACCTGCATTTGTACTTGTATAATTTCTTTTGACTGTGAATGAAAGGAACCCGAGATATTAATGATCAAAATATGAGCCATGCTCTGGCAAAAGGGGGCTTAATGCATCTCCGTGATGTGTAATAGCTATAAATCCATCACATAATTATGGATCCATAAGCATTTTTTTTTTTTTTTTTTTTTTTTTTTCTTTTAACAACCGATTTTATGTTCCTTTGACATACAGAAAATCGACGAATAGCGAAAAGTTTTGGCCCAGGTCAGCCAGCGCGGACTGCGCAGGGTGACCTGGTCGATACTTTTCGCAGATGCATTAAGCCTCTTTTCACAGAGCATGGATCATATATAAACTCCACTTTTTACGAAAGCTAAAATCAGGAAGTTTTTTATCTTACAGGATTGACGAGATAAATGGACGGAATAGATTTATCATAGATCAGACTGTGCGTTTGTACGTCCTCAAAAGGCCCTACTTTCCCATATGGCGATGAAAGGGTTAAAATAGATAATGAGTTCTGTAGATACCGTCAAACTTAACTTGACTGATGCATTAATAAGAAGTCAATAGCTATTTGACTGACGGCCTAAGTCAATAGCTATTTGATTGACGGCCTTTGCAAAATTATTTCAGTTACATCGCGGCAGCCAAAGCACCTATCAATGCTTTCACGAATTTTCTATTGCCACTTTGAACAATACACATCAATCTTTCCATGCCAGTGGCTGGTTTCCCACTCTGACATATTCGTAACAATGTTCAGCGTTGGAGAGGAAGGAATCCAGTCACAAGTACTAAAATCAATCAACCAACGACCCGTAGCTTTCAGGCTCTGTACGCTACCGACCGAGCTTCCAGGTTTTGCAAGTTAAGAACTACATATTTATGTGTAAGTTAGGTTTAGCTGGCATAATTTTTAAATACTTTTAACAGTTTCGGTCAAAGCACGGAGCCAGCTTGTTTATTCACGTTGGTTTTGGGTTGCACCAGCACTTAGCTGGGTCTCGGCAGTGCATTCCATTATTTTCATATTAAGTTACTACTCTATATCTCAAACACACATTCGGCCCGAAAAATAAACTCTTGTATTATTAATACATCTAGTTTAACTCTGTTACCGTAAAAAGCGATTTAAATAAGATTTAGGGACGACATGCAGTCTGATCTTGGATTTGCTGACACCGCTGAATCATGCTAAACTATGCTAAACTATTCCTCGAATAAAGTTTGTCTTTTCCGAGTCTACATAGTTTGCCAGTGACAGACAAAATGCGATGTTAGGTGAAAGACCACCATTGAAATGTTTTTTAGTTATCTTTGGTGATGTTGTTGGTGCCTTTGCATTATCGTTATTATTATCATTATTATTCAATCTGCAGGCATGTACTTGAAACTATGTAACATATTATAACAACTATTGTATCCTAAAAAAGGACATATGAAATAAATCAGCATAAGTCAAAGAAGGAAAGGGAACGATCGTCAGCTTGCACGAAAAACGGATAAGTATAATTAAAGGTCAAGTGTTTTGTTTACAATGTAGCACAGAGCTTTAATGTCACGTGTTCCATTTCTCGGTACCAGGCAGTTTCACAAGGAAACAAAACCTCGTAGGATTGTCAGCATTGAACGATATTTTTAACTTTTAACTCTTTACCAAACGACAAAAATTTGCAGACAACAAATTAATGTGACCTAATAACTAAAAAGTGTCTATGAAAAGGTAGAAAATATTGTTGGAAAAGGAGAAAATGCTGGTTACCAATATTTTCGATTGCCTTCATTCATAGGGTCGTGAAAAACTGGGATTGTTTGGTAAAGGGTTAAAGCTCTATTCGCAACCTTCTTTTCCCCTGGAGCAACTGTAAATCAAGATCAGACTGCACGTTTTGAGCAGATCTATGATTTTCACTGTTCACTTAGCATAACCATTCTTTTACTGAAGGGTCGGTAAGTTCTCTTTATGAAACAACAAAACTTTGGAATGGACTAACTTGAAAACAGTTGCAGACGACAAATAGATCGCAACATAAATGGTTATTTCTGTGATTATAGGGTAGAAAACATTTTGGGAAAAGGAGAAAATGCTGGTTATCAGCATTTTCGCCTTGTTCCATAATGTTTTTGAAAGAATTCTGTAAAGCTACAATCCTATCTATACTGTGATTTGTCAAACTACCGAAATGCCGTCATTTTTTTGTTTTTACTTTGGCCTACGAGCTTAATTCAATTTTGTTCTTGGATACATTTCCTAACCCTTCTACTGCTAAATAAATTAGAAAAAACTTTTAAGCCGATAGTAATAACTCGAAAAATGTTTTTTTCCAACTTGTTTTAAAAAAGTCTTCTTATCGGACAGTGCAAATCCAAGATCAGACTGCACGTTCTATGCAAAAGGTCAGTGAGTCACGCGCGCTTAGCAGCTAAAGGTTTACGTAGACCAGAGGGAGAAAACTCTCAAAAGAATATTTAATTCTTCATTCCATCGGCATATCTTAGTGCAGGACACACACACACACACATACATATATATATATATATATATATATATATATATATAGTATAGATCTAAAAGATGATGGTCACAACGTAATTATGTACTGTATCTATGAGCGAATCAACTAGGTTTAAAATTTTAAGCAAGGGACAAAGGTTTGAATTTTAAGCAAGGGACAAAAATCTTGAATTCTCCAAACTCCAGGCATTAGCAGGCGACAAAGTAAAAATAAAGAACGGATTGTATGAAAGGATTTGTCTTCTAAAGGGGAGAAAACAAAATAGAGAGAGTGTTAGTTATCAGCATTTTACTCCTTTCCTCACTATGTTTTCGAAGCCCTTCTTCCACAAAGAAACATGCGGTCGTCTGATGCAAAGATTAGCACATGAGCAAAATTTTCCATAACTTTCGTTTCTTAAAGGTCAAGGCAATTCCCTTATTTTTCCTTTATCCCTTTACCAAACGACAAAATTTTAGACATGTCCATATTCAAAGCATTTGCAGACGACAAAATGAACGTGACTCAACAGTTGAAATTTATTTTTTGGAAGAATAGAAAACAATGGTTACCAGCATTTTCTCCTTTTCTCACAATGTTTTCAAAAGGCCTCTATCTCAGGGTCGTTAAAAGTTGGGAATGTGTTGTAAAGGGTTAATGAAACCATATAGATCTAGATATTGTCTAACTACTAGTCATTCTAAAAACAAAAAGTAAACTACATAAAGTATACAAAGCATCTTGCTTAATGGGGAATGCGATGATTTTTTTTTAAGAATTACAGTAAGGAATTTCTCCATTTGTCTCAATGTTTCTGTATTTATTAGCTTTTGCATCAGCTACTTTCAAGATAAAGGTTTAATACGCCCCAATCACTTACATGCCAATTGTTTGATCAGATACGATTTGATACTTTTAAACCAATCAGGAACTGAGGTGCTATATATTCCACCGTCTTCGCACTGTGCGAGCAGATTCTCTTTGCTACGCTGACAGCTTGACAGTTGATCAACGCTTGGCGAAAAAAAAAAAATCCACTTTAATCCAGCACAGTCTTCGAAGTTAGAAGACAGCAATTACAAAAAAAAGGTAAGATTTCCTTTTCATATTTCATTTTTTCATTTTATATTTTGATAAAGATATTATTATTATTATTTTTCGATAGGTTCGATTTGTTTCCCTGTCGTCATGCAGCTCACATTTCGGAAACGCTGACAACTGACAAGATTGTTAGCAGGTCCAACTTTGTAAATATTGGTTTCACGCATCCTTATTCACGTCACTCTTGAAAACATGGTGTTCAGTACAGATATTCGTCAACCTTCAAAAATAAATCAGGGAAAAATGACAGAGGGCAGATTAACCTTTTTGGATTGTTTAAAAATAGCTGTGCTTGAAGTATGAATATGAGCAAATGCGCCTTTTTCCGGAATGTTTCCAAAATCGCCAACTTGGATGAAGAATATTAAATCAAGTTAGATCTAAGAAAGATCTAGATCTAATACACTCTGAAAAAGGTTCATTCATTAACGTCGAGCAATATTATCGATGCCGTCTTTATGACTGACGTAATTTTTGTCTTCAGTTTCCCGCGTAGCGTTCCAATATGTGTTTGTATTTCTAGCAGTTATCGCTTTGGAGTTTTAGGTCTAGACCAAACATAGAGAACTTGGATACTTTCGTCATATTTTGGGTATTTTTGTTGTTTATAATTGAAATTTGTAGAACTATTCGAGTGTTTTTTACATGGAATCTTTCAAAATGTTGCTAAGAGTGTGAATTGGGATCAGACTGCAGAACATGCATTCTGATCTTAGATCTAAGTTATCTGCTACTTTACAAGCTTTTCTTTCTTAGAAATTCCGATCTAGATCTAGAAACTGTAATGGATAGACTCTAATGGTTGTTAGATGGGGTTTTTATGTCGCTTTCAACAATAATTAGATATAAGTTATATCACGGCGACAGCTTACTGTTAATTAACCAACATTAAGACGTTGGGATGATTTTATAAAACAAAGCAGGTAGATGGATCTAGATCATAAAATTAGATAGCTAGATCTAGATCCTTAACAACGATTTAAATCTGTCAAAAATAGATTTAGATCTACTTCAACTTGACCTAGATATAGATCTACTCAAACTTTACTGTAAACTTAGATCTACTTCTCTTTTCAGAATTCTCCAAAGGAGCAGCGAAGTAGAAAACAGTATAACGGTTCAGACTGTTTTGAGCTTGGTATAAAAGTATTTGTTTAAGGTAAACAGGTAGATCTAGTCTACCAGTTGATCTACATGTAAGATGGTAGATCTAGATCTACTGGATTTATACAGTTTTTTTTTTTATCTCAGTTTTTTGTTATCGGTACTTAAGTAAAGGTTAGAAATTACTCATTGAATCTAAGACCTGTCTGTTGATTGGCTGAGCCAAAATATCTGGGCTAATCATAAGGCTAGTCTTAGAAAAAAGGAGTAGAATTTTGAAACATTCACAAATCGAGTTAGAGGTCTATGTTTTGTCTTTTTTTTATGGTGTCCAACGCCATTTTCAACACTAGATCTCTTCAGATTATATTGCAGCAGCTAGTTTACCTGCCCATGTTTTCCAAGAGTTTCTTTTACCGGTACTTTGCCGAATATTCTCCCAAAGTCACTGGCTGCTTTCCAACATAACCATCGCCGAAAAAGTGATCAGATGTAAAGACATTTCTTTGTTAAATAACCTTTTTTCAATCTAGATCTATGCATTCTTTATAAAAACAGCTTGAAAACTTAAATCACCTAATAGAATGTTCATAAAGTAACGGTATCTTTCTTTGAAAGGTGAGAAAACATTGTGGAAAAAGGAGAAAATGCTGGTTACCAGCACTTTCTCCTTTTTCTTCAATGTTTTCCAGTCCTTCCTTCTTCAGATTCGTTAAAACGCGATTTTTTGGTAAAGAGCTTAAGTTTAATTAACTGAATGATTAAATCTATTGCAGACACAATGGCCGAGGGGGGTTCATATAGATACAGCCATGCAGGAAGGAACGACAGGGAGAGTGAAAAAGAGGAAGAAGTAGAAATGTATCGACAGATAGAAGAAATGAGTGTGGGTGAGAGAGAGGGAAAAGGAGCCAAGTGTGAGAGTTGTGTGCGTGAGAGTGTGAGGTCTGAGAGGTACGAGGGTGCGAGACGGCTGTATGGGAGGGTGGCTGTATTTCTATGTTTTGTATGTGAGATGTATGTGTGTGCGGAATGTATGCCCAGACATAGAAAACACGAAGGTATGAAAGTGAGGAGAAAGGAGAGTGAGAGAAAAGGATTTTTGGGGAAACTAAAGAAAATATTACAGAAAGCGGGGAGAGAAAGAGAGGAGAATGAGAGAAAAAGAATGAGAAGGAAGTTCGTTGTCGACCTTGTGAATGAGGGTGAAAGAAGGAGAACAGAGAATTTTTTCTACAGCCACGCCATTGTTTATGATCGAGTTGAAGTAAAACACGAATTGGATGGGATGGATTGTGGGATAACTGGATTGTGTGGACTGGAGAACAAAAGATGGGTAGTTTGTGATTATCTTAATTCTTGTATTAAAATATTCAAAGTAGGAAGTCACGTGTTACAACGTTATATACGGTTTGTAGAGTCTGGGTCTAGACTTTATGATGTTACAGAAATACATTTAAAACAGAATTCTGCTGAACCGAACTTGGTGTCCGGTAGCAGGTCTGATATTTCTGCAACAGACTGGGCTGATCTGGGTAAACAATGTTTGATAGCAGTAACGTTACCAGGGAAACATCAAATAATGTTTATAGATTTAAGTAAAAAACCCGCAAAACCACAAAAAATCATAAAAACAGAGGGACGATGTTGGTCTATACAGTTTTATGATGACAAGATTTTTACCCTCTGTAGAGAAGATCCTGTATCTCCCTATTCTGTTTATATAAAATATACAGACGGAGACACGCTAAACATGTTTTACACTGATATCTGTGGTCCTGACCTCGCCGTTGTTTCTGGACGAGTCTATTTATCTGATTACAAGAAAGTACAATGTAGAAATGTTGAGGGTCAAGTTATCTCGGAATTTACAATAGACCGGTCGGGGCCTAGAGGAATCAGTGTAGACCCAGATAACAACGTATATGTATGTGCATGGCGTCACGACAAAGTTTATAAACTGGATGCTGATCGGACTCGATACAAGTCGGTGTTAGATCAGACTGCAGGTTATATAGAGAGTCCACGAGCTCTGTGTTGTTACAGAGACAAATTATTTATCAGCCATGACTGGTCGCCATCTTTAGATAACTTTGTTACTGTGGTCCGACTGCTTTAACGGCACCTCGACCTGTACATTGTAGATCATCATGTACTTCAGTCAGCCAACATTTATATCTGCACCACAATATATTCTATCGTTACCATGGTTACGGTCTTACCTCTTTTATAACCAATATGTGACCGAGCAGATTTTTTTGCGGAGAGTGCAGACAAAGATCAGCCTGCACATACGTGCAGTCTGATCTTTGTCTACAATCCCCGCTTTTATATCAGTAAGTTTTATTAAATAATCTCCATTTCTGCCGATAAACTAAACGAAATATATTTTTGTGATAGTTTATAACGGACATTCGGCAGGATATGGGATAAATTACTTTATTCTCAACATTTCATTGTACTTTGTTTAGTAAGCAAGCTGTCGTTGGAAATCTTGTCATCGTATAATTATTTGTTCACTTTTGATCAATTAATTTATTTATCCACGCCAGCTTAGATCAGACTTGCCCCACCCAGTCCCTCTGAATTATTTGCTATTCATGAATTTAACTCAACCCATCTTCCCCCCGCCCCCCTCCCTTTGAAAAATTTCACAATTCCGAATATTCTATAAACATTATTTGAGTTCCAAATGTGCATCTATCAAACTTTGTTTATCCGGCAAACAATGTGGCAGCAGTAATTATTTGTATGAACCATTATTGGCGCTCTGAATGTTTTCTGTCCACAAAAACTGCTGTCAAATCGCAGACTACCCGTCTTCTTATCTAGTCTCCATAATTCAAATGCAAGTAGATGATTTTAATTTTTTATTTCGTGTTTGCATTTGTTCATTCTCCGGTCCAATTCGTGTTTTACGAGAGAGAGAGATAGTCAGTTGGATTTTTATGAATGTTTACGTCATTTTCATCTGTAATTCATGTATATTTTTTTATTTTAACAAAGATAAATTCCGTCAATGCTTTGTTTACATTTTGTTATTGCCTAATTGTTTATATCCGAGATTTACTCAGCAAGAGACGACGTGTTTCATAGAGAAGATACCACAAAAAAATCCAATTTCTTGCGTGTCTCTTTCTTCCTTGTTGATAGTTTGCCACCTATTGCCATGCTTAGTTCGATGATAAATCAATTCAATTTTGATCTTAGTTCAATGATAACTCGATGTTGATGTTGTGTTTTGTCCATAAATACTAAAGTTATACGTTTTTACACGAGCAATTTATCCAACATTGCCTTTTGTTCACTTCTGATGTATATTTTAATTTCGAATATATATTATGACGATTAAATGTTGAATATATGTATTTCTATAAACTCGTCGTTTTGTTATTGTTTCTTTACAACAGTATCATTAAAACTTTCTTGTATTATATTAGGCCGGGCTCGGCTACCTGACTATAATAGCACAACTGTCATGACTTGTTCGAACCTCAACCTCGGCTGTCCACCCTTGAATTGTTAGGTGTTTACGCCATTTTCAACAATTTCTCAATTATGTAGCGACCAGTACACCTATCCAGGTCTTGCCGCTATTTCTTACATCAGTACTTCACTCATTGTACGCAAGCCACTGGCTGCTTTCCCACATAGACATCATGAGAGACAGCTGAATCCTGTCCCGTTGGCTATCATCAATCCTCCAAGAGGAACCGAGACCCGAACTAGCGACCCTTTGACCACAAACCGAGTACTTTACTGGTGCACCGCGCTAGTCACACAAGGTCCGTAATACAGGAGTTGTAAGTTCAAATCCCTGGACTAGAAATATCAAGCCTCTTACACATCCATTATAAGTTCAAACCGCTAGACTCGACACACTGATCAGCCTTGTACAACGAAGCATGTATTAATGGATGGATGGATAGATGAAAGAATGACTGGATGGATAAATGAAGTAACCGTGTTGTAATCATCAGTCTAAATTTAACTTCTATTCCAAGTAACCCTTATTCTGGCGGACCAAAGATAACTTCGCAGAGGGTGTAGATCTAGATCATACATAAAGTCTAATCAGTTCCTATACATGTTTTTTTTTTTTTGTATTGGAGTTTAACGCCGTGTTAATAGCTTGGGTCATATTACAGCGGCCAGAGCACCTACGCTTGTGTTTTCTGGATTCTCACACCAGTGCGGACACAACTTTCTTTCCAAGCCACTAACTACTTTCTCACATGCATCAGAGTTCAGAGGCGAAGAATCCCCGCACAGAAAATGTGCTTCAACCAGGTATCGACACAGCAACCACCAGGTCACAAATCAGATACGCTAAGTACTGAGCAACCCAGCTGGGCTCCTGTACACGAATAGAGTGATTGATTGGATGGTGTTTTTCGCCGCTTTCAACAATATTTCAGTCATATCACGGCGACAGCTCACATATTCATGTATTTCCTTGGTTTCACCAGTACTAGCCTAGGGCTCTGCAGTGTCTTGCCCAAGGACACTCCCACGAAAAACCCAGTGGATCCAGTGAGGCTCGAACCCGGGCCTCCAGGTTACGAGTCCTACACTTTACCACTGAGCCACGTATGACCCCAAGTACACATATAGACACTGGGTAAAACCATATACAGACATCACTATTGCTCTACAACCTGGACGAACAAACTTGAGGAAACATTTAAAAAAAAAATAAGGGGAAAAGTCAATTAACAAGTATTTTCTCCTTTCCCACGATAGATTTAGGTTTGTCAAAGAATAATACTATCCTTCAAGTCACATTTAACTTGTGGTCAGCAAATAGTATCGATATGGATGTCTTAACATTTTGTCGTGCTGTAAATGGTTGTTCGGTCACTGGGAGACCGTTAGACCGCTTATCTCCCAAATCCTATATTGTGCTATAGATCGATCAGTACTTTCCAGTCAAGAGTAAACAACTGACTAACTACTGAGATTTAAACATTCTTTTTTGCAAAAAAAAATCGGTCATAATACCGGACAATGTAGAACAAACTCAAGATTGCACAGAACGTGCAGTCTGATATTATGTCCACATTATCCGCAAAAATGCATTTACGCATGCCTAGCAGCCCAAGCATTGATCAAAATTCCGATTCTAAGATCTTGACATACATGTATGTGGGAAAATTTTCATATATACAAAACCTAAGTCGTTATAACTTAACGGAATCCTAATTTGTCCATACTTATTTGTGAGGAGGCCTTTGGTCGAAGGTTCAATCCTCACAGGAAACTCCGATTTTTCTTTGGACAGTCCTGAGGATAGGCACCTGAGAGTCCCTGTATAATACTGGCGAAACCTAGAAAACACATGGACAAGTGAGTCGACTTCATTATATGACTGAAAAAGTGTTTAAAGCGGCATAAAACAGCATCCAAGCAAACAAGTAAGGCACTAATAAATTAATATATCAACCAATTAATCGAGGCCCTCCATGATACAGTGGTTAAAGTGTTGGAATTCTAATTGAGCCGTTTTTGGTGACATCGTTTTTACCACTGTAGATTTAAGCTCACAGCATACGATCTGTGAAGTCCGATCTTTATCTACAATGTCTTCAAAACGGTTGATCCTATCTCCTATTCAAAGATCTATATAAGTGGGAGATTTTTGACTTTAAAGTCATTATGGCTTAACTCATTGACAAACGACAAAAATTTGGAGGCGTCCAAATTGAAAGCATTTGCAGACGACAATTTAAATGTGGTTAAAATTTTGCTTTTTGATTCTGAAAGGGTAGAAAACATTGTGGGAAAAGGAGAAAATGCTGGTTACTAGCATTTTCTCCTTTTCCCACAATGTTTTCAAAAGCTTTCGTTCTCAGTGTCGTTAAAAGTCGGGATTGTGTGGTAAAGAGTTAACGGAAACCCAGTTTGTAGATATTTATTTTGGAGTCATCTGGTGCTGAGTTCACTCCCCACTGGAAGCTCAGTATTTTTCATCAGAGTTTCCTTTGGCAAGCCACATCAGAGTCCCTTTCTAGTTCTGGTGAAACCCAGAGAACACATGAATAAGTGAGTTGTTACTGTGATATGACTGAAATAAAGTTTAAAGCAGCATACATCACCATCCAGTCAATCAATCAAGGTCCTCCCAGATGCAGTGGTTAAAGTGTTGGAACTTTAATCAAACTGTTCTTGGTTTCACTCCTCCTGAAGAAGCAGTCTACATGAACGTGATCTTCGGCAAGGCAGTGCAGGTTCTCAGCCTATCACCTGCAAAACTGTATAAACAGATGTTCAGCCTTCTGTCGCCCTGATGTCACTGAAATATATAAAATCAATAATACCAACATCATAGTTATCAGAGACAAACTTTAAATACGTTGCATTTTTCATTTTCTAAGTTCCAATTTATTTTCTGTATGAGCTTCCCATTGAACATTATACTGACTTAGTTAACATCCAGAAGCAGCCAGCGACTTTCACCGCATTATGCATAGTACTGGCAAAAAACACATGCACATGACTAGGTGCAAAGGCTACAGCGATACATCTGAGATAATATTGAAGATAGCTTAAAACACCAAATAAACCACTGATTATGTCAAACTGCCTCACTTCTCTAAGAGCCCATTTAGCACTACTGGAGAAATATAAACCAGTATACTTTTATTGATGCAATACACTGCAGAGCACCAGACTAGTACTTGAGGAACCCAGGGGACAAAATCATGAATAAGCGAATTGTTACCGTGATATAACTGAAATAGTGTTGAAAGTAGCATAAAAATCAACTCAAACACAAGAACAATCCTTATAATAAATAAATTTTGATTCATGGAGAATGGAGATCAAGATCAGACTGCAAATGAATTGTGGTCTAATCTCTAACAAACATTTTCAACAAAGTGAACCTTGATATTACAGTACAAATGTACGTCCAGAAATGACAGAAAATATCAGTACTGCCTTTTATTTGCTTTTGATAACTAAAACAAGTTATTTAAAATTTAGAAGCATCTTCTCTTTTTTAGCGAATAAATTCATACCCATCGACCTCTTTCGACGTTTGAGATTACAATCGCATGCCACTCAGAAACCTGTTTACCTTATGGACCTGATCAAACAAACAGACAGTATAAATCAAAGATCAGACAACTCATTCTTTGCAGCCTGATCTTGATCAATGCCATCCACAAAGGTCTCGATTTTCGTCTACAGCATAGAGAGGGTTAATAACTTGTTACAATTAACTTTCAGGACACATAGATATTTGTAAACAGAAATACGTTGTTGATTGATTGATTTGTTGACTGATAGATTAAATGGTGTTGTAAGCCACTTTAAACAGTTTTTCAGTCATATCACGGCGACAGCTCATATATTCATGTATGCCCTGGGTTTCACAGGTATTAAACAGCTTATTATAAGCTTAACTTCTTACCAAGCGATCCCGCATTTTGACTTTAGACAACAAAAGCTTGTGAAAACATTGTGGCAAATGAAGAAAATGCTGGTAAACATCACTTTTCTTCTTTACCCACAATGTTTTCCTACTCTTTCGAAGAAATATGCCATATTTCAGCAACATTTAATTTTTCTCTCCATTTAACGCGTTAAAAAAATTCAAGTCTAAAAAATTGTTTTCTGGTGAAGAGTTAACTTGTTCTAGCAGACAACCATAGATTAAGAATAAACAGCTCTTTGTGAACACTGTAGATTAGGATCAGGCTACACACTCAGATCTACACTTTCTGTCATGTTGTGAAATATTCTGACAAAAAACACAGTTAAACTGCTTATATTTTTATTTTCTTTGGTGATTGAGAATGTACAGCACTTTAACAGGTAAAACTGTTCGACTTTTTAAGCGTGCCTTCTGTGTTACTTATCTCTACTTAAGGTTTCAATAAATTCTTCAAGCTGTTCTTGAATCTGCCTTACTTTTCCTGTAACATAGAGAAAAAACACTAAATATTTAAAATTCTACAGATATTTTCTTTTTAGCAGAAAACCTCTCACATGTTCACATTTAGCATACAGGACACTCTTCACCAAACAATCCTCTTTTTGCAACCATGAGTGAGAACACTTAAGAAAACATAGTAAAAAAGGGGAAAGAATTGTATTTGAAAACTTTGTGATAAACGGAGAATATTATGGTTATAATATTCTTCTTTTCTCACAATGTTTTCAAACACAAATGCAATCTTTCAGTTTAGAACTATATAAAAAAGTCTAAAATGTTGTCACACGATAGAGGGTTAATTTCATTCTACTAATAGAATGGTGATTTACATAGCTTTCAAAATTAGGTTTGCCATATTTTGTGTGCTTACTACAGATCTAAATCTGATCGTTCAGTTTGATCAAAACATTGAGTCATACAGGACCTCAAAGAGTCCAACAACATTACATGTTTACCATATTACAGCATAACCCTGAGTTTTGATAACCATAAAGACGAAGATATTTTAAAGCATTGTGGAAAAGGAGAAAATACTCGTAAGCCTTTGAAAAATTCGTTTTAAGTGAGTCGCATTAATTTTATTGTCTTCAAATGCTTTCAATATGGAAAGTCTGAAACTGTGTTGTTTGGTAAAATGAAAATTACAGATTTACCAACGGTACTTACTTATTTCCGTAGCTAATTCAACAGGCTTTTCTGTCAAGTTTTCTTCAATCATTCTCCAGTCATTGAAGAATCATCCAAAACATATTCAATTAATCTTTCTAACCTGCCAGCTGAAATATAAGAAACTTTCATAACACAAGGAAAAATAAGCTAATTACAAAAGTTAAAGAATACAGCCCCAGGTGCAAGTGGGTACATGTAAAATCACCATATTATCATCTATCCCCACGACTGTTAAGTTTCATGAAATGGGCCCATATATCTTCTGACCTTTTACTACACAAACCCCAACGTTTAATGACGTAAAAGGACTTTTGAAAACATCATTGGAAAAGACCGAATGCTGGTAACCAGTATTTTTTTCCTTATCCCACACTGTTTTGTACTCTTTCAAAGACATATTCCATCGTTTGAGCCACATTTACCTTGGGGTCTGCAAATGTTTACAATATGGACAAGTGTAATATTTTGTCATTTTTACCAGGTGACAAAGTTTTAGACTTTTTTTAAAATTGAAACCAGTTGCAGACGACAAATTCAATGTGTGTAAAAGAGATCTCTTTGAACGGCCAATAAGCTGTTTTATTCTTCTCCCACAATGTTTTCAAAAGTAATCTTCCTCAGGTTCATACAAATATGGCATTTTATGGAGAAGAGTAAAACTATCGCTAATGCTTCCTTCTAGAGTGATTGCCAGTCACAATATTTCTTGAAACAAATCTTAGCAATGCAATGCTTATGTTGACCAATCATCTGCAAGATATTATAATGAATATGTGCATTTTGACTATCCATACACGATTTTATCACATAGTCTATCTTTATAGTATATACTGGTCTATCCCACAGATAGATATAAATAAGCCATTCTCTGGCAAAAGGGGTTTAATATAATATCTCCTTGATGCATGATACCAAGCAACTTGTCACATACTCATGGATCTATAAAATCCATTTTGTCCTACATCCAACTGAATCATGAGGTAGACTGTCCAGAAAATTTACCAAAAGCAAACAGTTTTGATACAGCTCAGCCTACGCAGGCTGACCAGGATTGATACTTTTCCCACAGAGTATGGCTCAAATATATGTAGCTTATGTTTGTACGCGGGAAACTTAAACTGCCTTGCCATCATATTAGCTTTTTGTTGATATGTCAGAGGACCTAGAGGTCCTTGGTTCGATCTCCGCCCTGGGATGTTATATTTTAGGGCTGTTACATTTGTGAGGGTTTACCTTTATTTTTAATGACTTGTAGTAGAGCATGGCTGACCACTTCCTACATTCTCTGTAATATCCAGAATAACACCACTTCATGACAACCTGATGGTAAATTATAAACAGTCGTGAGTTATTTCTAAGTTATGGGAAAAGTCTACTTTGTTCTGGGACAACCCTCGGGCAATATTTCAACCACTAACTACTGGAGATGACAATATTACAAATTGATGATGGAATGCGACTAGTTTTCAAGTCAGACCTATTGCCTTCAATAGTATCCCTATGGAGTCAGCTGTTTCGGGGAAGCTTTTATCTGATTGGTCAAAAAGTAGTGAGGCTAACTGTACTTTCAAATTTCTCAAAGGCCAGTTGGTGTCAGATGCTGAACAACTTTCCACAATTATTATCAATAGTATTTGTTATAAAACAACTGCCTGTAATTCAAAATTGCAAATAACAAAAAAATTGAGTTTCTGTATATATTTTAATATGTGTATATATTAATGCAAATTATTTGATTTTATTTTTATTTTTATTATTATTTAAACATTAGTGTTCAATATCTAAGTGTGTAAAGAAGGACAGTGCAGAACATCCTTTTAAAATGGACAGCTGTGATCTTTAACCTCTACTCCTATTTGTTCAGCTACCTGTAAATGAACTTGATCTAGAATAAAGATCTGGTTTGATCATATGGGATCAAATGTCTTTTTGCATGCCAGCTTAACCACATTGTTTTGATAGTTATAGATAAGGGTTAAACTACCTTGACGACCAAAGGAATGAATTTGTGCAGAAATAAGTAACTTTATGCCTAGTACCTTTGGCGCATCAGCTGATGATTGAAAGTAATTAAGTGTCATTAAAACAGTAAAGTGTACCCCTTAATTCTTGATATTATTTTTATACAAGTAAACCTTTTTTTATACAATCTTTACATTGATGTAGGGCTTCTGCCTAATCTGAAAGAGGAATTCTGTTTTCTTAACTTAATCGTACTTAGAACAATACAAGCACAATGAACAGCAGGTCCTTTTATAACCAGTAGGTCATTACTTATTCGTAAGAAAAAGTTTCTCCTCATTTGTTTATCCTAAAATACGGAAAGAGCAGTAACAAAAAATCATATGTTTCCAGAAGCAATGACAACAAATGGAGATGGGTCATACATTTACTTTATCAGACAAAAATGTTACCATTTCAATTTCCCTCGTTTAAGAAAGATGTAGTGGCTTGCCAAAGGGAAGACCACACAACAAGCTACACCGGCTGAATGGATTAGAATCAAAGTACTGAAAGTTCTGAAAGACTAGCGAGTTTGATTGATTGATTGTATGGTGTTTAACGCTATTTTCAACATTATTTCAGTTATGTAGTGGTGGCCAGTGCACATATCCATGCTTTCCCGGAGGTTCTTTTACCAGTACTCCGCACATTATTCATTGCAAGCCACTGGCTGCTTCCCCACATAACCGTCGTCGAAACTTAAGAGAGGAGTGAATCCTGTCGCAATGACTATCATCAATCCTCAGAAAGAAATTGGCCGAGCCGAGGACTGAACCAGCGACCTCCTAATCTCATGTCCTGTATGCTACCGACTGAGCTACCAGAGCTATGCATGCTATTGGTTAACTATGATCCAGTTTAAGTTTAACCCTTAACCTGCTAGGAAAAAAAGATAAATGAAACTTTCAAGCCAGTGGTAAACACCTGAATATTGCTATTTCAAAGTTACATTTTGGAAAAAGTATATCCTCTTATTGGACAGTGTAGATCCAAGAACAGACTGCACCTTCTGTGCAGTCTGATCTTACTCCACACTGACCACAAAAGGTCACTGAGTCGCGGTGGTGCTGGTAACAGAAACTCCAGGAAAGCATGGATAGGTGCACTGGCCACCATGTTATCGCTGAAATAATGTTGAAAACGGCGTTAAAAACCATACAATTAATAAGTCAATATCCAATAGAGAAGGTGTAGTGAACTATTCAACTCTTTGAAACGAAATTCAAAACTGTTGCAGACCACAAATTAAATGAGGCTGAATTGGTGAAACCTAATTCCAAAGGGGCAGAAAACAATGTGGAAAAAGGAGAACATGTTAGTTATCAAAGATTCTTCCCAAGTCCTTCATTAAAACTCGGGATTCTGTGGTAAAATGTTAATGTGGAGATGCATTAAACACCCTTTTGCCAGAGAATGGCTCATTGTTATCTACTAAACTTTTAATATTTACAGTATGCTATTCGTCAGGTTGATGTCTTGTTAAAGAAATGTGAAAATCAAGACCGTATCTGAAGTAACTCAAAAAACGCTAAAGGTATTTTGTGATGGAAAAGTGGAATGTTTTCTATCTTGACAGCTGATCACAAATATTGGTAGAAAAAAGTGAAAGTGTCATTCACCCTTAATTTTTTTTTTTTTTTTTTTGAAAACTTTGTGGCCGAATATGCTGCTAACCAGCTCTTTCTCCTTTCCCCAGTGCCATCAATTTGAGTAATCTACTTCACTGACAATGGCGACTTAAACAGCTTTCATGGAGGGCATACATCATGACCAGACTGCACATTCACACATTCTGTGGGGTCTTTTCTTGGATCTACACCGTCAGCTATCTGGTGCTGGACTAAAACAAGACCTATCGTTAATTTTATAGTGGTTCTACTATTCAGACTTCGAAAGAGGCTGAACTTATTTAGCTGGCATTGATAGAATTGACCAGTAACTAAAAGCTGATACATTGTACCAACACATAATTATGGATCCTTAATAGCCACTTTTTTTAAATAAGCGACTGTATTATGAGGCAAACTGGTCCTTGAAAATACAGAAAATTGACCTATAGCGAAAAGTTTCGGCCCAGGTCAGCCTGCGCGGACTACGCAGGCCGACCTGGGTCGATACTTTTCGCAGATGCATTAAGCCCCTTATCACAGAGCCTGGTTCATATTTATTTCATTTTATCAACTCTAGAGGTATTGACCGATATTGCTTACTGTTATAGTTATCAATGAAAAAAGTTTGTGATAGCCAATCGCTAAAGCGAAATTTATTTATTTATTTATTGTCAGTAACAGAAAAAGAAAACTGTTCAATCAATCGAGTTTATTGTTCAAATCATATATATACATGATATGCGAACAAACATACACAATACAACTAACATACAAATAGTGACGGAGTAAAATGGGTTGGAATAGTTGGGGGCCGTAACCTTGTTCAGAACATGAAATAGACTATAGGTCTTGACATTTTACTTATAGTGAATGGGCCTTATTTGATTGGTCAGTCGACTTTACACACAGTGGTTGTTTGAACACTTAAATATTTTGCACATGAAGAGATAAGATCAGAGCAGTCTCTGATTTTGATCTTTACTGCTAATTAAAACAACTTTATTAATCCTCTGCGCAATTACAAAATGAAGTCTTAGCTACTAATTTCAAATGTAAATGTAGACTTGTCCATTACAGACATTGTCTCTATGATGCACAATTCTAAACATTACAGTTTTTAGATGTGTTTTTACTTGTATACGAAAATTCATCCTGACTGTACGAGGAATCCATTTCTTCAGGCTGGAATTCAAATTTTCAGTTTGGAATCCAACTTTTTCCTGAGTTGGATTCCTGGAATCCAACTTTCAAAATCTTAGTGAGGACACGAACTTACAATCTACTGCTCAAATAGTATGGTATCCCGCCATTTCAAGAGTACGTCAGGCAAAGTGCAAAAAAGGCGACCCCCTTTGGTAATATATGTATGTACAGGTGACGTGATATTGTTATTTCATTTGATCAAATCGACAGGCTTAATTAAAAAAAAAAAGATCGGCTGCAATAAAGAAATGGCAGAGAGTTCTTTTAATTGTCTTATCTAGCGAGAAAAAAACTACATATCAGAAATACCTTAAGTATTCGAAAAGTCAATGGACCTATATAACATCCGACAATAGGGCTAATTTTAAAAACGATTCATAGTTCATCTATGCTCAAACCATACCCCAACAGCACATTTTCGATTCGGTAATATATATTTTATACAAAATTGGTCTCATTTTATTCACTTATCAAACTGGATCATATGAAACTGGGAAAAACAGGAAAGCAGTTCGGGCGTTGCCTGAGGCCACCTTAGAGGTCGCCATTATCGCGCTTTGCCTGACCCGATTACGTAGTGTTAAGGGCAGGTAATCCAGACTACCGCTCAAAGGGCGATATAAGCTTATTTTACGGATGTATATCAAAATATCGCTGCTCAAAATACTTACACTGTTCGGTAAAACTGCACAGAACTAGCGGTAATAAACTTTTTGTTACGAATAAAAAATGAAATTGAACTTACTGGCTGATAGTCTACTTATACAAAGGTATTGCAGTAATGGGTTCAACAACTCATTAACAAACATCCGTACTTACCGGATGACATACTGACAATATGAATCAACAGGATATAAGATGGTTTGCCAAATACATGTACATTACAGATTGTTATAGATCGTTTCACAGCTGTTTTACCCTGAGCAGCAATAAAACTTACCAACCTAGATGCTTATTTGAAGAAACTTCAATACTGACTTACAATGCCCTAAAAGTGAAAAAAAAAATTGACTCGTCTACTAACAATGCCTATTAAAATCTAGTAATTAAACCGTAGGTATATAACTTTACAGCTTTCAGGCCGTCTAAATGTTACTGACATTAAGAGAGACGTTTCGATTTTTTGTTAGACATACGTTATCTTGAAGTTGAAAGACTATTACTTCTTTTTCCACAATGATTTCGCCACCTACAGAATGGTTTCGTTACTGTAACAACTTAGTCCAGTATAAGTAAAAACACTCCCCATGCAAGGGAAACGTTGATACTAATTTATGGCACACTTACTGGTGGCTTGTTAGGTCCAAGAGCGCTTTGTGTGTGTGTGTGTGTGTTTTTTCACGTTTTATACAATACAAAGTTTAACGAATAATTTCTGGAAATACATTAGAAATAAAACTTTGATGGTTTACTTTGTGTTTATTGTTTTAAATAGAAAAAAAAGTGTAACAACCGGCACCTGTATGTTGACTTTCCTGCAAGATAAACTACCCTAGGCTGGATTGCTTGCCCCTACCACTACGTTATCGGGTCAGGCAAAGCGTAATAATGGCGGCCTCCAAGGTGTCCTCAAGCGTACCCTTACATGCATCTCCGTTTTCCCCAATTTCATGTGATCCAGTTTGATCAGTTAATAGAATGATATATATATATATATATATATATATATATAACCGAATCTAAAACGTGCTGTTGGGGTATGGTTTAAATATAAATTCGACTATGAATCATTTTAAAAGTAGCCCTGTTTTCGGACGTTATATAGGTCCATTGACATTTCGGATACTTGAAACATTTCTGATATGTAGTTTTTCTTGCTAAATAAGAACGACCTGTAGAAAACTCACTGCCATGACTTTATTGCAAGCGATCTGTTTTGAATTCAGCCTATGATCCGATATGATGATGTGAAATAGCAATATCCAGTCTCCTCTGCATATTACCAACGGGGGAAGCCATTATTGCGCTTTGGCTGATGTACTCATGTAGTACGGCGGGGTACCAGACTAAAACTACCCTTTAAATGAAAAATTCTTTGTGGTATATTTAAAGGGTATATTTAAGTGAGTGACACTAACAGATAAATGCACCTTTCCCGGATTTTATAATTTTCTCCGTCTTTACCTCATATGATGCAATTAACTGATCCTTGTTAAGGATTTATGAACTACAACCAATAGAGTAAAATAATATCTATCTGCTACTTGAAGACATCAGGAATACAAAACATACATGTATAACTTTGTTTAAATAATTCAGATGTCAAACACAGAACAAAACAACAACAACAAACATTTTGACATATTTTTTCTTCAAAAGTCGACAGGTGCAGATACAATACAGACATTTATATTGGGTAATGGATCAAAGCACTTGTGGTAAGAGAGATATACCAACTTTTCGGGGAAGTCAAGTTTATCCAATGTTCACCCGGATACACGTGTAAGGATTTGGCTTAATTGGCTGATGCAAACAATGGGCTTAAATTGAAGATTTTTCCGTGATCGTATCCTGTGATAAACAATTCTCTTAAAGTGACAATGGGCTTAATTTGAAGATTTTCTGTAACTATATCCTGTCATAAACCAGTTTCCTTTAGATAACATAGGCTTAAATTGAAGGTTTTTCCGTGATCGTATCTCGTGAATAACCATTTTCCTTTCAACGAAAAGGGCTCTTTGGCAATTCATAGAAATTTGGACTCAGAATGAAATTAAGAATGGTTGGTGAACACAGACCGTGACTGTACATTTTGTAGTCTGACCTTAGTCTATGCCCTCCACAAAAACTGCCTTTGGCATTAATGAGGTTAAACAACCTGACAAATCTTTGGAACCATTCTTCAGAATCAATCTTGGCAAACTATAGATAGATTCTCTGAATTATTCAATCTTTAAAGTATATTGTATTATTTGCTACAACTTAAGATGTTCGGATGTGTTATCAAGAAACGCTTACTGGCCAGTGGCGCTTTCATATTAGAGTTTCCTTGGGCAAGGCCCTGCAGATGTGGTTCAGCCCAGTAATGGAGAAAACTAAGAAATGCTTAAAGTGTTGAAGTGTTGCTGTGATCTGATTAGGATATCGATAAAATTGGCTCAAACCATCGGTTAAAGAAACACACAAAATATATTTCTATAGCTATGAAACATCTCCACTTTATATAATTGAGCCATGCTCTATGAAAAGGGGGATTAATGCATTTGCAAAATGCAGAGGATGACCTGGGCCGAAACTTTTTGCTTTCAGTGTTCAATTTTCTGCATGTCAAAGGACCAGTGTACCTATGATTCAGTAGGTTGTTTCACAAAAGGGATTTTAGAGATGTATAATACTGTGATGACTTATTTGGCATCATGAATCACGGAGATGCATTAACCCCCCTTTTGCCAGAACATGTCTTTTTTCTATTTATTCTGGTATGTCAACAAAACAAAACCTGGCAGAACACACGATGAATGAATTTATTCTAACAACATCCTATAAACAAATAATGCTCCCTGAAAAAAGCAACAACAACAAAGGTACATGCATTCGCGTACTTCATCTGTAAGCAAATAAAAAGCGATTGCATCAAACTTGTATCTCATTTCCCTCATAACCTGTATTTGTACTTGTATAATTTCTTTTGACTGTGAAAGAAAAGAACCCGAGATGTTAATGATTAAAATATGAGCCATACTCTGGCAAAAGGGGGCTTAATGCATCTCCTTGACGTGTAATACCTATAAATCCATCACATAATTATGGATCCATAAGCCACTTTTTTTTTTCTTTTATCAACCGACTTTATCATAAGGTAAAATGGTCCTTTGACATACAGAAAATCGACCAATAGCGAAAAGTTTTGGCCCAGGTCAGCCAGCGCGGACTGCGCAGGGTGACCTGGTCGATACTTTTCGCAGATGCATTAAGCCTCTTTTCACAGAGCATGGATCATATATAAACTCCACTTTTTACGAAAGCTAAAATCAGGAAGTTTTTTATCTTACAGGATTGACGAGATAAATGGACGGTATAGATTTATCATAGATCAGACTGTGCGTTTGTACGTCCTCAAAAGGCCCTACTTTTCCCTATGGCGATGAAAGGGTTAAAATAAATAATGAGTTCTGTAAATACCGTCAAACTTAACTTGATTGATGCATTAATAAGAAGTCAATAGCTATTTGATTGACGGCCTAAGTCAATAGCTATTTGATTGACGGCCTTTGCAAAATTATTTCAGTTACATCGCGGCAGCCAAAGCACCTATCAATGCTTTCACGAATTTTCTATTGCCACTTTGAACAATACACATCAATCTTTCCATGCCAGTGGCTGGTTTCCCACTCTGACATATTCGTAACAATGTCCAGCGTTGGAGAGGAAGGAATCCAGTCACAAGTACTAAAATCAATCAACCACCGACCCGTAGCTTTCAGGCTCTGTACGCTACCGACCGAGCTTCCAGGTTTTGCAAGTTAAGGACTACATATTTATGTGTAAGTTAGGTTTAGCTGGCATAATTTTTAAATACTTTCAACGGTTTCAGTCAAAGCACGGAGCCAGCTTGTTTATTCATGTAGGTTTTGGGTTGCACCAGCACTTAGCTGGGTCTCGGCAGTGCATTCCATTATTTTCATATTAAGTTACTACTCTATATCTCAAACACACATTCGGCACTCCCCCCCCCCCAAAAAAAAAAAACTCTTGTATTATTAATACATCTAGTTTAACTCTGTTACCGTAAAAAGACTTAAATAAAATTTAGGGACGACATGCAGTCTGATCTTGGATTTGCTGACACCGCTGATTCATGATAAACTATTCCAAATTAAGTTAGTCTTTTCCGAGGCTACATTGTTTACCAGTGACAGAAAAAATGCAGTATCAGGTGAAAGACCACCATTGAAATTTTTTTTAGTTATCTTTGGTGATGTTGTTGGTGCCTTTGCATTATCATTATTATTATCATTATTATTCAATCTGCAGGCATGTACTTGCAACTATGTAGCATATTATAACAACTACTGTATCCTAAAAAAGGACATATGAAATAAATCAGCATAAGTCAAAGAAGAAGGAAAGGGAACGATCGTCAGCTTGCACGAAAAGCGGATAAGTATAATTAAAGGTCAAGTGTTTTGTTTACAATGTAGCACAGAGCTTTAATGTCACGTGTTCCATTTCTAGGTACCAGGCAGTTTCACAAAGAAACAAAATCTCGTAGGATTGTCAGCATTGAACGATATTTTTAACTTTTAACTCTTTACCAAACGACAAAAATTTGCAGACAACAAATTAATGTGACCTAATAACTAAAAAGTGTCTATGAAAAGGTAGAAAACATTGTTGGAAAAGGAGAAAATGCTGGTTACCAATATTTTCGATTGCCTTCATTCATAGGGTCGTGAAAAACTGGGATTGTTTGGTAAAGGGTTAAAGCTCTATTCACAACCTTCTTTTCCCCTGGAGCAACTGTAAATCAAGATCAGACTGCACGTTTTGAGCAGATCTATGATTTTCACTGTTCACTTAGCATAACCATTCTTTTACTGAAGGGTCGGTAAGTTCTCTTTATGAAACAACAAAACTTTGGAATGGACTAACTTGAAAACAGTTGCAGACGACAAATAGATCGCAACATAAATGGTTATTTCTGTGATTATAGGGTAGAAAACATTTTGGGAAAAGGAGAAAATGCTGGTTATCAGCATTTTCGCCTTGTTCCATAATGTTTTTGAAAGAATTCTGTAAAGCTACAATCCTATCTATACTGTGATTTGTCAAACTACCGAAATGCCGTCATTTTTTTGTTTTTACTTTGGCCTACGAGCTTAATTCAATTTTGTTCTTGGATACATTTCCTAACCCTTCTACTGCTAAATAAATTAGAAAAAACTTTTAAGCCGATAGTAATAACTCGAAAAATGTTTTTTTCCAACTTGTTTTAAAAAAGTCTTCTTATCGGACAGTGCAAATCCAAGATCAGACTGCACGTTCTGTGCAAAAGGTCAGTGAATCTCGCGCGCTTAGCAGCTAAAGGGTTACGTAGACCAGAGGGAGAAAACTCTCAAAAGAATATTTAATTCTTCATTCCATCGGCATATCTTAGTGCAGGATATATATATATATATATATATATATATATATATAGTATAGATCTAAAAGATGATGGTCACAACGTAATTATGTACTGTATCTATGAGCGAATCAACTAGGTTTAAAATTTTAAGCAAGGGACAAAGGTTTGAATTTTAAGCAAGGGACAAAAATCTTGAATTCTCCAAACTCCAGGCATTAGCAGGCGACAAAGTAAAAATAAAGAACGGATTGTATGAAAGGATTTGTCTTCTAAAGGGGAGAAAACAAAATAGAGAGAGTGTTAGTTATCAGCATTTTTCTCCTTTCCTCACTATGTTTTCGAAGCCCTTCTTCCGCAAAGAAACAAGCGGTCGTCTGATGCAAAGATTAGCACATGAGCAAAATTTTCCATAACTTTCGTTTCTTAAAGGTCAAGGCAATTCCCTTATTTTTCCTTTATATCTTTACCACACGACAAAATTTTAGACCTATCCATATTCAAAGCATTTGCAGACGAGAAAATAAATGTGACTCAAAAGTTTTTTGGGAAGGATAGAAAACACTGTGGGAAAAGAAGAAAATGCTGGTTACCAGCATTTTCACTTTTTCCCACAGTGTTTTCAAAAGGTCTCTATCTCAGGGTCGATAAAAGTCGGGAATGTGTGGTAAAGGGTTAAAAAAAAACATATAGATTTTGTCTAACTAGCCTACTAGTCATTCTAAAAACAAAAAGTAAAGTACATATAGTATACAAAGCATATTGCTTAATGGGGAATGCGATGATATTTTTAAAGAATTACAGTAAGGAATTTCTCCATTTGTCTCAATGTCTCTGTATTTATTAGCTTTTGCATCAGCTACTTTCAAGATAAAGGTTTAATACGCCCCAAACACTTACATGCCACTTATTTCATAAAATACGATTGGATACTTTCAAACCAATCAGGAACTGAGGTGCTATATATTCCACCGTCTTCGCACTGTGCGAGCAGATTCTCTTTGCTACGCTGACAGCTTGACAGTTGATCAACGCTTGGAGAAAAAAAATTCCACTTTAATCCAGCAGTTTTCGAAGTTAGAAGACAGCAATTACAAAAAAAAGGTAAGATTTTCTTTTCATATTTCATTTTTTCATTTTATATTTTGATAAAGATATTATTATTATTATTATCATTATTCAATAGGTTCGATTTGTTTCCCTGTCGTCATGCAGCTCACATTTCGGAAACACTGACAACTGACAAGATTGTTAGCAGGTCTAACTTTGTAGATATTGGTTTCACGCATCCTTATTCACGTCACTCTTGAAAACATGGTGTTCAGTACAGATATTCGTCAACCTTCAAAAATTAATCAGGGAAAAATGACAGAGGGCAGATTAACCTTTTTGGATTGTTTAAAAATAGCTGTGCTTGAAGTATGAATATGAGCGAATGCGCCTTTTTCGGGAATGTTTCCAAAATCGCCAACTTGGATGAAGAATATTAAATCAAGTTAGATCTAAGAAAGATCTAGATCTAATACACTCTGAAAAAGGTTCATTCATTAACGTCGAGCAATATTATCGATGCCGTCTTTATGACTGACGTAATTTTTGTCTTCAGTTTCCCGCGTAGCGTTCCAATATGTGTTTGTATTTCTAGCAGTTATCGCTTTGGAATTTTAGGTCTAGACCAAACATAGAGAACTTGGATACTTTCGTCATATTTTGGGTATTTTTATTGTTTTATAATTGAAATTTGCACAACTATTCGTGTGTTTTTTACATGGAATCTTTCAAAATGTTGCTAAGAGTGTGAATTAGGATCAGACTGCAGAACGTGCATTCTGATCTTATATCTAAGTTATCTGCTACTTTACAAGCTTTTCTTTCTTAGAAATTCCGATCTAGATCTAGAAACTGTAATGGATAGACTCTAATGGTTGTTAGATGGGGTTTTTATGTCGCTTTCAACAATAATTAGATATAAGTTATACCACGGCGACAGCTTACTGTTAACCGACTTTAAGATGTTGGGATGATTTTATTAAACAAAGCAGGTAGATAGATCTAGATCATAAAATTAGACAGCTAGATCTAGATCCTTAACAACGATTTAAATCTGTCAAAAATAGATTTAGATCTACTTCAACTTGACCTAGATATAGATCTACTCAAACTTTACTGTAAACTTAGATCTACTTCTCTTTTCAGAATTCTCCAAAGGAGCAGCGAAGTAGAAAACAGTATCACGGTTCAGACTGTTGTGAGCTTAGTATAAAAGTATTTCTTTAAGGTAAACAGGTAGATCTAATCTAACAGTTGATCTACATGTTTGTAAGATGGTAGATCTAGATCTACTGGATTTATACAGGGTTTTTTTTTTTTTATCTCAGTTTTTTGTTATCGGTACTTAAGTAAAGGTTAGAAATTACTCATTGAATTTAAGACCTGTCTGTTGATTGGCTGAGCCAAAATATCTGGGCTAATCATAAGGCTAGCCTTAGAAAAAAGGAGCAGAATTTTGAAACATTCCCAAATCGAGTTAGAGGTCTATGTTTTGTCTTTTTTTTTTATGGTGTCCACCGCCATTTTCAACACTAGATCTGTTCAGATTATATTGCAGCAGCTAGTTTATCTGCCCATGTTTTCCAAGAGTTTCTTTTACCGGTACTTTGCCGAATATTCTCCCAAAGTCACTGGCTGCTTTCCCACATAACCATCGCCGAAAAAGTGATCAGATGTAAAGACATTTCTTTGTTAAATAACCTTTTTTCAATCTAGATCTATGCATTCTTTATAAAAACAGCTTGAAAACTTAAATCACCTAATAGAATGTTCATAAAGTAACGGTATCTTTCTTTGAACGGCGAGAAAACATTGTGGAAAAAGGAGAAAATGTTTACCAGCATTTTCTCCTTTTTCCTCAATGTTTTCCTGTCCTTCGTTCTTCAGGTTCGGTAAAACGCGATATCTTTGGTAAACAGCTTAAGTTTAATTAACTGTGATTAAATCTATTGCAGACACAACCAACAAAATGGCCGAGGGAGGTTACCAGCACTTTCTACTTTTTCCTCAATGTTTTCCAAATCTTTCTTCTTCAGGTTCGTTAAAACGCGATATTTTTAGTAAAGAGCTTAAGCTTAATTAACTGAATGATTAAATCTATTGCAGACACAACCTACAAAATGGCCGAGGGGGGTTCATATAGATACAGCCCTGCAAGAAGGAACGGCAGGGAGAGTGAAAAAGAGGAAGAAGAAGAAATGTATCGACAGATAGAAGAAATGAGTGTGGGTGAGAGAGAGAGAAAAGGAGCAAAGTGTGAGAGTTGTGTGCGTAAGAGTCTGTGGTCTAAGAAGTACGAGGATGCGAGACGGCTGTATGGGAGGGTGGCTGTTTTTCTATGTTTTGTATGTGAGATGTATGTGTGTGAGGAATGTATGCCCAGACATAGAAAACACGAAGGTATGAAAGTGGGGAGAAAGGAGAGTGAGAGACAGACGGATAGAGAGGAAAGTGGGAGTGAGAAAAGGAAAAATAAGAACCGGAGACTTTTGGAGAACCTATTTGTATTTAGAAAGAAACTTGCAAAGAAAGCGGAGAATAAGAGAAAGGAGGAGGAAGAAGAAAGTGAGAGTGACAGAGTGAAAAAGCCGGGTGAGACAGACAGATCGTTGGAAAAATTTGTAGATACGCTTATGGGTGAGAGTGAATTAGAGAGAAGAAAGGAACTGAAGAACAGCCACGCCATTGTTTATGAAGTAAAACACGAATTGGATCAGATGGATTGTTTTATACCTGGATTGTGTGGACTGGAGAACAAAAGGTGGGTAGTCTGTGATTACTGGAATGATTGTATTAAAATTTATAAAGTGGGAAGTCACGTGTTACAACGTTATATACGGTTTGTAGGGTCTGACTCTGAACCTCGGGATGTTACAGAAATACATTTAAAACAGAATTTTGCTGAACCGAACTTAGCGTCCGGCAGCAGTTCTGATATTTCTGCAACAGACTGGGCTGATCTGAGTAAACAATGTTTGATAGCAGTAACGGTACCGTGGAAACGTCAAATAATGTTTATAGATTTAAGTAAAAAACCCGCAAAACCACAAAAAGTGATTAAAACAGAGGGACGATGTGGGTCTATACAGTTTTATGATAACAAGATTTTTACCGTCTGTAGAGGAGGTTTTCGCTCTCGCTGGTCTGTTTGTATAAAATCTACAGACGGAGTCACGCTAAACATGTTTGACACTGATATCTATAATATCCCTGTTCCTTATCTCGCCGTTGTTTCTGGACGAGTCTATTTAACCGATTGGAGCAATAACAAAGTACAATGTAGAAATGTTGAGGGTCCAGTTATCTCGAAATTTACAATAGAAGGGTCGGGGCCTGCAGAATCTGTGTGGACCCATATAATAGCGTGTATGTATGTGCATGGCGTCACAACAAAGTTTATAAACTGGATGCTGATCTGACTCGATACAATTCGGTGTTAGATCAGACTGCAGGGTATATAGAGAGACCCCACGCTCTGTGTTGTTACAGAGACAAATTATTTATCAGCCATTACTTGTCGACATCTTTACGTAACTTTGTTACTGTGGTCCGACTGCTTTAACGGCACCTCGACCTGGACATTGTAGACCGTCATGTACTTCAGTCAGCCAACATTTAAATCTGCACCACAATATATTCTATCGTTACCATGGTCACGGTCTTACCTCTTTTATAACCAATATGTGACCGAGAGGGATTTTTGCGGAGTGTGCAGGCAAAGATCAGCCTGCACATACGTGCAGTCTGATCTTTGTCTACAATCCCCGCTTTTATATCAATAAGTTTTATTAAATAATCTCCATTTTCTGCCGATAAACTAAACGAAATATATTTTTGTGATAGTTTATGACGGGCATTCGGCAGGATATGGGATAAATTACGTTATTCTCAACATTTCATTGTACTTTGTTTAGTAAGCAGGCTGTCGTTGGAAATCTTGTCATCGTATGATTAATTAGTCACTTTTGATCAATTAATTTATTTATCTACGCCAGCTTAGATCAGACTTGCCCCACCCAGTCCCTCTGAATCATTGGCTATTCATGAATTTAACTCGAACGCCCCCCCCTTTTGAAAAATTTAACAATTCCGGATATTCTATAAACATTATTTGAGTTCCAAATGTGCATCTATCAAACACTGTTTATCCGGCAAACAATGTGGCAGCAGTAATTATTTGTATGAACCATTATTGGCGCTCTGAATGTTTTCTGTCCACAAAAACTGCTGTCAAATCGCAGACTACCCGTCTTCTTATCTAGTCTCCATAATTCAAATGCAATTTGATGATTTTAACTTTTTATTTCGTGTTTGCATTTGTTCATTCTCCGGTCCAATTCGTGTTTTACGAGAGAGAGAGAGAGAGAGAGTCAGTTGGATTTTTATGAATGTTTACGTCATTTTCATCTGTAATTCATGTATATTTTTTTTTATTTTAACAAAGAGAAATTCCGTCAATGCTTTGTTTACCTTTTGTTGTTGCCTAATTGTTTATATCAGAGATTTACTCAGCAAGAGACTACGCGTTTCATAGAGAAAATACCACACCACACCCCCCTATTTCTTGCGTGTCTCTTTCTTATTTGTTGATAGTTTGCCACCTGTTGCCATGCATGGTTGAATGATAAGTCAATTTTGATCTTAGTTCAATGATGAATCAATGTTGATGTTTCTGTTTTGTCCTTAAATACTAAAGTTATACGTTCTTACATGAGCAATTTATCCAACTTTGCCTTTCGTTGACGTCTGATTCTATGTTTTATTTTCGAATATATCTTATCAAGAATAAATGTTGAATATATGCATTTCTGTAAACTCGTCGTTTTGTCATTGTTTCTTTACAACAGTATCATTAAAACTTTCTTGTATTATATCAAGCCGGGCTCGGCTACCTGACTATAATAGCACAACTGTCATGACTTGTTCGAACCTCAACCTCGGCTGTCCACCCTTGAATTGTTAGGTGTTTACGCCATTTTCAACAATTTCTCAGTTATGTAGCGGCCAGTAGACCTATCCAGATTTTGTCGCTGTTTCTTACATCAGTACTTCACTCATTTACGCAAGACACTGGTTGCTTTCCCACATTGACATCATGAGAGACAGCTGAATCCTGTCCCGCTGGCTATCATCAATCCTCCAAGAGGACCTGAGACCCGAACTGGCGACCCTTTGATCACAAACCAAGTACTTTACTGGTGCACCGCGCTAGTCACACAAGGTCCGTAATACAGGAGTTGTAAGTTCAAATCCCTGGACTAGAAATATCAAGCCTCTTACACATCCATTATAAGTTCAAACCTCTAGACTCGACACACTGATCAGCCTTGTACAACGAAGCATGAATTAATGGATGGATGGATAAATGAAAAAATAGATGGATGAATGAAGTAACGTGTTGTAATTATCAGTCTAAATTTAACCTCTATTCCAAGTAACCCTTATTCTGGCGGACCAAAGATAACTTCGCAGAGGGTGTAGATCTAGATCATACATAAAGTGTAATCAGTTTCTATACAAATGTTTGTTTGTATTGGAGTTTAACGCCGTATTAATAGCTTGGGTCATATTACAGCGGCCAGAGCACCTACGCTTGTGTTTTCTGGCTTTCTCACACCAGTACGGAGACAACTTTCTTTCCAAGCCACTAACTACTTTCTCACATGCATCAGAGTTGAGAGGCGAAAAATCCCCGCACAGAAAGTGTGCTTCAACCAGGTATCGAAACCGCAACCACCAGGTCCACAAATCAGATACGCCAAGTACTGAGCAACCCGACTGGGCTCCTGTACACGAATAGATTGATTGACTGGATGGTGTTTTACGCCGGTTTCAACAATATTTCAGTCATATCACGGCGACAGCTCACATATTCATGTATTTCCTTGGTTTCACCAGTACTAGGCTAGGGCTCTGCAGTGTCTTGCCCAAGGACACTCCCACGAAAAACCCAGTGGATCCAGTGAGGCTCGAACCCGGGCCTCCAGGTTACGAGTCCTACACTTTACCACTGAGCCACGTATGACCCCAAGTACACATATAGATACTGGGTAAAACCATATACAAGCATCACTATTGCTCTACAACCTGGACGAAAAGACTTGAGGAAACATTTAAAAAAAAAAAAAAAAATGGAGAAAAGTCAATTAACAAGTTTTTTCTCTTTTCCCACGATAGATTTAGGTCTGTCAAAGAACAATACTATCCTTCAAGCCACATTTAACTTGTCGCCAGCAAATCGTATCAATATGGACAAGTCTTAACATTTTGTCGTGCTGTAGACAGTTAATGGGTCACTGGGAGACCGTTAGACCCCCTATCTCCCAAATCCTTTATTGTGCTATAGATCGATCAGTAATTTCCAGTCAAGAGTAAACAACTATGTAACTATTGAGATTTTAAAAATTATTTTTGCAGAAAAAATCGGTCATAACATCTGACTATGTGGAGCAAACTCAAGATTGCACAGAACGTGCAGTCTGATATTAGGTCTACACTATCCGCAAAAACGCATTTAGGCATGCCTAGCATATATACAGAACTCGTTATAACTTAACGGAATCCTACTTTGTCTATACTTATTTGAAGGGGCCTTCAGTCGAAGGTTCAATCCTCACAGGAAACTCCGATTTTTCTTTGGACAGTCCTGAGGATAGGCACCTGAGAGTCCCTGTATAATACTGGTGAAACCTAGAAAACACATGAACAAGTGAGTCGACTCCATTATATGACTGAAAAAGTGTTTAAAGCGGCATAAAACAGCATTCAAGCAAACAATTTAGGCACTAATAAATTAATATATCAACCAATTAATCGAGGCCCTCCATGATACAATGGTTAAAGTGTTGGAATTCTAATTGAGCCGTTCTTGGTGCCATCGTTTTTACCACTGTAGATTTAAGCTCACAACATACGATCGGTGAAGTCCGATCTTTATCTACAATGTCTTCAAAAGGTTTGATGTCCTATTCAAAGATCTATATAAGTGGGAGATTTTTGACTTCAAAGTCACTTTGGCTTAACTCATTCCCAAACGACAAAAATTTGGAGGCGTCCAAATTGAAAGCATTTGCAGACGACAATTTAAATGTGGTTAAAATTTTGCTTTTTGATTCTGAAAGGGTAGAAAACATTGTGGGAAAAGGAGAAAATGCTGGTTACTAGCATTTTCTCCTTTTCCGACAATGTTTTCAAAAGCTTTCGTTCTCAGTGTCGTTAAAAGTCGGGATTGTGTGGTAAAGAGTTAACGGAAACAATTTGTAGATATTTATTTTGGACTCATCTGGTGCTGAGTTCACTCCCCACTGGAAGCTCAGTGTTTTTCATCGGAGTTTCCTTTGGCAAGCCACATCAGAGCCCCTTTCTAGTTCTGGTGAAACCCAGAGAACACTTGAATAAGTGAGTTGTTACTGTGATATGACTGAAATAATGTTTAAAGCAGCATACATCACTATCCAGACAATCAATCAAGGTCCTCCGTGATACAGTGGTTAAAGTGTTGGAACTTTAATCAAACTGTTCTTGGTTTCACTCCTCCTGAAGAAGCAGTCTACATGAAAGTGACCTTCGGCAAGGCAGTGCAGGTTCTCAGCCTATCACTTGCAAAACTGTACAAACAAATGTTCAGCCTTCTGTCGCCCTGATGTCACTGAAATATATAAAATCAATAATACCAACATCATAGCTATCAGAGACAAACTTTAAATACGTTACATTTTTCATTTTCTAAGTTCCAACTTATTTTCTGTATGAGCTTCCCATTGAACATTATACTGACTTAGTTAACATCCAGAAGCAGCCAGCGACTTTCACCGCATTAGGCCTAGTGCTGGCAAAAACAAATACATTCACATGACTAGGTGCAAAGGCTACAGCGATACAACTGAGATAATATTGAAGATAGCTTAAAAAACCAAAAAAGCCACTGATTATGTCAAACTGCCTCACTTCTCTAAGAGCCCATTTAGCACTGCTGGAGAAATATAAACCAGTATACTCTTATTGATGCAATACACTGCAGAGCACCAGACTAGTACTTGAGGAACCCAGGGGACAAAATCATGAATAAGCGAATTGTTACCGTGATGTAACTGAAATAGTGTTGAAAGTAGCATAAAAATCAACTCAAACACAAGAACAATCCTTATAATAAATAAATTTTGATTCATGGAGAATGGAGATCAAGATCAGACTGCAAATAAATTGTAATCTAATCTCTAACAAACATTTTCAACAAAGTGACCCTTGATATTACAGTACTCAGAAATGACAGAAAATATCAGTACTGCCTTTTATTTGCTTTTGATAACTAAAACAAAAGTTATTGAAAATTGAGAAGCATCTTCTCTTTTTTTAGCGAATAAATTCATACCCATCGACCTCTTTCGACGTTTGAGATTACAATCGCATGCCACTCAGAAACCTGTTTAACTTATGGACCTGATCAAACAAGCAGACAGTATAAATCAAAGATCAGACAACTCATTCTTTGCAGCCTGATCTTGATCTATGTCATCCACAAAGGTCTCGATTTTCGTCTACAGCATAGAGAGGGTTAAAAACTTTTTACAATTAACTTTCAGGAAACATAGATATTTGTAAACAGAAATACGTTGTTGACTAGTTGATTCATTGACTGATAGATTAAATGGTGTTGTAAGCCACTTTAAACAGTTTTTCAGTCATATCACGGCGACAGCTCATATATTCATGTATGCCCTTGGATTTACAAGTAATAAACAGTTTATTATATGCTTAACTTCTTACCAAGCGATCCCGCATTTTGGCTTTAGACAACAAAAGCTTCTGAAAACATTGTGGCAAATGAAGAAAATGCTGGTAAACATCACTTTTCTTCTTTACCCACAATGTTTTCCTACTCTTTCAAAGAAATATGCCATATTTCAGCAACATTTAATTTTTCTCTCCATTTAACGCGTTAAAAATTTTCAAGTCTAAAAAATTGTTTTCTGGTGAAGAGTGAACTTGTTCTAGCAGACAACCATAGATTAAGAATAAACTGCTCTTTGTGAACACTGTAGATTAGGATCAGGCCGCACATGCAGATCTACACTTTCTGTCATGTTGTTAAATATTCTGACAAAAAACACAGTTAAACTGCTTATATTTTCATTTTCTTTGGTGATTGAGAATGTACAGCACTTTAACAGGTAAAACAGTTCGACTTTTTAAGCTTGCCTTCTGTGTTACTTATCTCTACTTAAGGTTTCAATAAATTCTTCAAACTGTTCTTGAATCTGCCTTACTTTTCCTGTAACATAGAGAAAAAACACTGGATATTGAAAATTCTACAGATATTTTCTCTCTAGCAGAAAACTTTCGCATGTGCACATTTAGCATACAGGACTGTTGAGACAATGCAGGTAGGGTCAGCAACAACACAGGGAATACGAAAAGTATTTGAAAACATTGTGAGAAAAGGAGAATATTATGGTTATAATATTCTTCTTTTCTCACAATGTTTTCAAATACAAATGCAATCTTTCACTTTGGAGCTATATGAAAAAGTCTAAAATTTTGTCAAATGAAAGAGGATTAATTTCAGTCTACTAATAGAATAGTGATTGATATAGCTTTCAACCATATTTGTGCGCTTACTACAGATCTAAATCTGATCTTTCAGTTTGAATTTCTTGTCCAACACATTGAGTCATGCAGGACCTCAAAGAGTCCAACAACATTTCATTTTTACCATATTACAGCAAAATCCTGAGTTTTGATAGCCATAAAGACAAAGACTTTTGAAAACAATGTGGAAAAGGAGAAAATGCTTGTAACCCTTTCAAAAACAAATTTCGTTTTAAGTGAGTCACATCTATTTTATTGTCTTCAAATGCTTTCAATATGGACAAGTCTGAAATTGTGTGTTTGGTTAAGTGATTAATTACAGATATACCAACAGCACTTACTCATATCTTTAGCTAATTCAAAAGACTTTTCTGTCAAGTTTTCTTCAAGCATTCTCCGGTCATTGAAAAATCATCCAAAACATATTCAAGTAATTTTTCTAACTTCCGAGCTGAAATATAAGAAACTTTCATTACACAAAGAAAAATAAGCCAATTACAACGAAAAAGGACACAGCCCCAGGTGCAAAAGAAGGTACATGTAAAATCACCATATTATCATCTATCCCCATGACTGTGAAATTTCATGAAACCGGCCCATATATTTTCTGACCCTTTCCCAAAGAACCCCCAACTTTTAATGACCTTGAGAAAGAGGACTTTTGAAAACATCCTTGGAATATAACTAAATGCTGGTAACCAGTACTTTTTCCTTATCCCACACTGTTTTGTACTCTTTCCAAGACATAGTCCATCGTTTGAACCACATTTACCCTGGGGTCTTCAAATGTTTACAATATTTTGTCATTTGACCAGGTGACTTTATCAGATAAAAATATTAGCATTTCAGTTTCCTTCGTTTAAGAAAACAGTAGCGCGTTGCCAGAGGGAAGACCACACAACAAGCTACGCCAGCTGAATGGATTATAAAAACCAAGCCTTGGCACTGAGCTTAAACTTCCACTTTTTACAAAATGACAATATCTGAGACCTGTCCAAATTAGAAGAAGAATTTGTAGATGGTTTATCTCATGTGGCTTAAACGGAAGGGTTTGTCTTTATAAGGTTAGGCAACATTGTGAGAAAAGGAGAAAATGCTGCTCTCCAGCATTTCTTTTTATAGCATGGTGTTGTCAAAAGGCGTTTTTTAAGGGTTGTATTTGTAAGGTAAAGGGTTAAAAGTCTTTGTATAAAACTCACCAGAGAATGTCTTTTGGCTACAAGAACGTCCTGCTACGAGATTATGAACTCAAACATTGTTTTTTTCTTTTTCGAAAGATTGCTTGAATGAATGCAGTTTATGAGGATTTCAACATCATTTCAGCCATATTGCTGTGACAGCTTATACAAGTTCAGACTATTAAGTGCCTTACTGTTTCCTTCTCCTTTAAAAGACCTCAGGTAAATGTGGATCAAACTCGAAACTTCCGGATTATTAATCAAACATCCTAGCTGCTCGTCCATGCAGAACCTCCTTACTTTCAATTATAGGCATACACTTTTAACTGTTTACCAACAGAGAAAATTTGGGACATGAAAGAAGCAGCCATAATTGTTGTCACGTGATCAAAATGTATCAAGGCATTTCATTGGTCGGATTTTTGGTTCCGACCAATGAGATGCCTTGATACATTTTGATCACGTGACAACAATTATGGCTGCTTCTTTGAAATTTGAGTGAATCGATCAAACATCGGACGATTTAGAGCTGTATTCTTCGTGTTATTATTAAACAATGAGGGTTGGTTAAAGATATTTACTTGTTTTATCAAACCGATAAGTATTTTGGCCATGATCTTGTACAGAATAGTAGATTTACTCTGACAAGCGCACTGAACGAACCCGTGTCGAACCAAACAATTTCGACCTATTTGTCGAGAAACCGGCTTCTGTAGCACAAATCATTGAACATTTAGTCATGAAACCACGTTATTTTTCGCTAGAAAAATGTGTAATGAGCTAGATAAAGTAGACCTTATGTGATTATCTGTAATATTGACGAAGTAACTTGTGTTTTTATGATGACAAGTAGACTTTGCCGATAATGTCAGTTGCATCCCTTCTATTATATATACATGTAAAACATAAAACAAGAGGGCCATGATGGCCCTGGGTCGCTCACCTTAGTAGAGTGCCTTAAAGGTTTTTCTTTAATTTGACCATGTGACCTAGGTTGTGACCGCAGGTGACCCGATTCCAAACTCATATTTCATGAAGACAAACATTCTGACCAATTTTCAAGTCAATTGAGCAAAAAATGTGGCCTCAAGTGCCCTAAAGATATTTCTTTAATTTGACCTAGTGACCTAGATTATGACCCCAGGTGATCCAAATTTGAACTGGTCATTGACTATATCAGAAGAAACATTTTAACAAATTTTCAAATCAAATGAATAATAAATGTGGCCTCTAGAGTGCCCACTAGCTATTTCTTTAATTTGACCAAGTGACCTAGTTTATGACCCCAGATGACCCAAATTCAGATTCATGTGAGATTTTACAAAGACAAACATTCTGACCAATTTTCAAGGCAATTAAGCAAAGAATGTGGCCTCTAGAGTGCCCACAAGGTATTTCTTTATTTTGACCTAGTGACCTAGTTTATGGTTCTATGTGACCCAAATCCAAACTCATCTGGTATTTTCATCAAGACAAACATTCTGGCCAAATTTCAGGTCATTTGAGCAATAAATGTGGCCTCAAGAGTGCAAACAAGGTATTTCTTTAATTTGACCCAGTGAACTAGTTTATGACCCAAGTTGACCCAAATTAATCTTATGTGAGACTTTATAAAGACAAACTTTCTAACTAATTTTCAAGGTAATTGAGCAAATAATGTGGCCTCGAGAGTGCCAACAAGGTATTTCTTTAATTTGACCCAGTGACCTAGTTTATGACCCAAGATGACCCAATTTTGAACTCAATGAACTTGTTGCGCTTAGATGGGCAAACAAACTTAAAAGAGAATCACTACATACCAAATATCAAAGCTCTACGCCTTCCAGTTTTAAAGAAGAATTTTAAAGTTTTCCTTCTTTGTTCCTATGTTCGAACTTGTGACCCCCAGGGCTGGGCCAGTTTTGACCCAGGGGCATCATATGAACAAACTTGGTAGAGGTCCACTAGGAAATGCTACATACCAAATATCAAAGCTCTACACCTTCCCGTTTAAGAGAAAAAGAAATTTAAAGCTTTCCTTTTTTGTTCCTATCTTCGAACTTGTGACCCCTGGGGCGGGACCAGTTTTGACCCAGGGGCATCATATGAACAAATTTGGTAGAGGTCCACTAGGAGATGCTTCATGCCAAATATCAAAGCTCTATGCCTGCTAGTTTCACAAAAGAAGATTTTTAAAGTTTTCCTTCTTTGTTCCTATGTTCGAACTTGTGACCCCAGGGGCTGGGCCAGTTTTGACCCAAGCAGCATCCTTGGAACAAACTTGGTAGAAGTCCATTAGGAGATGCTACATACCAAGCTCTATGCCTTCCCATTTAAGAGAAAAAAAAATTAAAGTTTTCCTTCTTTGTCCCTACGTTTGAACTTGTGACCCCCAGGGCAGGGCCAATTTTGACCCCAAGGGCATCATATGAACAACCTTAGTAGAGGTCTACTAGCCGATGCTACATACCAAATATCAAAGCTCTACGCCTTCCAGTTTCAGAGAAGATGATTTTTAAAGTTTTCCTTCACTGTTCCTATGTTCGAAATTCTGACCCCCGGGGCAGGGCCAACTTTTGCCCCAAGGGCATCATATGCACAAACTTGGTAGAGATCCACTAGAAGATGCTACATACCAAATATCAAAGCTCCATGCCTTCCTGTTTCAGAGAAGAAGATTTTTAAAGTTTTCCTTCTTTGTTCCTATGCTGGAAATTGTGACCCCCGGGGCGGGGCAACTTTTGACCCCAGGGACATCATATGAACAAACTTGGTAGAGGTCCACTAGGCGATGCTACATACCAAATATCAAAGCTCTATGCCTTCAAATTTCAGAGAAGAAGATTTTTAAAGTTTTCCGTCTTTGTTACTATGCTCAAAATTGTGACCCCCGGGGTGGAGCCAGTTTTGACCCCAGGGACATCATATGAACAAACTTGGTAGAGGTCTACTAGGCGATGCGACATACCAAATATCAAAGCTCTACGCCTTCAAGTTTCAGAGAAGAAGATTTTTAAAATTTTCCTTCTTTGTTACTATGCTCAAACTTGTGACCCCCGGGGTGGGGCCAGTTTTGACCCCAGGGGCATCATATGAACAAACTTGGTAGAGGTCCACTAGGCAATGCTACATACCAAATATCAAAGCTCTAAGCCTTCCAGTTTCAGAGAAGATGATTTTTAAAGTTTTCCCCCTTTGTTCCTATGTTCGAACTTGTGACCGCTGGCGCAGGGCCAGTTTTGACCCCAGGGGCATCATATGAACAAACTTGGTAGAGGTCCACTAGGCAATGCTACATACCAAATATCAAAGCTCTACGCCTTTCAGTTTCAGAGAAGATGATTTTTAAAGTTTTCCCCCTTTGTTCCTATGTTCGAACTTGTGACCCCCGGGGCAGGGCCAGTTTTGACCCCAAGGGCATCATATGAACAAATTTGGTAGAGGTCCACCAGGAGATGCTTCATGCCAAATATCAAAGCTCTATGCCTTCTAGTTTTACAGAAAAAGATTTTTAAAGTTTTCCTTCTTTGTTCCTATGTCGGAAATTGTGACCCCCGGGGCGGGGCCAGTTTTGACCCCAGGGGCATCATATGAACAAACTTGGTAGAGGTCCACTAGGAGATGCTACATGCCAAATATCAAAGCTCTACGCCTTCAAGTTTTAGAGAAGAAGATTTTTAAAGTTTTCCTTCTTTGTGACTATGCTCAAAAGTGTGACCCCTGGGGCTGGGCCAGTTTTGTCCCCAGGGGCATCAAATGAACAAACTTGGTAGAGGTCCACTAGGAGATGCTACATACCAAATATCAAAGCTCTGCGCCTTCTAGTTTCAGAGAAGAAGATTTTCAAAGATTTTGCCTTTTTTTCATTTTTGTTGCCATGGCAACCAGAGTTGTGGGTGGAATTCAATTCTTTGAACAATTTTGGTAGAGCTTCACCCAAGGAACATCCCTGCCAAGTTTCATTAAGATTGGCCCAGTGGTTTAGGAGAAGAAGATGTTTAAAGAAATTGTTGACGGACGACGGACGAAAGACGACGGACGACGGACGCCGGACATAGGGTGATCACAATAGCTCACCTTTAGCACGTTGTGCTAAGGTGAGCTAAAAACGCTAAAAATCCCTGTGGACCCGACATGGCCCATTATCGAACTTGGCCGAGATATTATCAAGACAAACGTTCTGACAAAGTTCCGTGAATATTTGACAGAAAATGTGGCCTCTAGAGTGTACACAAGGTAATTGTTGACACATGGACGACAGACGATGCACACAGCACTATCACAAAAGCTCCTTTTTTAATTGTAAAACCTTTATCACACAGGCCTGCTTTTTAATGATCCCGAGAAAGAAAGCTTTGGAATGCATTATGGGAAAGCAGAAAATGCTGCTAACTAGCATTTTCTCCTTTTCCCACAAAGTTTTCTACCCAATCAAAGACAAGTTAAATAATTTAAGCCACTCTAATTTGTTATCTGCTAATTCTTCGAATATTGACATGATTAAAATTTTGCTGTATGGTAAAGAGTTGTATGTCCTTACAAATTATGTGTCCACCTCTAAGCCTTGTGACTGTAATGTTTGCCTTACTGTCGTGAATGCATCTTCATGTAGCAATGGTTTGTGTTTATGTAAATCAAATGATTGATATCCCAAAAAATCTGATGTTTTTACAACTTATAAATGACTTCTAAAACATTGTGGAAAAGAATTAAAAAGAAACCACTCACTTACACAAGATCTTCACAAAAAATTTTCTTCTGTAAAATGACACATAAAGATATTTCTTAAGTTCTACCTGAAATTTTACGTTGCAAAAAAAAAAAAAAAAAAATCCACAAATTAACCAACATAGAATGTATACTGTATAACCCTTTACTACAAAATCCCGAGTTTTAACGACCCTTAGGAGAAAGTTT
The DNA here is from genome assembly GCA_945859785.2 of Tridacna gigas. NCBI lineage: Eukaryota > Metazoa > Mollusca > Bivalvia > Cardiida > Cardiidae > Tridacna > Tridacna gigas. The sequence continues at coordinate 1,936,925 of OX244034.2, read as the reverse complement.
TTTTTTTAAAACATTGTAGAAAAAGGAGAAAATGCTGATAACCAGCATCTTCTCCTTTTCTCACATTGTTTTCTACCCTTCCAGAGATTGAAATCGTCATTTTTGTGACTTTTAATTTGTCATCTGCAAATGCTCTCAGTTTGAACAAGTCTAAAATTTTGTCGTTTGGTAAAGAAATAAGGGTATATATAAATGAATGTGGAAAAGTTTGCAAATTACCAATTACAGATATTTCACGTGTGGTAATATTTGCGGATTCAAGACACTCGATACTTGTTGGTATATTTGTGGTTAAATACGCAAACAACATTGTTTTTACATTTTTCAAATTCGCAAAATTTCAACGTCGCATACATTTCCACCTATATAACAGACCAATGCAAAATGTGGCAAGATAAATATCATCCATGTAGTGGACCAAAAAAAAACCACCTGTAATGAAAAAGAACATTTGTGTAGACTTGTGTACAGACCATTGTTTAACTGATTCGCATTTAACAATGATTCATAGTTTTACAAAAAAAAAAAAAAAATACTAATGATTTTAAAAATTTAGATTTTGACACTAGTTGGTGTTTGAGATAAAATTTATCGAGTTAGTCCAGACATTCGTGTGTTTTCACAAACCAGAAAAAAAGGGGTTCCAAAACAATGTAGGAAAAACAGGAAACACTGCTAGCTATTCCTTTCCAACCATTTTTTCTATCTGCTCCAGGACATAGCCCATCAGTTCAGCCACATCGTATTTGTAGTCTACAAATGCTTTCAGTTAAGACAAATCTAAAATATTATCGGCTTTCAGAAACATTATGTGAACCAGCATTTTCTCCTTTTCTCACAACGTTTTGACCCCCCTCCCCCCCAAAAAAAAAATCAATAATTTCAGACACATAAAATTTGCCATTTGCAAGATTTTCTAGTTTTAACGAGTCTAAAATTTTATTGTCGGTAAAAACTTTTAAAAGCAAAAAAGCAAGTTAGCCTTTCAGTCTCACATGAGATCCTTCATAATCTCTCACATGAGCTAAGAGTCAAAGCATTAATCAGAGATTATAATTGCCATAAATCAGATGTGCGAATACCAAAAATATTCATATATTGATTGAGTCGTGCTCTGTGAAATGTGGTTTAATGCATCTGCAAAAAGTATCGACCATTTTTGCTGTTGTTAAATTTTCTGCATGTCAAAAGACTACACTAACTTATTAATCAGCAAGTTTTCAGACAAAACAGATCTATACTATACGACGGTTGCTGTTTATAGGGCATCTCAGATATGCATTAACCTTTTTTAGCCAGAGCGGTGCTAAATTACATGTTTACGTTTCAGAGTTCTCTCTTGAACGGTGAATATTCTGTTTTCTTGCTACTGTTTTCTAGCTCCAATGTCTCCACTGATCCCAAGTTCCAGGTCTTTTCAGCTCATTCAACATGTCTTCGTCTAAAATTAATACATTGTTTATTATTGTCTTAACTCTCTACTTAACGACAAGACTTTAGACATATCAAAATTGAAAGCATTTGCAGACGACCGATCCAATGGGGCTTAAACCATTGGTTTTACACTTTGAAGGTTAGAAAACATTATGGGGAAAGTAACAAATGCTGGAAAACCAGCATTTTCTTCTTTTCCCACAATGTTTTCAAAGCTTCTTTCAACGGGGCTGGTAAAACTCATAACTGTGTGGTAAAAGGTTAATCTTTTACCAAAGAACCCTGTGCCTAACAACACTGAGGAAGACTGCTTGTGTGAAAAAGTGAGAAACTGGTCAGAAAACGTGACTTGATATCCCAACCAAGTGCTACGACAGAAAATATCACTGTTCAAACCTTACATGTCTTTTGTTTAATTTCACCAGTGCAAGTCAAGGGCTCGACAGTGCCTTGTCCAACGCCACTCTCAGGTGACCGGTGGCTCCAGCACAAATAGATATGGGTATTTCAAGATTATGAATCCAACGTCTTGAAGGGGCATTGAACCAGATTTCACTTTTTCTTTAAAAAAACAGTTTTGTGCTTATACTCTAAAACATCCTATACTGTAAGTAACAATATTATCCAAGTGCAAGGAATAAATGCGTATTTAAGAGGTAAATAGCCATTGGTTGAATAACTTAGTTGGTAGAGTTGACTAACTCTGGTTTTGAAGGTCGTAGATTCGAGTCCAACTGGAGGCTTTTTTTTTTTTTTTTTTTTGTAAAATTTTCCCCATCTGAGGGTAAATAGTCGTTTCCTTATTTTTTTTTTTTTTTTTTTTTTCAAAACTTCAACTTTCTACCCATCTTCTTTCATAAAAAAAGTGGGTCAAAGTCTGGTTTAATCTCTCTTTAACTCTTTACCATATAACAATTTTGGCCTGGTCCAAAATAAAAGCATTTGCAAACAACACGATTGAACAGTGCTCAAACATAAAATCTGCTTTTCAAAGGATGGAAAAATGTGGAAAAAGAAGAAAATGGTGGTTACCGCAATCTTATTTTTTCCCATATTATTTCAAACAGCCTCTTTCTCAGGATCGTTAAAAGCTAAGATCGTGTGGTAAAGGGTTCATCACTAAGCAATGCAGGACCACATATGGAATGCTACAAGCCCTGATGACATATTTACACAGTCAGCGACCTCCAGCCTTTCAATCCCCTTTGCGTGTTGACTTACTGGGGTCTATAACATCTTATTTCGGGTTGCTGAGATGTTCACCATGGATGTCAATCTTTTTGCACTTGTCTTCCTTTCTGATAGATCTCAGAGGTTTGTAACATGTCCAATCCAACCTATACAATAAGTAAGATTTTTCTTTAGTTGCCTTAAGATTGGTGACAGTAGTTTAGTGAAATAATATTCTTTGTTTCTTTGGTGTTTAATACCGTTTTCAACATTATTGCAGTTGTACTGTGGTTGCCAGTGCACCAATCCATGCTTTCCTGGAGTTTTTTTCCTTTTAACTGATACTTCACACAATGCTCCGCCTATACCACCGACTGCTTTTCCACATAACTATCATCAAAACAAAAATCAGAATCAAAAGCAGAATCGAGAGAGATTAGTATAAGTTACATGAACTTGTTTCTCAATCGATGTAAAATAAATATATTTGAATAAAACAAAAATCAGCAGTAAAGAGGAAAATTCCTCTTGAAAAGACTAAAATTTATCTTCAAAGCGAAATTGACTGACATAGAGATTTGAACCACCCACCCATGTTTAGAAGTCCTAAACACTACCGACTACGCTACCTGGCTCGACCTCAACAAATATAAACCATAGCGCAGATCCATTCTTGACAAACAAACTTGATATACCATCATTAGATGTGCTATACATTAACACTTTAGGCCTTCAGAGGTCCATACAACTACAGAAGCTTTTGTAGACGGGATAGATCAAGATCAGACTGCACAGAACAAGCAGTCTGGTCTCTTATCTTCAGTATCCTCTTCTCTGTCCTAGATTATGAAAGAAACATTCTTTTTATCTTGCAGCAGAACTTTTTGGTGGACGTTGAAAAAATGTAATCTATTAAGCAATAGCTCTAAGCCTAGGGAAAGATCTCCAAAGTTGCTTTTTTCTATAATAAATTTAACATAATGAGCACTGGACCCCTTGACACAACCCTTTATTTACCAAGGAGAACTCACCAGACCTGTATGTTACAAATTGAGCAAACAGGTTTGCCACTACATCTGTATTGTCAAGTTTCATCGATGTCACACAAGGTAAAAGTTGACGACTGCACGATGCACAACAGACAATGGACGCAGTATAATCACAAAAGCTCAGCTTGAGTACTTCGTGCTCAGGTGAGCTAAAACAAATAATGATTGTCTTTGACTTATGATAAATGATATAAATATGGAGTTTCATAAAATTTTGTCCAGTAGTTAAAGAAATATTAGACCATAGTGGAAATATACATCAAGCCCCCTTTTTCCATGACTCAACATTAAATAAAAAAAATAGTATCGGTGGACTACCATAAGGAAACACATGTCTGAAGTTTCATCAATGTTCGACAAGGATTTTTGAAGATAACTGTCAAGACTGATGGATGGACGGACAGACTAATAGATGGTTATTGATCCCTAATGGAATTATACATTAAGCCCCCTTTTTCCTTAACATGGAATTTCATTAAATAAAAGCAAATTACGATTATCTGTGGCTTATGATAAACAATGTTAAGCATGAAGTTTCGTAAAACGTTGTCCATTAATTAAAGAGATACTGGTCCATAACGGAAATATACATCAAGCCCCCTTTTACAATGACATGGAAAATAAATTTTAAAAAACCTATATCGGCGGACCATCATGGGGAACACATATATGGCCTGCGTTATCCTTCCCAAAGGAATTATTTATCCATTTTCAACAATATTTGTCCTTTCACAGTGGCAGTTAACTTACTCAATTACTTCCTGGTTTCATCTGTATTATGGCGGTACTCTGGAGTGCAATGCCAAAGTGCATCGAACACAGCATGTCCTGCAAGCAACTTTTTCTTTTCTTTTACCAACAATACTTTCTAGCTTTTCAAAAACACATTTCATTGTTTGAGTCATATTAAAAGTGTCATCTACAATGCTTTACATGTGGACAAGTGTAAAATGTTGCTGTTTGGTAAAGAGTAAATTCAATGCCTTATTCATTGAGCCATGCAGAGCCACTTTGGCACTGGAGATCCACAAAGTCAGTGTGAATAAAGACCTTGTTTTTGAAAGGTTAGAAAACATTGTGGGAAAAGGAGAAAGCCTTGATTACCAGAATTTTCTCATTTTTCCACAATGTTTTCTAAAGCTTCTTGTCCAAAATCTTTAAAACTAGGAATTGTGTGGTAAAGGGTTAAACAGCACTTTCTTAAAGAAAAGCTTCACCCAATAAGTAGAAAATGAAAGTAAAAGTGAGCGACCCTAAACATTTAAATAAACTTGGAGGTATATTTTGTACATGATTACCTTGACGTTTGTAATGATAGCACGGAGTTTGTTTGTTTGTTAAACTCTTCACCTAACAAAGTTTTGGACTGGCCAAAATTTAGAACATCAGCAGATAAGAAAATTGATTTGGCTAAAATAAAGGGGTTTGACTTTCATAAGGAAGAAAAAATAGTGTGGAACTTAGAAAATGCTGGATACCACCACTATATCCATAATGTCTATGGCTGTGTTCTCCATCAGGGTCGTTGGAACTCGAGGATTGTGCGTTAAATGGTAAAACTTTTACTAAATAATAAGGTACATTTTTTACAAACCTTATGCAAAAGACTTTGGGAAATATTGTGGAAATGGAAAACAAGAGAGCCACTGGCTCACCTGAATAAATTCGTCTACAGTTGATAGAGCTGAAGAGATCCTTATTTTAATGATGTAAAACACGTAAGTCTAAGCGACCTACGTTTAGACCTGACATAGCCAAATTTCAAACTTGTCCAACATATCATCAAGGCAAACATTCTGACTAAGTTTCATGTGTATCAGCCTGGACATGTGACCTCTAGGGTGCACACAAGATTTGGCCCCATGACCTACTTTCATGACCTACTAAGATTTGACCCAACATGACACAATATCAAGCTCTTCTGAGATATTATCAAGACAACCATTCTGACCAAATTTCAGGATTATCAGACTGAAAATCTGGCCTCTAGAGTGTAGTGTACAAAAGTTAAATGACAACCTGGGCAACGGACACAGCATGATCAAAAAAGTGATACCCGGTACTTTCTGCTTTTCCAACCATGATTTCTTACTTTTCAAAATTTAATCACATCATCTGAGCCAAAATCAATTTATCTTTTGCAGATTCTTTCCATATGAACAAATATGGAAAACAGTAAACAAATTTTAATTCATTCAGACTCTGTCCAGTTGTCTCTGGATAGGAAAAGTTCTTCCATTCTGTTTCCAACTCACATCTGGTGGCTGCAGTAATGAATTATAAACATAACTAGAGGGTCCTAAATTACTTATGTGATATCATTAGATGCACATTTGGTGTTTACCGACACCAAGAGAAGCAGTGTTACACAGTTAAGCCTTTCCCACACAATCCTGAGTTTTAACAAACCTAAAAACATTGTTGAAAAAGGAGACGATGCCAGTAGCCGGCATTTTCTCAATTCTCCACAGTATTTTCCAGCTTTTCAAAGACAGTTCCTCTCTCTTAAGTCAAACTGAATGTTATCTGCAAATGATTTCAATATGGACTGGTCTCAAATGTTGCAGTCTGGTAAAGAGTTAAACAATATTCTGAAACTACATCTTTTTAAGATAAAATGTCAAAGCAATTTTGGCCAAATATGAAGACCACATGGGAAGAAGGGGGTATTTTCTACTACATTTTCCTGTTTATCTTGGTTTTTGAAATCACAGCCTGGTGATTTTTCTTAAAAGATGACATTGCATTAATAATCATATCAGGGTTTACTTTACTTTACCTTTTCACCAAACGACAAAACTTTGGACTTGTCGAAATTCAAAGCTTTTGCGGACAATTTAAATGTGGCTGAAATGATGAAATTTGTTTTTGATAGGGTGAAAAATATTGTGGGGAAAGGAGAAAAGAATGGTTACCAGCATTTTCTCCTTTTCCTGCCATGTTTTCAAGAGCCTCCTTTACAAGGGTTGTTAAAACTTGGGATTGTGTGGTAAAGAGTTGATAAAAAATCTAATGCTTTAGCTACATGTACCGTGAAGGTGCTTGAAAACATTGTTGGGAAAAGCAGAAAATGTTGGCAAACTCTACATCTTGGGTGCAGACCAACCTCAGAACCAAAGGATTTATGACTGACTTTTTAAGGTGTATAATACCCTTTTCAACATTATTTCACTGATTATATCACAGTAGCCAGTGATTTCTTTTACCAGTACTCCTAGCAATATTTTCTACAATCCACTGGTTTCTTTCCCACTTAACCATCCTTGAAACAATGACTAGTGGAATGAAAACAGTCACAATGACTATGATCAATTCTTTAGAAAGAAATAGACGAGCTGGAAATTCGAACTTGAATACTGTTGAAGTGGCATAAACACAAACCAAATTAAAATAAAGAAGTGTAGAGTGACCAAATACCTTTAAGTGCATCAGCTTGTTGTTTAATGTTCTCCTTCACCATATTCCTGAGCAGTTCAGAGAGAACCAGGTCAATAGTTTGAGTGGTTATGAATATTAAGTTACATCACCTCTGTAAGTAAATACTACATTAGTAAAGGGACATTAAATAAGATTTTGTTTTGAAAGCTTTTTTGTTTCAGAAAATCTATACAATGACTTTTAATTTCATTTGCGTTTAAGAACGGCTTTAAAACATAAACAGACTGTGTAGAAAACACGAGAATTAACTTTTTTTTCCATTTTAACTGTGGCTTTCCTGTCCCCTTAGCAATGATATAGTTGAAATAAACAAAAACTCATTGTCAACCGTTAAGTATCAAACATGAGGACCATGATGGTCCTATATCGCTCACCTGAGTACTAAGCAGTACAGGTTAACAATGAAGATAAATACCAAATACTGAAGTTCAAGGCCAAATGATTATGAAAGAGAGACAACACAACTTTAACAGAGGTCTAGGCCTTTGGTTACCCAGAACATTTTCTTATAATTGCACGAAAAATACCTAAGTACAAATGTCTAAGCCCCGCGGCTGGACCTGTAATGATCCTAGGGGCATCTTGTGTGCAAAATTTCTTGAGGTCCACAAGGTGATGCTTCATGCAAAGTATCATAGCTCTAGGCATTTTGGGTTTAAACATAAAGATTTTTCAGTTTGCATTATACATACATGTAGATGCTACAGAGTAAACCAAGTCAAATACAGCAACTCTAATTGAAAGGCAAATAACTCATGTTGTTTGGGTCTAATAAGACCCATAATCAAAATCCATCCAAGATCTTATGGTCATATAAATTTTTACCAAGTTTGGTACTGATTGGTATATATTTGTAGATGCTAGAGTGTAAACAAAGTCAAATATGGAAATTTTGTCCAATTCAAGGGCAAATAACTCTGGATGTTCTGGTTCAATTTGACCCATAACTGAACTCTTCCGAGACCTTATGGGAATATATATTTTGACCAAGTTTGGTACTGATTGGTCAATATTTGCAGATGCTAGAGTGTAAACAAAGTCAAATAAGGCAAATTTTCTAATTCAAGGGCAGACAACTCAGACAGTTCTGGTCCGATTAGATTCATAACTGAAATAATCTGAGATCTTATGATCACACACACTTTGACAATGTTTGATGCTGATTGAGTAATATTTGTAGATGCTAGAGTGTAAACAAAGTCAGATTCAGTAATTTTTGCAAATTCAAGGGCAAATAACTCCTGATGTTCTGATTGGATTTGATCCAAAATCAAACTCATCCGAGACCCTATGGGCATATACACCGTGGCCAAGTTTGGTACTGATTGGTCAATATTTGTAGATGCTAGAGTGTAAACAAGAAGATTTTTAAAGATTTCCCTCTTTATCTCTATGTGAAATCCGAGAACCCACAACATAGGGCCAATTTCAAGAACAGCGCCATAATTTGAAGTATTTTGGTAGAGGGCTATTAGATGATGCTACATGCCAAATATGAAAGCTCTAGCCCTTACGGTTTGGGACAAGAAGATTTTTAATGTTTTTTCTCTCGGTTGCCATGGCAACCAGAGTTCTTCATGGAATTCAAATCTTTGAAGTATTCTGAAAGTGCATCACCTAAGGATCATTTCTGTGAAGTTTCATTGAAATCTGTTGGGCGGTTTCAGAGGAGAAGATTTTTTAAGTAATTGTTCACGGACGGACACACGAACGGACGCCGGACAATGATCGATCACAATAGCTCACCCTGAGCACTATGTGCTCAGGTGAGCTAAAAACCAATAAATATCAGCAGACATCATTAGGAACACCTAAATGAATTTCTTTTAGTTTTGTCAAGGATTTTAGAAGATATCTGTCCTGAAGGATGGACAAACAGATGGTCATTGGTCCATGACGAAATTAAACGTTTAGCCCCCTTTTTTCATGACATGGTTTTTCATGAAATAAAAACAAATAACTATTGTCTGTGGCTTGCAATAAACAATAAAAAGATGAAGTTTCATGACATTTTGTCCTGTAGTTAAAGAAATATTGGTCCACAATGAAAATATACATCAAGCCCCCTTTTTCCATGACACAGCAATAACTGGTCCTATTAGACCTACAATAAAACTCATACGAGACCTTACGGTCATGTATATTTTGACCAAGTTTGGTGCTGGTTGGTTTAAATTTGTAGATGCTAGAGTGTAAACAAAGTCAAATGTAGCAATTTTTCTAATTCAAGGGCAAATAACTCCAGTCGTTCCGGTCCGATTAGACCCATAATTGAACTCATCCGAGATCTTATGGTCATATACATTTTGACCAAGTTTGGTGCTGATTGGTTATTATTTGTAGATGCTAGAGTGTAAACAAAGTCAAATATAGCAATTTTTCTAATTCAAGGGCAAATAACTCCAGTTGTTCTGGTTCGATTAGACCCATAATTGAACTCATCCGAGATCTTATAGTCACATACATTTTGACCAAGTTTGGTACTGATTGGTATATATTTGTAGATGCTAGAGTGTAAACAAAGTCAAATATGGAAATTTTGTCCGATTCAAGGGCAAATAACTCCAGATGTTCAGGTCCGATTAGACCCATAATCGAACTCATCCGAGATCTTATGGTCATATACATTTTGACCAAGTTTGGTGCTGATTGGTTAATATTTGTAGATGCTAGAGTGTAAACAAGAAAATGTGGAAGGATGGATGGACAACGGACGGACGGGCTGACGCAGACGGACGGTGAGTGATCACAATAGTGAGCTAATAAACACAACGGACAATCAGTCAAGAATGAGACCCTGACAATTCTGTGATTGCGTTTTGTCAACAGTGTTTCAGCAAAGCGGATAGCGTAGATTAAAGATCAGACTGCATTTCTTAAAACCTAGTAACTTTCTTATTAAAAAATTGGGTCAAAATCTTGTTTAATGCCCCTTTCACTCTATACTAAACAATCTTGGGTTTTATGAACAAAGAAAGATAACTAAATATTGACGAAAAAAGAGAAAATATTAGCGACACTGCGAGATGAAAAACAGCAAGGCTCAAACATTGAATATTTATCTGCGTATGTTTAACACTTTACCGGAAAACAAAATTTACACCTTGTTCAAATCCAAAACATAAGCAAGCAACAAATATAAAGCTTGTTACCAGCATTTTCTCCTTTTCCCACAATGTTTTCAAAGACCTAATTCCTTGGGGTAGCTAAAACTCCAGATTGTTAAGTAAAGTGTTAAATGCACCATCTCTGTCAGTCAGTTGTATAACAAGTCACCATCACCTGAATACTTTCTTTGTTTTGCAGCATTTGCATTTGAAAACACTGTGACAAAAATGAAATGGTTCACTATAAGCAATTTCTCCCTTTACCTTACAGTTTTCACAAGTATTTATGTCTTACTTATTATCCATATTTTACAAAGATGTTTAAGCCTTCATCACATATCCCTCAGTTTTAACAACCCCTCAGAATAAAGCTTTGGAAAACAATGTGGAAAAAGAGAAAACACTGGTAACCAGCATGTTATCCATTCACCAAAATGTTTTCTATCCTATAAAACATAAATAGAACCATTTGGAACACATAATTTGTCTTCTGCATGCGTTTCAAATTTAAACTAGTCTAAAATAATGTCTGGTACAGAGTAAAAAGCCATCTGCTTCAATATAGTTACAGAATGTTATATGATCTTCTGATGCTAGTGGTCAAGGTATTTGGTGTGTAAGGAAATCTATAGAAATATTGCAGCTGCTGGCACTGGTCACTTAGCACTGCCCTTAGTCAAGGCACTGCAATGCCCCAGTCTAGTACTAGTTAAATGGAAGTGAGCTGTACATAAGTACACTTTCACCATGATACTTACTTAAAAAGGCAAGACTTCCTAAAGAACTCATCTCCATATTCTTGCATACTTTCAATACTGTCATTTGTATTACCAGTTTACCTGAAATGATATTTCAAAATTTCAAATGCCAAGCCTAGTAGGTCACATACAGGAGTTGAGAACAAGCTGTGGCTGGTTTAAACCGAAAGCTCGATCAAAATCTTTCCACATATTTGTGATTGTCATTGTGACAGGATATTTTTCTCTTTCAGTGGTGTTCACTGTTTCAACAATGGTTATGTGGGAAAACAGCCAGTGGCTTGGGAAAAAACTGTGCAGAGTACTGATTAAAGGAATCAGTTTCCAAATTGAAATGTCTAAAAATAATGCTGAAAAAGGTGTTAAAACCATACAAAGAACAAGAGGGCCATTGGCCCTAAAACACTCACCTAAGTAAAGTCATCTAGGATTGATAAAGCTGAAGAGATTTTTTTGTAATAAAGTAAAATATATGAGTGTTACTGACCTACCTTTTGACGGACTTTCCTGTTTTTGAATATGCTAAAGATACAGTCAAGCCAAACATTCTGACAATGTTTCATAAGTATCAGACGGAAAATGTGGCCTCCAGACAGGACACAAGATTGGTCTAAGATTTGTCCCAGAGACTTGCTTTCTGACCCACCATGACCCAATTTTGAACATGACTTTGTCTATTATATCATCTGACTGATTTTTATGAATATTGGTATGAAAATGTAGGCTCTAGAGTTTTTCTAAGATTAGTCCCAATGACCTATTTTTGACCTGATATGACCCAAATTTGACATGTACTAGATATCATCAAGACAAGCATTCTGACAACGTTTCATAAGTATCTGGATAGAAATGTGGCCTATCAAGTGCATACAAGTTTTTTTTTTTTTTTTTTTTTTTTCAAAGATGTGACCGACTTTTGAACCCTACCTGATCCAATTTCCAACATGTCCAAGAAAACTGCAATACATACATTCAAAGCTACATTGTTGTCAGACTGACAATGTGGCCCACAGAGTGTGCATAACGTTTTTCTAATATTTAGCCAAGTGACCTACTTTTTTACCTGATGTGACCTAGTTTAAAATAGGTCCATAGATATCATCAAGACAACCATTCCGATAGTATTTCATGAGTATCGAACTGAAAATGTTCCCTCTCGAATGCACACAATTTTTTTTAAAGATTTGGCCCAGTGACCTACTTTTTGATGTAACATGATCCAATTCCAAATATGTCCAAGCTATCATCAAGACAAACAACCTGACCAAGTTTCATGAATATACAATGCTTTTCTAAGATGTGACCCCGGGACATACTTTTGGTCCAACATGACCCAATTTCACTTTTATTTGAGACAATATTCAGATAAACATTCTGAGTTTCATGAGAAACAGGCTGAAAATGTGGCTTCTAGAATGCACACAAGGCATTTCTAAGATTTGGCCCAGTGACCTACTTTTTGAACCTATGCCACCCAATGTCAAACTTGTCCAAGATATCACCAAGACAAACATTCTGACAGAGTTTCACGAGTATCAGATTAAAATGTTGACACTGGAGCGCACACAAGAATTATCCAAAATTTAACCCTAAGTGACCTACTTTTTGACCCTAAGTGACCCAGTTTTGAGTTTTGCTCGTGATATCATCCACTAGACATACACTCTGATCAAATTTTATGAGTATCCAATTGAAAATTGCACACAAGGTAATTGTGGACAATGTAAGCTCTATGCCAAACAACAAATTTTAGATTCTCCCAAATTGAAAGCAATGGCAGAAGACAAAGTACATGTTGATTGGGCTCGAAAGATTATTTCTGCTGGTAAATACATTGTGGGAAAAGGAGAAATTGCTGGTTACCAGCAATTTCTCCTTTTCCCTCGATGTTACAAGACAATCTTCTTAAGGGTTGTTACAACTTCGGATTATTTGGTACAGGGTTAATCAACCTGCTATTGAACAGGATGTTTTGATAATTGATTGCAGCAAATTTATTTTAGGAGGTATATCTAATAAACTGAACTGAGATAAACTGCAGTTTGTCTTTGATTTCTTAGGTGTCACTTGTCAGGGTGAAAATGCCTATCACAACCAAAGGTTGCAAAGTTTATACCTTTTCTAGTCACTACTGCAAAATATCCCAAAGCGATCATCTGAACGAGCTTCTCTTTCAAGATGGATTTAATCTGCAAGAAGATTACAAAACAAATAACAGTCAAGATCTCGACACCATGGATACCTTTTGGAAATATTACAGATGCATCTCATGATCTCAATGTGTTGCATGTATATAATTATATCATCATTCCAGAGATTATTGATTATGAAAGAAAAAAAAACTAGAGGCCCTTGATGGCCTGAATTGCTCTACTGGCAGTGATTTTGCTTATTTTTTACATGTAGCTTAAATCATTATGTGGGCAAGCTGAACTGAACAAATAGTAAAATAGTCAAAGTACAATTTCTCAAAACCAGTTGTTTGGAATTCAGCTGTATTTACTAGGTTTTCAGTACTCATTACACAAGTATTAACTCTTTACCAAACAACACAATTTTGGACTAGGCGAAATTGAAAGCATATGCAGACGACAAAATACATGGTACTCAAAAATTGAAATGTGTTTTAGGTCGGGTAGAAAACATTGTGGGAAAAGGAGAAAATGCTGGTAACCAGCATTTTCTCCTTTTCCCACAATGTTTTCAAAAGGTTTCTTTCTTCGGATCGTTAAAAGTCGAGACTATCTGGTAAAGAGTTAAACAATCCTTGTAACTTTCAAAGAAATGTGACCAATAATGTGGACTGTGTTGAGTAAACAAGACTAAGTAATTAAATGGCTGCTTTTCCTACACAGACCGCTGGATTTTTTTAAATAAGATTCAATCCCTTGATGATACAAGTGATCTATGCAAGTTTCAAAAGAACTGGCTCAAAAACACCGACCTACTTGCACGAATAGAGGATCTTACATGAGTGCTTATGTATTATCATTTTTATCAAACAAGTTGACTAAAAATGTATGACACAAGCCTTGGCAACCGTCAAATACATTTTAGCCAATGAGTTTGATAACAAGAGGGTCTTTGGCCCTAAAGGCTAAGCGCTCACCTGAGTAAGGTCATCTAAGATTGATAAGGCTGAAAAGATCCTGGTAGTGATGATGGAAAATGCACAAGAGTAGTGATCTACCTTTTGACTGGTTTGGCCTATTTTTGTAATTTCAATCTAACTCAAAATGTTGCCTCTAGAGTCATACAAGGTCTTTTCTAAGATTTGGTCCTGTAACCTACTTTTTGACTCGATGTGACCAAATTTCGAACTTGTCTGACATTTTATCCAAACAAACATTCTGACCAAGTTTCATGAGTACAGGGCTTCAAATGTGGCCCTTAAAGTGCATACAAGTTTTTTCTAAGATTTGGCCCCGTGACCTACTTTTTAAGCTGACATGACCCAATTTCAAACTAGACCAAGACTGTAACCAGACAAACATTCTGACTAAGTTTCATGAGTATCAAGCTGAAAATGTGGCCTCTAAAGTGCACACAAGGTTATTCTATGATTTGGCCCAGTGACCTTCTTTTTGACTTGACATGACCCAATTTTCTTTGTGTCCAAAATTTTATAAAAATCAAACATTTTGACCAAGTTTCATGAGTATCATGCTGAAAATGTGACCACCAGAGTGTACACAAGGTTTTTCTAAAATTTGGCCCAGTGACCTACATTTGACCCCATGTCACCCAGTTTCATATGTGTCCGAGAATTCATCAAGAAAATCAAGTTTCATGAGTATCAGGCTGAAAATGTGGCCTCACAAGGTTTTTCTAAGATTGGACCAAGTGACCTACTTTTTGACCCAACATGACCTACTTTCATACTAGTCCAAGATTTTATCCAGACAAGCATTCTGACCAACTTTCATGAGTATCAGGCTGAAAGTGCACACAGTTTTTTCTAAGATTTTGACATGTGACCTACTTTTTGACCCACCAAAAACTGATTTCAAAACTGCCCTAGATTTTATCCAGACAAACATTATGGGCTAATTTCATGAGTACTAGGCTGAAAATGAGTATGAGGCTGAAAAAGAGTGCACACATACTTTTCCTACGATTTTGCCCAGTGACCTACTTTTTGACCCCACATGGCCCAATTCTGAACTTGACTGAGTTTTTATCAGACAGACATTCTGACCAAGTTTCATGAGTATCAGGCTGAACATGTGGCCTCTGGAGTGCACACAAGGTTTTTTTAAGATTTGGCCCCATGACCTACTTTTTGGCCTGACATGACCAAATATTGAACTTGGTTGAGATTTTATCCAGACAAACATTCTGACCAAGTTTCCTGTGTATCAGGCTGAAAATGTGGCTTCTAGAGTGCACACAAGCTTTTTTCTAAGATATGGCCCTGTGAGGTACTTTCTGATCCCATGTGCCCAAATTTCCAAGTTATCCGAGATTTTATTTAGACAAATATTCTGATCAAGTTTCATGCATATTAGGCTGAAAATGTGGCCTCTAGAGTGCACACAAACTTTTGCTAAAATTTGGCCCCATGGCCTACTTTTTGACCCCATGTGGCCCAATTTTGAACTTGACTGGGATTTTATCAGACAAACAATCTGACCAAGTTTCGTGAGTATCAGGCTGAAAATGAAGCCTCTAGAGTGTGGACAAAGTTTTTTTTTCTTTTTAAATCTGGCCCTGTGACCTCTTTTTTGTTCTCATGTGACCCAATTTCGAACTTGTTCGAGATTTTATGCAGACAAACATTCTGACCAAGTTTCATAAGAGTCTTGCTGAAAATGTGGCCTCTAGAGTGCACACAAGGTAAATGTTGACGACTGCGCGCCGCACGGCGGATGACGCACGAGGGATGCTGGACATAGCACAATCACAAAAGCTCGCCTCGAGCACTTTGTGCTCAGGTGATCTAAAAATGATAATAGATAAGTTCACACGAATGCGAGATTCTTTTTATCACATAAAATGAATAATAGACAAAAATATCCTGCATCATCACCTTTAGTCTATACACCATTCAAGGGTCCATGTTTACAGTTGTAGTTTGGTTATGTGTACATACACAAGTAGATCTCTACATGTAGCTTTTTGACATTTACATTGAAAGTAGAATGAAACTGTTTCTAGAGGGGGCAATTCAACATATTTCCACCATTTTGTTGATTTAAAAAAAAAAATTGCTCCATTTCTTGGTTTTTATCAAGCATGAAAATAAAAAAAAACTTTCCAAGCCTATACGTCTTAGTAACAATGACGTCATTTTTCCGCTAAACAGCACAGTTGTACAAGTTCCAGAATGTGTTGTGGCTGGTTTCTCTGGATTCACACACTCAAGACTGAAAACTGATCGGAACCAGGACCCAAAAAACAATAATACACTACTGTATTACCAAAAATAATTCATGTGTTTAATACACTGCCCAAGGAGGTTTTATGTGATAAACAAAGGATATAAATAATTTTCAACTTCAAATGGCTCTTTTCCCTTACAAAATGTCAGATCTTTTTCAAAATCATTAGGGTTCAGGCTATCAATAATATTAGGAAACTGCAAGTTTCACGCAAATTGAACTACAAATGCAGACTTAATCACGTCAACAAGAAATGTAAATTTTTAATTTATAATGGCTATTATTCCCTCAGTTATTGTCTGTGGGTTTTTCCCAAAATCAATAGGGCTTTTAAGCTTCTGATCATATTAAGAAACTGTTAAAGTTTCATGAAAATCTTACCACAAATCCAGACTTTATTGCATAAACAGAAATGTAAATTGTCAATTTAAAATGACTTTTCCCTTGCTAATTCGGTAATTATCAGATTTCTATCAAAATCAATGGGTTTCAAGCTATCCAGTTCAGATCACACAAAACATGCAGTCTGATCTTTTATCCATACAGTGTCTGCTCTGATGAGACACTGAAGATCAGATCACACAAACATGCAGCCTAATCTTTTATCTACATTGTTCATTCTGCTACAACACTCAAGATCAGGTCTCACAAAACATGCAGTCTGATCTTTGATCTTCACTGTTCACTGTGCTGAGACACTAAAGATCAGATCACAATAACACGCAGTCTGATCTTTTATCAACAGTATTTAATGTGCAATGACACTCAAGATCAGATCTCACAAAACATGCAGTCTGATCTTTGATAATCACTTTTCACTGTGCTGAGACACAATCAGTTAGCCAAGAAGAGAATCTGGTTTCTAGGAACAGCTTTACTTTTCAAATTGAGGTGCTTGGCATATAGTACCACAATTTTCCTAAAAATTTGCACATCCTTAAAAACCTTTAACCCTTTACCACACACTCCTGAGTTTTAATGATTCTGAGAAAGAGACCTTTTGAAAACACTGTGGGAAAAGGAGAAAATGTTTGTAACCAGCATTTTCTCCATTTTCCCACAATGTTTTCTGGCCTTTTACAGACAAATATCACCAAATGAGACGTATCTAATTTGTTGTCTGCAATAGCTTTCAATCTGGACAAGTGTAAAATTCTGTTGTATGGTAAAGGGTTAACAGTCCATCAACTCAAGGATCAAGCTAGCCTAGAAATTCAGGGAGATGTTACTCACCCCCTCCACCCCCCCCCCCCGAGAATTTTGGGAGAATTGGGAGAAGACGTCTGGGGCAAGGATTGAAGGAAGAAGTATTTCCCCACATCAGGGAAATAGATACAATGCTTATTTGAGGATACAATAATACAATATTATATTAGTGCTTTAGGCCTCTGGCCAATTAAACAATATACATAGCAACAAGATATATATCAAGCACCAGAAATATACACACGAGTAGAAGAGAACAGTACAAGTTTAACTTTAAATACCTTCAAAAGAAGATAGAGTAAGCGGTAGTGATTATGCCAGTGTATCTACATTTGCTCTATTCACATGGGTATTGAGGAGAAAAAAAATATACATTTTAAGCTTAAAGCAAAGATATTAAACTTTGACAGAGTTAATGAATTATTGGGGACTGTATGATAATTCCAAGATAACTTGCTCCATTTTTATTATAAACATGTTGTAGGTACTCATTTGAATTACACACTTCACACCATAGAAAGTTAATACAATAGGGGATAATCCTTTGCTTAGTGTGCTAACTGGTATTTTGTAACAAAGCATCTCCCGTATTAACAACCCATTAACTCTTTACCAAACGACAAAAATCATAACCAGCCACTGCTGATAAGTCGGGGCTAAAATTCTTCACAGATGAAAAGGAGGGCTACCATAAAATTTTGCTTGGAAGTGTCACGTAACCATATCTGAATTGATCAGTTATTGTAGCGATAAATATTTGAATATGTTTGAGAAAATAGTCTCTCTTGTCCGTTTCTAGGTTTTGCCCATTTTCATATTACAATATGAATCCTAACTACAAAAATCGATGTCATTAAAACCTGACTATCCGAATATATATGCACTTCCTATAAAATTATGAACTTCCGGCTACAAAAAAAAAAAAAAAAAAATTGGCTCAGAATTTTCCAAGAAACTTGGAAAAACTTTGAGAAAGTGAAAGAATCAGAGACCAATTTGATAGGACCAGTTGTCTTACGAGCATAACAAGTGTACATCTTGCAATTGGCTAACAGATTCATTAACTCTTTACCACACAAACCCAACTTTTAACGGCAGGAAGAAGCCTTTTGAAAACATTGTGGGAAAAGGAGAAAATGCTGGTAACCAGCATTTTCTCCTTTTCCCACGTTTTCTACTCTTCCCAAGACAAATTTCGATTTTCGAGTCACATTTATTTAGTCGTCTGCAAAAGCTTTCAATTTGGACTGGTCTAAAAATTTGTCGGTTGAAAGTTTTGGACTGGACCAAATTAAAAGCATTTGCAGACGACTAATGTTGCTAAAATGATGAGTTCTCCTTTTGATTGGGTTGAAATCTTTGAGGGAAAAGGAGAAAACGCTGGTTACCAGTTTTCAAAATCCTTCTTTTTCAAAGTTGGGATTGTGTGGCAAAGGGTTAAGCATGACCTTGAGTTCCAGCGTTGGTCAGTTGCTCGAATTATCAATGTTTGCATGTAGCCAATGAATTAGATGTGTGCAAGCGTTAAAAGGACTAAAAGGTAATTGGATCATGAAAGACAAGTGATTGCTAAGTTTAGACAGGAAAGACACCTTATTTTCATCGTTTTGATAGTCATACAGAATTTTTTTTATAGATTTTCAATCCGAAATTTACTGGGGAAGTTTGTTTCGGCCACGAACGATAAATTATTTTTTCTTCAAGAGAATGGAACATGATTTTTGGAGTCAGGGGATAAATTGCATGTCGGTAGGTAAAGGACACACAAGCAAAACTTTATTTTCAGCCCATTATATCTTCCATTTGCACAATGTTTTCTTAAAAAAATAAATATCCACTTTTAAGCAGCATAATTAGTCATAAGCAAATGCTTTCAATATAGAGAATTCTAAAATATTGTTGTCTATTTAACCAAACAATCCTAAGTTTCAACAACTCTGTTTGACAAGACTTTTATAAACATTGTGACAAAAGGCGATAATGCCGAAAACCAACATGTTCTCCCTTTTCCACAGTGTTTTCAACTCTATTAGGGAAATACAGGTTATTTGTACCAATTTTGAATTGATGTCTGCTGATTTTTTTTACTTAAGAAGAGGTTAGAATTGGACAGGAATGCAGAGTACAATCCACAGAAATTGGGGAATCGAGATCATAGCTCTAGAAATTAATTTTTAAAAAAAACAGTATGAGTGAAAAAGTTACAAAATGCATTCCGATAAAACTGACTGAAATAACAGTAGGTCATATTAGAAATGTGGGTTTTTTTGGAGGCTGGCCGTGTTGACCCACTGCCGATCGAATCAAACACTGCACTGTTTGAAATGAGGGCACGAAAACTAAGGGCATTGTAATTTAACACTCCGATGTAGTTTAGCTATATAACTATCACACTAACTGTTTACATAAAAATATAATTATTCTAACACTTGCAAGAATTCAAGACATCTATTCCAAAAACAAGGCAAAAAATGTTCAAAAATGATAGACTTACAGAGTTACACGTGCAGATTATTTTGGGTCAGCGGAACATGCAATCCGGTAAACTGCGCTACGTTATGTAGTTGATGACGTTGTCAAAGTTATGAATATGCAAATTTAAGATCCTGCATGTTTTGTCTTCCGTTTACGACTGCGAAACTACAGCCTGAAATCCGCCAAATGCACGAATAAAACAGATATTTGGAGGATTTTCATAGAATCTTGAAGGATTTTCATAGAATAAAAATACGAATGATCAGGTGTTTTTGGAAAAAAAAAAAAACAACTTTTATCAGGCTAATAATAATAATAATAGATCTATGAAAATAAGCACAGCCTATAGAATCGGACGAAATACACAAGAGGGGCTCATTCGAACAAAGTGCCAGGATTGACGAAAGACCCATCCGAGCGGCAGCGTCAGAACATTAACAGAAGACTTAGTAAGAATGATCCCTTATAAAACGAAAATGTGTTGCTGAAATATGGATACCAGGGTTCTCAATCCTAGAGTCATTGACTCTTGGACCCTAATTTTCAAGAGTCAAAATGGAATTTCCAAGAATCAAGGAGAAAATGTTCATGTTAAAGGGTCAACATTACTCAGTTATTATGGAGAGATAAGGGTGAAATTAACACAGTTTTTCATTTACTATGTTCTTCATTTTCATATTTATGAGCACATTTTCAAACGTTTATTACAACTGTTTAAATAGTTATTCCAAGCACCTTATCATCAAAAAGGTGGAGAGATGATTTCTAACTTGCAGCCCTAGCATGCAATTCGTCATTATGAATAAATGGACACAAAAAATGTTTTAACAGTTTTCCAAACGACATAATTTAGGCTCTTTCACATTTAAAGCAGTAGCAGATGACAATGCAAATATGGCTTTGATGACTGGATTTGCTTTTCACATAGCATACTAGACCATTGTGGAAAAAGGAGAAAAGAAAGGTCACGAGCATTATAGGGTTCCTCTATTCTAGTCTTCTTTCTTTGTATGAGTGACCAATACCTTCTTTACCACATTTTCCATTGCTACCACTGTAAGACAGGAAGGCCTAACCTCCACCCTCCCCTGTCTAATTTGTAGGTTGTCATATATTTTCATTTCAGATGCAACCAATGGTTTTTACTCACTACAAAACAGATATTTTGGTTTTCATTTCTTGATTTTATAAAGTATTGTTTTCAATGTTTGCGAGGAAGTGTTCTTTTCTTGATCTACATGGAGGGTTTTCTGGGAATTGCACTTTTGTACTTGACAGGCCACGTGAGCCTTTGTGGTGAGCACAAGCTTTGGTTGACGATCCATATGTATAACCATCAAAAACTGCTGTAGACGACACATAAGTTCACGGCACTTAAAGTTTGAT
This sequence comes from Tridacna gigas, assembly GCA_945859785.2. Taxonomy (NCBI): domain Eukaryota; kingdom Metazoa; phylum Mollusca; class Bivalvia; order Cardiida; family Cardiidae; genus Tridacna; species Tridacna gigas. The sequence goes on along the minus strand of OX244034.2, from coordinate 1,915,521 downwards.
TAAGAAACAAAAACAAACCAAAAAATCTTAGAGCATAAAGTCTAGGTTTTCAAGATGAAGAAATCAATTTATCCGTATTGGCATGATTCGGCGATGGAGTTCTAAAAATAGCACATGTATAAGGAGGTTGTATGAAATCTAAAATTAGACAAAACAGGAAAATTGGAAAAACCGAAAGCAGTCCCGTTACGTCAGCGGCCGATTTCTGTGAAACTCAGATCAAATGATGTAACTGATGACGTCAAATTAAAAATCTTTAACGTGCTAAATTGTCACGGTGTATTTTCTATGCTTAGAGGTGCAAATAAAGATAATAAACATAATAAATATTTTCGTTCGGGTTTATTCGTTCTTTTCCAAGTTTTTCAAGATGAAGAAATCAATTTATCGTTATTGGCATGATTCAGCGATGGAGTTCTAAAAATAGCACATGTATAAGGAAGTTGTTTGAAATCTAAAATTAGACAAAACAGAAAAATAGGAAAAAACGAAAGTAGTCCTGTTACGTTCATCGAAATGGCCACTCGTCACAACTCGGCCCATTCCGTAGCTAAACCCAACCTCGTCCGTATAAAGAAGGCTTCCATTTTGAACTACCAATTACATGGCGGCGCCACTGTAAATCGCCTAGCGAGCCAAGAACAACCACGGTGAAGTTATTCACATCTATCGATCTGTCGATGAAAGCTCCCCACGGAATTGATCAATCACGCGAAGAAGTGAATGTAAAAACTGGTTTGCCGACGGAAATATTCTTAGAAAGATATCGATAGAAAATTGTGACTCATGCTTTCTTTGTTAGGAGGAACCCCACAATTTCAATAACAGTAAAACGGTTTGTTTTTTGGCGAAGAAATGTACCATGTAGGTGCATATCAAGCTACGTGATACAGACGAGGAACTAGATCACCGGAACATCCGAGGTATGCCGAATGCGAAAACGACATGACTTTTTCTTTTCGTCACATTACCCGATTTCGATCAATCAAAAACGATTTGTGTAATGAGTGCAGTTATTGATTGTTGACATATTTTGTCATCTTGAAAACACTGAGATTACCCCAGCTTTGTTACTTTACATCATTGTTTCTTTGTAGACATATTTTATCATCTTGAAAATAATGTTAACCTAGCTTTGTCAGTTTACATCATCGTTTTGTTGTTAAAATCTCTTCCAGTATTTTAGTTATTGAGTAGATCACGAAGGTCAGTTCACCTGCCACTTTGTAAACCCTGAGTGTAAACAAGTCTTTTTTTTTTTTTTTTTTTTTCTTAGATTTGACCTAGTGACCTAGTTTTTGACCTGGCAGTCCTGCGGACTGCGAAGGCTGACATGGATCGATACTTTTTGCAGATGCATTAAACCCCCTTTCCAAAGGGCATAACTCAGACCATTTTATCGACAGGGAAATTCTAGAAGATGAACAGACATCTAGATCTAGCTGGAAATGAAGATTTTATAGTAACCCTTTCCCAAACAAGCCCTGGTTTTCTCGTGTCTGCAGTACAAGTCTTTTGAAAACACTGTGGGAAATGGAGAAATTGCTCGTAACGAGCAATTTCTCATTTTCCCACAGTGTTTCTACCCTTTTTGAGAACTTTCTGCCATTCTCATCAAATTTGAAATTGTCGTCCGCAAACTCTTTCACTTTGGACAAGTCCAAAATTTGTCGTTTGAGAAAGGGTTAACTATCAAAACCTCGTGATCACAATTTTTCACATCCAAGTGACGTAACACCACTGTACAGAACCCCAAGTCACAAACAATCCCAAACGCTGTACTTTTCCGGTCCTACACGGTGTAGTTTGTCACTGTAAAGCATCTGCCGATGAACTCTTAACCACACGACAAGAGTTTAGACTCTTCCAAGTTGAAAGCACTTTCATACGACAAAATAAATGAGGCTCAAAAATTAAAACTGCTTTTCAGAAGGGTAGAAAACATTGTGGGAAAGGGAGAAAATGTTGGTTACTAGCATTTTCTCCTTTTCTCACAATATTTTTAAAAGCTCTTTTTCTCAGGGTCATTAAAACTTTGCATTGTGTGGTGCTTGCAGATTTCTGTACACTAAACAATCCGACCAGACGACAAAATTCTAGACACCTCCGCATTGAAAGCTTTTGCAGATAACAAATACATGTAATAATAACAGGCACAATTACTGTGCCTCAAATAATAGAATTTGCCTTCGTTAAGGAAAAAAATAAAACATCGTGGGAATAGGAAGAAAAGTACTCGTTAACCAGTATTTTCTGCTGTCCTTAAGTGTCTTCAAAAGCGACATTTCTCAGCGAGGTAAAACAAGGAATTGTTCAAATTCAAATTTAGAAGGACCAGAATATGTATAACCAATGGTCAGTGTGGATCCAAGATCATGCTGTCCGTTCCCTGTAGTCTGATCTACGGTGTCCACAAAAGCGACCCGATATAAAATCACGCTTAGTGCATCCAGTGATTAAACTCTGTACAAGATATCGAAATTCTGGGCTTATCCAAACTGAGAGCAATCGCAGTCTACAACTGAAATGCAGTTTAACTCTTTACCAAACGACAAAATTCCAGACTTGTCCAAATTGAAGAAATTTGCAGACGACAAAATCACTGTGACTTAAAAATTGAAAGTCGTGTTGGGACGGTTAGAAAACGCTGGTTACCGGCATTTTCTCCTTTTCCCACAATGTTTTCTCAAGGCTTCTTTCTCAGGATCGTTAAAAGTCGGGATTGTATGGTAAAATGTTAAATGATGGCAGTTTATTCAAAAGCCTTGCAAACATTGCAAGAATAGAGGCAATGCTGGTAATCAACATTTTCTCCTTTACCAACGATGTGTTCAAAACTCCTCTTCCTCGAGCCCCGTTTATTTTCTGGTGGTGATGGCATTTCTTTGTATTCTCGAATTTCTTCTACTTTGGTCCTCCTTTCTGCTATAATCCTTAATTTCTAAATAAATTTACCCTCTAACCTTAAACTGCTAAAAAATGAAACAAAATTTTCCACTCGTTGGTAAAAACCTATACATTTTTGTGTCAAAGTTGAGTCACCGGAACGAAAATACCATATCAGAAAGTGTAGATCAAAGATCAGACTGCACGTTTTGTGCAGTCTGATCTTGATCTACACTTTCCGCAAATGAGCCCCGAGTCGTGCTTAGCAGCCCAAGCGTTAAGCAAGCGATCCCGTTTTATTAAGACCCTGGTGAAGTTTTTTAAAACAGTGTGAGTACAAGAGGACCCTGGCAAACACATATTTATCCCTTCAAAGAACAAATCCGGCCATTTTAGACTATGGTAAAAATATCAGTTGGCCGCTTCTCATAGTTCTACCGGATAAGCCTGCAGCAACCCCTAAGTGCTGAAGGTATGGGCGGAGGGAGAGAGTATCAGATGGGTCTCCAATTCCAAAAAGATTCTTGGGAGATTGTTTTGGGGGAAATTTGTCGAAGTCGATAGAAGCGGTTCCAATGTGTGTCGAGAAAACTCTTTGCTTGTGAATAAAAAGCAAAGAAGGAAAAAAACGAAAGCAAAAAAAGCGGTACTACCAAATGATCTACTGTATATTCGACCGAAAAAGTGGCCGCCTGTTCGGACCGGAGGCGACGGCTTTGGTTTCTCGTTGTATCTGAATATTCGCGGTATATATGTATTTTAGGCTTTAAATACAAGACGACACAATTTTAGACTTGTTCGATTTGAAAGCGCTTGCAGACGACTAATTCAATATAGCTGAAATGAAAACAGTGGGAGAATGAAACAAATTTTTTTTTCCCAACATTTTGTCTTTTTGGTACGATGTTATCAAATATCTTATTCGCCAAGGTGGTTAAAACACTGAATTTTAAAGTGTATCCAAGGTCAATGAAATGTGACCCTTGATGACACACGGTAGCACTGAGACTAAAGGCTAATTTACACGGTATGTTTTAACAGAATAATAATGTAGGTCTAATTTCAAACATATCTGTATTTTACGTTTACACGGTATGTTCAAAAGATCTGCCTTCTATTATCTATTTACCCCTTAAATGGGATAAATCACCACCTGTCACTTGTGTAATTGTATGTGACTTTCCACAAGATAGGGGTCTGTTTAGTGTATAGAAAACAAAAGTAATCATTTGGATGGTATTAATGGTATAATTAATATTGAGATAAAGGGCTGGAATTTACCATACTGAGCACTGATTGGTCCATTCTATCTAAAGAATCAAAGTACTGAAAGTACTGTTGGAAGGCGAGTTAAGAATAGGCTTAATATATTCCAAATGTAGTACATATTCCTATAACAAGAGGGCCATGATGGCCCTAAAGTCGCTCACCTGAGCTTTTTCACCAAACATGACCTATTTCCAATCGTTAACTAGATAACATAACAATCATTCTAACAATCTTTCATGGCTATTGGACTGAAAATGTGGCTACTAGAGGGTACACAAGGTTTTTTCAAAGATTTATCTCCATGACCTAGTTTTTGACCCAATATGACCCATTTTCAAACACATCAAAGAAATCATCAAGATAGACATTCTGACTACTTTTCATGAGTATTTGATTGAAAATTTGGCCTCTACAGCGAACACAAGGTTTTTCAACGATTTGACCTAGTGACCTAGCTTTTGACCCGGATGATCCATTTTCAAAGTCATCCAACGTATCATCAAGACAAACATTCTGACCAATTTTCAAGAGTATTGGACTAAAAATATGGTCTGTTGAAAGTACAGACGGTTTTTTCAAAGATTTTATCTGGTTTCCTAGTTTTTGACCAGACATGATATTTGTTCTAAATTATCAAAGAATTAATCAAGAGAAACATTCTGACCACTTTTCATGAGTATTAGATTGAAAATTTGGCCTCTAGAGGAAATGTAATGTTTTCCAAAGATCTGATCTGGTGACCTAGTTTTTGACCCGGTATTACCCTTTTTAAAAACTCGTCTGCGCTATCAAGACAAACATTCTGACCAACCTTTAAGATTATTTGACTGAAAATGTGGCCTCTAGATCGTACACAAGGTTTTTCAAAGATAAGACCTGGTGACCTAGTTCTTGACACGACATAAGCCATTTTCATACTCATGTGAAATATTTAATATCAAGCCATAAATTCTGATGAAGTTTCATGAGTATCGAAATGGAAATGTGGCCTCTAGAGCTCAAACAGGGTTTTCTAAAATTTGACTTAGTGACCCAGATTTAGACCCAACATGACCAATTTTCAGTCTGGACTGAGATATCATAAAGGTAAACATTCTGAAAAAGTTTCATCAGCATCAGACTGAAAGTTAGGCCTTTAGAGTAAACACAAGGGTTTTCTAAGGTTTGATCCAGTGACCTAGTTTTTGACCCAACATAAACCATTTTAAAACTAGTCCGAAATATTATCCAGACAAACATTCTGACTTACTTTCCAGAGTATTGGACAAAAATGTGGCCTCTAGAACGTACAGAATATTTTTAAAAAGATTTGACCTAGTGACCTAGTTTTTGACTCGACATGACCCATTATCAAAGTTGTTTGAAATATTATCAAGACAAAGATTCTGACCAAGTTTCATTTGTATCTAACTGAAAATGTGGCCTCTAGAGCGTACACAAGCTTTTTCAAAGATTTGACCTATGAACCTAGTTTATGACCTGACGTGACCAATTTTCAAACTTCTTCGAGATATCATCAAGACAGGCAATCTGACAAAGTTACATGAGTACCAAGCTAAAATGTGGCCTCTAGAGCGCACACAAGGTTTTTCTACGATTTCATGTCATGACCTTGTTTTTGACCCGACATGACCTATTTTCAAACTTGTCCAAGACATCATCAGGATAAAATTCTGACCATTTTTCATGAATTTCAGACTGAAAATGGGGCCTCTAGAGCGAACACTAGGTTGTTCTAAGATATGACCACGGTGACCTAGTTTTTGACCTGACATAACCTGCTTTCAAACTTATCTGATATATCATCAAGACAAACAGTCTGACCAACTTTAGTGTGTATTAGACTGAAAATGTGGCCTCTAGAGCGTACATATATTCTTTTTTTTTTTTTTTTTTTTTTTTTTTTTAATATTTGACCTAGTGACCTAACTTTTGACCCAACATGACCCATTTGTCAACCTATCCGAGATAACATCAAGACAAACAGTCTGACCAAGTTTCATAGGTATCCAATGGAAAATGTGGCATCTAGAGCGCACACGATGTTTTTCTAAGATTTGACCCATTGACCTAGTTTTTGACCCGAGGTGACCCATTTTCAAACTCGCCAGACATATCATCACGAGAAACATTCTGACAAACTTTCATGAGTATCTGAAAACATACGGCACCTGAGATATTGCCTGATACCTACACTTTCTCCACATCCCACAATGGTTTCTATATTTTCAAAAGCGAATTCGATTTATAGAGCATAATACGTGTTCCAACGGCAAGCTAATGAGCAGGAATTGAAAATCTTTTTATAAAACACATAAGTGGCTCGTAAAAAGTGATTGCTCTTTTTCCTATTTGCCCTCAACAGAAAAACATACTTTTTCGTGAAACATTGTTGGTAAAGATCAAAATGCTGATTGCCCGTATTTTGTCCTTTTCTAATGGTGTTAAGAAAATGTTTTTTTCTCTTGGTTTTTAAGACTTAGGATTGTTTGGATAAGGCTAAAACGGAAACTTTATACTAAAAAGTCTTTACCATGCTGAATTCAAACACTTTTTGGATAAAAAAAATATGGAGAGAGAAAGCATTACTTTTTTTTTCTTACATTTTTTTCTTAACCTTCCATGCACCATCATTTCCAAAACCCTGAACAGAATCTTTAGCTAAAAACCATTCTCTTAACCAGAGAAGAAAATTTCTGACCATCAAATTAAAGCATTTGCGGCAAACAAATAGATAATGGCTCAACGGCTGTAAATAATGTTAAAGAGTTATGAAAATATTTTGTCAAGAGGAGAAAAGCTTACTACCAGCATTTTCTCTTGTTGCCACAATATTTTCAACTTTCTCATGGTAAGTAAAACCAAGTTTCAAGGAAATCTAAGCACACATGTAATAAGACTTTGTCCAAACTGAAATTTTGCTTTACTCATTGTATTATTCTTCAAAGGGCCAGAAAATATTGTGAGAAAGGAGAAATGCTAACAAGCGCCATTTTCTTCTTTTGCCATTATTTTTTCAACTTTCTTATGGTATGTAAACCTCAGTTCAGGAAATTTAAGACTGTCGCAACACAGTTTATAACAATACTTTCCATCGATCTTAGTATATGGGACTATACAATTCAAACCATTTGGTTCAGTTTTTTTTAGAGAACTTGCAACCTTTCACAGGGCTGGTTGATACACTGAATATCACTGTCTCTATCAACTTTGACAACTTGCAAAATTTTGGACTGAAGTCATCATTTAATGTCAAATTCGCTTCATTAACTTTCATTACCCCAATACATGTATCAAACAATGAAGAGTATCTTGACAACAATTGCTCTACAGAACCAACTTGGCGAGTCCAATTAATTTTCTTCCAATCAAGCTTGAATTCCATAAACCCTTTACGCACAATGCCGCCTTTTAACGACCTTGGGAAAGAAGCCTTTTGAAAACATTGTGGGAAAATGATAAAATGCTGGTAACCAGCATTTTCTCTACTTCCCACAATGTTTTCTACCTTATCAAAGAAAATTTGCACCATTTTAACCACATTAATATTGTCGTCTGCAAATGCTTTCAATTTGGACAAGGGTAAAATTTTGTCGTCTGGTAAAGTTTTAAGCAGTTTCTTCCAAATAGAGAAGGACTGGTCATCTCCACTCACAACAGTTATTGGTAGACTTTTCTTTTGATGACTATATTTGAGAGTTACTTTACCTTTTCTAGAACTCTATCTCCTGTGTAAGTTTTCAGCAACACAGTTGCTCACATTTCACATGACTCAAAGTACTTCAGTGTTCTCACTAGGATTTTGCAAGTTGGATTGCAGGAATCCAAACCAGGAAAAAGTTGGATTCCAAACTGAAAAACTGGATTCCAGCCTGATCGAAGAAATTGGATTTCCATAGAGTCGTGATGAATTTTCATACACAAGTAATAAACATCTAAAACCTGTAAATTTAGCTTTGTGCATCATGAAGACATAATGTCTGAAATGGACAAGTCTACATTTACATTAGAAATTACTAGCTAGGGCTTTATATGTAATTGCCCAAAGGAATAAAGAAATTTTCACTTTATCCTTTATTTAGATGAATGTAAATAATTCTACATGATAATGCATATTTTACATGTTCATAATAATAATGGGCCGAGCCCCGGAAGCTCAGTGGGAAGCGTATAGGACTTGAGAACAGGGGGTCACTGGTTCGATCCCCGGCTCAGCCAATTTCTTTCCGAGGACTGATGATAGTCATTGCGACAGGATTAATTCCTCTCTCACCGCTGCCCATCGTTTCAATGATGGTTGTTTGGGAAAGCAGCCAGTGGCTTCAAAAGAATATTGGCTGTAGTACTGATAAAAGAAACTCTAGGAAAGCATGAATAGGTGCACTGGCTGCTGCAACATAACTGAAATAATGTTGAAAATGGTGTTAAACACCACACTGTCACAATTAATCAATCAATAATAATGATGGAAACAATTCTTGACCCATCTTCACAAACATTTGTAAATTCAGTTCTAATACCATTTTCATTTGTAATCAGAATTGAATTTAGAATTATCTGTCATGTGGAACATGATGTCAATTAAATCTTTTCCATGACAATGTTTTAGACCTGCTCAAATTTAAAGTTGTCATAAATTTGCATATGACAAGATATAGATGGTTTGAACAATCTATTTGGTCTTTAAAAACGTCGAAAACTTTGTGAGAAAAGAAGAAAAGGCTTCTTTACATACAATGTTGTCTAAAGCTTTCTTTCTCAAGATTGTTAAATTCTGGATAATGGATTGTTTGGTTAGGATTAATTAGCTTTATGCTTTTTTTTTTTTTTTTTTTTTTAACTTTCACACTTGTCTGATCACTAGGCTGATCTGGAGCTTTCCTTTTAATCCCCAGAAATTTCTGAGAAATTCTTCGTTTAGAAATTTGTTCTCCGATCATATCAAACACATGTAAAAAGAGGTAAGTTTCATGGAACATTGTTCCTAATTAAATAACTGTTTTTACTGGAAAGATCAATTAACAAATTCAGCTGAAAGTTGATAGGTCATGGACAATACTCAATTACCTATTACCAATGCTTCCCGTTGATTGCATCATAAGATGCTTACTGCCTTTCTTTAACCCAGTATATAGATTAACATTAATTATCTGCCTAAAATAGTCTGTAATCCATTGATTGATGCATAATTTGCAATTGTCAAACACCATGCCGGCAATTAGGGTGTTAGCTACTTGTCATCAAGAGTTTAACGGGTACTGGACGGGTACTACAGAATGACACATGGACTTTCTCCAAAAAAAAAAAAAAAAAAAAATAATCGAGTGCCCTGAGTCTAATCCCATATCATAATCTTTACCCTCAATCTGCACCGAAACATTGCTTTTTGAGCTAGACGGTGATCTTAGTGTGAAAAGTGGCTATTCTCCCTCATTTTCATTTTCAGACTCTGACTGAAAATTCGATATTCATTCAGTAAATTAATTTTGGACTTTTTCTTATTTTTCTTGTCCCGTTTGGCCTTAGGCTGTGAATGTATTTCAGTCTTTTATAGTCTTTTTCGGACACCTCTTACTTACATGAACTGGGCCCCCAGCTGGGTGGGGGGATAGAAATAGCTCAGCTGTCGCACTACAGCAGGGGTAAGACCCCCCCCCCCCCACTGTGCCTGCCTGTTTGCCGTGGGCTGCAACTCGTGTCGTTCGATGACGGGATCCTGGTGATTGAGTGGATTCAGGGCTCGGCCGTTTGATAGCTCTGTTTTCGCAACACACCACTTTGGTCTTGAATTGAACTAAACGAGAGATCAGGAAGGCCCGTCCTGATCAATCGGCTGGTCATGCCTTGCCCTAGGGCATCTAATATGTTCTTTCTCTTATACCCTTCTCTCTATTAAAATTACTGTCCTCTCCATATCTAATCCAGATTTCATATTTCTTGTTCTGCCCTAGAAGGCGGTGGCTCATGTGTCAATCGGGTGAAAGTTCTTTGGTATTTGGCTGACATTTGTAACCTCTCTATGATTGTCTAAGCTTGGTAGAACTTTCTGTGAGAATACATCTGTCCAGTCTAGCCCTTTCATACCGAGTATACCACTGATGTATCCCTGTCATGGTCTGCGAATGGGCTTTCCCCAGACCATGTCCCCTTGTTGGGCTCCATGGTTGGTGGGGAGCATCGGTGGTGAAACTTTAAACAGAAACATGGCGTCCCAAAAAAAGGCCAAGCTGAATGAAAGCAAACGCCCTCTTTCAGATAGTGAATCTGAAACAGAACCTTCACTTCCTACTTCCTCTCTTCATTCTCCACGTTTCATAATTATCCAATCCAAAGATCCTTCAAAACCTATAACAAAACTCTCTCCGTTTATAATAGAAAAACAAATAACTAGCATCCTTGGACCTCCCAAATCTGTCAAAAAACTTAAAGACCAGACCCTTCTAGTTGAATGTCTTACAAATCAACAAGCACTGAATCTTTTAAAACACAAAAAATTCTTTGATACAGACGTTAAAATTTTCGCACATCCTTCCCTCAATTCTTGTAAAGGAGTAATTAGATGCAAGGAGCTTTCCTACTGCAACTCCTTGCAAGAAATTAAAGACAACCTAAAACAACAAGGTGTATCTGATGTTCAGCGAATTTCTGTACGCACAGATGGAGAACAGAAACTCACAAACACATATATTCTAACATTTTCTTCACCTGTTCTTCCAACGTCTATCAAGATAGGTTTCCAAATTGTAAAAGTAGATGTGTATGTGCCAAATCCCTTGCGATGTTTTAAATGCCAGCGGTACGGCCATCACATCAGTAAATGTCAAAACCAAGAAACATGCTCTAAATGTGCACATCAAGGACCTGACCATGACAGTACTACATGTTCCAATCCTCCTCTCTGCATTAATTGCAAGTCTCCACACTCTACTTTTTCTAGAGAGTGTCCTGTATGGAGGGAAGAAAAAGAAGTCCTGTCCATTAAATATAACAATAATGTTAGCTTTCCAGAAGCAAGGAAAATATTTGAACAACGAAAGAAAACCTCTTCTAGTCCTAGCTATGCAGGTGTTGTTGGCTCGTCAACTGAAAAGGATGACTGCAGCACTTGTAAGATTCTTGCGAAAGTTCTCCTTCAAAAATTTCCTGATGTAGCTACTGAGCTGAAAGAACTTCTCCCTCCATCCACCTTGTCCAAACTAATTCCTGACTCTCCATCTGCGTCTACAACAAACAAAACCCCTTCTGCAACCTCAAAACCCACAAACTCTCAAAGTATTTCTACACAAAAAACTTCAAAGCCGTCTACCTCTTCGCAAAATATCTCTTCAAAAAAACCTTCAAAACCATCTCCCCCTTCACAACAGCCTCGAAAGAAACCCCAACCTCCATCTTCACAGTCTACAATAAAATCTAATGTTTCATCTAAAGATAACAAATCTAATCATACACCTCGATCTCCTAAAAGGTCTTCTTCCAAACCTAAACCACAATCTAGAGATTCCCATGAATCTTGTGAAATCACAGTCAGAGTAAATGATCCTGTCCCTACCTCCAACAGATTTTCGGAGCTAGAGGACATGGATGCAGATGCTGAAAATCTGGAAGGTGAAGCTTCAGATTCAGAAGCCTCTATCTGGTCCATTTCTAAAGATACTTGGAACAAGGACACTGACACTTGGCACACATCCAAACCCGAGACAGCTGTAATGAAGTCTTAATCAACCTATTTTAAAATGCATTGGTTTACAACCTCCTTTTTTACTTTAGCTTTTATACTTTCTTCATGCACAATGGATACCATAATCCAGTGGAATTGTCGAGGTCTGAAGTCAAACTTTGACGAACTTTCCCTTTTAATTAGTGATCACAAACCAGTTGCTGTTTGTCTTCAAGAAACCTTCCTTAAACGGGAGGATGATATCTCAATCAAATACCATTCCATTTACAATAAAGTCTTTGCCGAAGGCGAGAAAGCTAGAGGTGGTGTTTCTATTATTGTTAATAACAACATACCTCATAAGTTATCTCTCTTAACACAAACTTACAAGCTGTTGCCATCAGATTATCTTTACACAGTGCCGTTACACTATGTTCTTTATATCTCCCCCCGAGCACACCTATTAATGAGACCAATCTGAATGATCTCATTTCCCAATTGCCATCCCCCTATATTCTTGCTGGGGACTTTAATGGTCACATTGTTATGTGGGGTTGCGATGACACTAACCAGAGAGGTTTACAGTTGGAGAACTTCATTTCGAACAACTCTTTGTCTTTCATGAATGATAACAAGTCCAAAACCTACCTACATCCAGCAACTGGATCATACTCATCTATTGATTTAACCTTATGCAGCCCAGTCTTACTTCCCAATTTCACTTGGAAAGTGAAAGAGGATTTGTGTGGAAGTGATCACTTCCCTATTATCTTTTCATCTACACAACCATCCAGCAGCATAAAACCACAGAAATGGAAGCTCTCCAAAGCCAATTGGAATAGATTTGAAACTGTCTGTGAACAGACCATTACACATGACAAATTTGGAGATTGCGATGATCCCGCAAAACTTTTCACTTCCCTATTAATTGATGCAGCTAAACAGTCTGTCCCTCAGACCTCGACAAATCCAAAACGTCCTGACAAGCCTTGGTACAATGAAGATTGTAAACAGGCTGTCAGAGACAGAAAACAAGCCCTAAGAAAGTTTAACCTCAGACCTACCAAAGAAAATCATAACCTATTCCGTATTTCCAGGGCAAAGGCTCGTCGTACCATTAGAGAAAGTAAGCGCAAGGCTTGGCGACAATATGTTTCTAAATTAAATAGTAGAACTACTACTAAAAAAACCTGGGACATGATCAGAAAGATCAATGGCAAAGGCCAACCCCCTCTTAGTCACCTTGAAGTTAACAATACTTCGTTGGAAACCCCCAGGATATAGCTGATGCTCTTGCCGACACCTTTTGCAAAAAGTCTTCCTCTGCAAACTATTCTGAAAAGTTTCAGAGGAATAAAGCCAGAGAAGAAAAGAAAAAACTTAATTTCAATTCTTCTAATTCAGAGCACTATAATAAACTCTTCACTTTTAAAGAATTAAAATCTGCTCTGAATAAAGCTCACGATTCTTCTCCTGGCCAAGATAAAGTTCATTACCAGTTTTTAAAACACTTACCTTTTACTTCTCTCTCTGTTTTACTTGATATTTTAATGATATCTGGCGGTTACCGGTGATTTTCCTTCGTCCTGGCGAGAGGCACTAGTCATTCCTATCCCAAAACCTGGCAAGGATGCTAGTGACCCAGCCAACTATCGTCCCATAGCTCTTACTAGTTGTCTCTGCAAGACCCTAGAACGTGTGGTCAATGACAGGCTTGTCTGGTTTTTAGAGAAAAACAACCTTATCGTTGATGTACAAAGTGGATTTCGTCGCCAGCGTGATACCATCGATCATCTTGTCCGCTTTGAAACCTTTGTCAGAGAAGCCTTTATTAATAGACAACATGTAGTATCTGTCTTTTTCGACCTTGAAAGCGCTTATGATACGACTTGGAAATACGGAATTCTTAAAGACTTACATGACTTTTGTCTTCGAGGCCGTCTTCCTCTTTTTATCTCAGCCTTCTTGGATGAACGTCTTTTCCGTGTCCGAGTTGGTAATACTGTCTCGGGAGCCCGTGAACAGGAGATGGGTGTGCCCCAAGGATGTATTCTCTCTGTTACACTTTTTAGTGTAAAAATAAACAGTATAGTTAAAGCTATCTGTCCTGATGTAGACTGTTCTCTTTATGTTGATGACTTTGTTATATGCTTCAGATCTCGAAATATGAATATTATTGAGAGACAACTTCAACAGTGTCTCAACAAACTCCAAACGTGGTCTGATGAAAATGGCTTCAAATTTTCAAAGTCCAAAACAAAATGCATGCACCTTTGTAATCTACGTGGTGTTCATCCAGACCATGAACTGTATTTGGACAAAACCAAAATTGAAGTCGTTTCTGAATTTAAATTTCTCGGAGTCATCTTTGACAGAAAGCTTTCCTTCCTTCCTCACATCACTGCACTTAAAAAGAAATGCAAGAAGGCTCTTAATCTTCTAAAGGTTGTGGCCCATTCTGAATGGGGAGCAGACCGTAAAGTCCTCTTGCGGCTTTATCGGTCTTTAGTTCGCTCCAAATTAGACTATGGATCTATCGTATACGGATCAGCCCGTAAATCTTGTCTTGAAATTCTCGATCCTATACACCACGAAGGCCTGCGTCTTGTACTTGGAGCTTTCAGAACTTCTCCCGTCGATAGTCTCTATGTTGAGGCTAATGAACCTTCTCTTTCTTACAGGAGGGAAAAACTCTCACTTCAATATCGTTTAAAACTGAAGTCAAATCGTTTTAACCCAACTCACAAAGTTGTTTTTAAACCTCAGTATAAACATCTTTTTGAAAGGAAACCAAATGTTATTCCTGCATTTGGTATCCGCATGGAGCCCATTGTAGATAACCTTGGCATAGACATTGAGACTATTGCCAACTATAAAATCTCTGAAATCCCTCCATGGACACTAAACAGTGCAGAATTCAGATTTGACCTTGCATCTGACAAAAAGTCTGTCACGGATAGAACTGTGTTTCATGCTAGATACAATGAGATAAAGGAGCATTATTTTTCCTTCAAACCAATCTATACAGATGGATCCAAAGAGGGAAACTCTGTAGCAGCTGCCGCTATTTATGGAGAAAGGAGCTTAAAGTGCCGCCTTCCAAACAATTCCTCTATCTTCTCTGCAGAGATTAAAGCTATTGATCTTGCCCTTAATCTAGCTGAGCATTCTAATTCCAACCGTTTTATTATCTTTTCGGACTCTTTGTCAACATTACAGGCCCTTTCAAATCAACGACTTGAGAACCCCTTAATCTGTAGTTTACTTGAAAGGATCTCACAAATTTCTTCTATGAATAGATTGGTGTTCTGCTGGCTTCCAAGTCATGTAGGCATCAAAGGCAATGAAAATGCCGATAGGTCTGCCAAATCTGCACTTAACCTTCCCATTTCAGATTTTAAAGTTCCACACACTGATTTTAAATCCTCTGTTTTAACACATATCCAGTCTTCTTGGCAATCCCAGTGGGATGCTGACGTTTTCAATAAACTGCATTCAGTAAAACCTGCCCTTGGTGAATGGTACCCCGTTTACAGGTCTGTTCGTCGAGAAGAAGTGATAATTGCACGACTTCGAATTGGCCATTCACGCATTATACATTCCTGGCTCTTGACCAGAGATGATGCCCCTGAATGTATTCCATGCAATGCACCCTTCTCTATAAAACACATTCTACTAGATTGCATTGACTTTCAACCAATTCGTTCAAAATATTTCAACGTCGATAGTTTAAAAAATCTTTTTGATTCTGTCAGCGTTGAATCTATTATCGCTTTCATAAAGGAGATTGGTATTTACAATAAACTGTGATATTTGCTTTTTGAGTTTCTTACCCCTGTTTTTACATTCTTTACACACTTTTCTCAATGTTAAGCTCTCATTTCCTTTAAGCTACTATTCACAGTCTTAACCTTTCCATTTAAAACTTTGAGTAGGCAGGGTTTATCCTGCCACTCAGTATCATATTTTATGCACATTAAAAATGACACTCTTCTACTATCAATCCAACTTTTTGTTCAAATCCTTTTATCACATTCCTAACTGTGATTTAAAACTTTTTGAGTAGATAGGGATTGCCCTGTCACTCAATTATTTCCATTATACATATGAAGGTCACACATAACACTTCTTAATCCAACTCTTTTATCATTATTAATATATTCAAACTTTTTTCAGTTTAAACAATTTCACTTTTATTATCTTTTAACTCAGGTATGCGCGCTAAATGACCAAAGCTGTCGATGCGCCATAAAACAACATTCATTCATTCATTCATTACATGAACTGACCTTTACAGCAAACGCACTTTGCATTATTGTAGAAACATGTCTGTCATGATTAGTTCTACCACACCTAAACCACTGTGTAAACACTTTTGTAATCACAAGCACTTGGTCCTCATTGTCTACCAGTTCCAAACTAACAGACACAACAACTGCCTTTTTCACAGTTAATTCTACTTTTGACAGTAACTTTCTCTGAATAATTTTTCTGTGACCCAAAGACAAAACAATCTCTCGGCTCATCTAAAGATGTCCCAAACTCACAAGATTCACTTGGCCAAGGGTTACAGTTTTATTTTCACTTTGCATCTTACATTGAAAATTAAACCGTTCTCCAGTGATGTGCGTTTTGAGTTGCAGGAAAATTTGAATAAAGGTTTTCAACTCTGTAGAAAGTCTTATCACTAGGTTTTTGAGGTGTAACAAAATTACGGAGCAGGCTGTAAGTCTTAGATCAGACTGTAGGTCGTAGACACGAAAGTAGCTCTTTGATCATTATCAACTATGCTATTTGCATGGAAAACCACTGTTCCCCGTTCTCCACCCAGCTGTCGAAGTACAGTCAAAAGTGTCCTATTTTACCAAGCATTTCAGATTGTATTTACTGCATACGGAGAGTGCGAAGCATTCTTGTCGCCACTGTAATGTTTTTTAGGTCCGGACAACAGCAATAAGCAGCATAAATGTAGATTTTTAACTTTATTGATTCTTTGCTCTTGGAACCGATGCGTAGCTACAATTAATCGAAGTACATCAAATACTTCCACCTAATGCGGTTCATAGCATTAATAAACGCCGTATTTTCAAAAACAAACAAACAAACAAACAAACAAACAAACAACGTGTATCTAAGCGTTTTCCATACAGTTATTGTTGTAAGGAAAGTGTTTTGGGGTGTAATGACAGTAGTTTTGGGTGATTTTCGAGTGGTTTTGGGTGTTTCCAGACTTATTTATCTGCGATAAACTAGGTCATGTCAAAGTTACGGAAGGAGACAAATTTCAAATTTAGAGCGAATTCTATGACACTTAACTCTGAAATTCACTGTTTGTGTAATTGGCTTACACAGATTTATTTTTTTTTATCCGCATGTTAATTTCACATATCAAATGAAACAGACGCGTCTGTTTGTTGATCTATGAGAACCTATTTTTCTTGAAACAGAGGAGTGAATTGTCTTCAGTCACCGTTCATAAAGCTACCCGATTGGTTAAATAATAAATTATTGTGGAGAAAAGTAGGTCCTAACGACAACATTTTTACTGCTTTCGATTGGCTTATTACAACTACAATTTATTTGTTGCTGTGGCAACACCATCATGACAATAAACTGATTCAAAGTATTTTGCATTTGTTTAAAACTATGTTTTTCAAGAATTTGATTCATTCTTTTTGTAAATTTGAGGTTTCTCCTTGTTGTTTTGATTCAATTTACAATGCTCTGGAACTGATTTTGTTCTTTTGTACTCGGGATGTATCGAACTATTTGAAAGGTGGTTGGATATGACTGTTCAGAGGTGTTTGCAGGAAACTGCCGAGTGATTACATATGAAGGCCCCGCCTTCCAAAAACAGGGAAAATTGAACATGCCCTATTTGCTCTGCTTTACACTTTTGCAAGCAAATCTCCCATTAAAAGAGGGTTTACACGATGTGATCTATCACATGTTTTGCAACAGATTTGAATGAAAGCGGTGAAAGCGCTACTGAGGTGGGGTGCGTTCTATCCTGCTCAAATCGAAATCTAACTGTTGTACCAAATAATAAGCACGTAGTCTACTAGAAAAAATTGAGTACAGCAAGCAATCATTTAAAGAGCTGAGAGGTGTCTCTCCGATAAATCTCAGAGCAAACTAACAAATTTCTCTTTTGTGTGTGTGTATGAGGGGAGTGGGGTTCAATAGAATGTCAAAATGAAATGACATGAGAAGCTTTACTAAGCAATATCTAGACAAATAAAGCAATCCTATTCAAAGAAATTACCACAAGAATTCTCATGATGCTTCTATGCTTTCCATAGTGTTTGCTGACGTTTCTTGACGCTATTTGGTGGAACTGATATATAAATGCGTACACCTACGCATGCCTCATGGTAGTCTGTTCTAACACTCTTTTTTTTTTAATTGTGTTATGATAATGGTGTACTTGTTTACACATTTATCGTCAAAGTCGTGTAAGTTCCCCATATATTTAACTGTTTCGTGATGCCTTGATGCCAAAATGAATAAAATGCTTTCTTAGTAGTACTATTTTTCCAGGTAATGATTTTGCAATGTTAGGTACCCCAGAATCGGATTTTTTATGTTCAATTTCCCACATGGTAAATCTGAGCTGGGATGCTTCGCACCCCACCTCAAAAAGCAATTCGTGTAAACTGGCCATAATGGTTCAGTGATTATGTAGTTGGCTCTTCTCTGAGATATACGAGTACATTGCTATATTATATACTGCTGGATTGAAAATTGAGCTATAGGCCTACTCTATGAAAAATGAGTTAAAGCCCCAGTAAAGTCCAAAATTAGAGATTTTTTATGCTTGAAAAAAGGCACGAATCTGTTAGATTTACTCTTAGTTTGTCACCAAGGGGATAGGGGCGTTCATTGCAGCATCGGTTCATGTCACAGAACCATACAAAAAATCCTTTTTTTTTCTTTATCAATTCTCCCAAGTGACGTTGCCACGCAATATTCGGAATCATTCTGGTGTCCTATTTTTAGGCACCATATGACCGACATATAATGATGACGTATTATACAGACGATGTGCTTTCTCTGCAAAAAGTTTCGACACACGTCTGCGCAGTCTACGCGGCAAGCTGACCTCTGTCATTAACCCTTAGGCTGCTGAGCGAGACTCACTGACCTTTTGCGTCTGATCTTGATCTACACTGTCCGATAAGATTTTCTTTTCCTAAAATTAAGTTAGAAACATCATTATTCGGGTTTGTACAGCCGATTTGAAAGTTTTGTTGCACGTTATTTAGCAGGATAAGTGTTAAATCCGTGTACCTATTGGCAGAGCGTGACTCGGATATTTTCACTCTCTATTTTCACTTTCTACAAATATCAGTCGAAAGAAGCCTACGGTATCGTCTAAGCCTACCCCCCCCCCCTTTCGAAGAAGAAAATTGAAACACTTTCAATTCTCGTTCAAATACCTTTTCTTTATGAATAGCGATAAATGGGCTTACTGGTTTCGTTGCCCCACTGGGCTGAAAATAACAAATTGGCTGAAATTCATTGATTTGCCTCCCTTAGACTATGACACTCTTTCGCCTGGCTGCCTTGACCAGAAAAATTCTGCAAGGCAGGTAAACGCTACAATTATCCTTTTATACTGTTGAAAAAGGATGTTGTTCTTTTATCAAGCACCCTGCTTTTCTCACAACGTTTATTACATAGGCAAATCCCACCATTTGGGCTGAATTCTGTTGGTCGTCCGCAAATGTATTTTGGATGGCGGGTCTGGGATGTCGTCCTGTAGTTTAACCCTTGAACTGCTGAATAAATGAAGCGAAAATTTTTACTCGATAGAAACAACCCAAATATTGCGGTTTTAAAGTTGATTTCACAGGAGGAAAATACCATATCGAACAGTGAAGATCAAAGATCAGACTGCACATTTTGTGCAGTCTGATCTCGATCTATACTGTACGCAAAAGCGCCCCAAATCGTGATTAGCAGATTAAGGATTAAATCTCGACCAAGCGACACAATTTTGGACCACGCCAACGTGAGAGCATTTACAGATGAGACAAACTAAATGTAACTCAAATGATGATTTCTGTTTTTGATATGGTACAAACCATTGTGGAAAAAGGAAAAAAAAATGTTGATTACCAGCATTTGCTCCTTTTCCTGTCATGTTTTTAAGACGTCTTCCTCGAGGTCAATAAAACCTCGGATTGTTTGGTAAAGGGTAAACACATTTTTCACACCTGCACAATTCTTGTACGAAGGAGTGTTCAAGCATGAATGCATCTAAGCACCTAAAATTTGATTCTTCATGGGTTTCACTGAGTTTTTTACTTTGTTCCCTCAAAGTAATCACCTTCAACAGTTATACAAAGTTTCAGTCTCCGGTCCCAGTCTTTGAAGGCATTTTTATAGTCTTTTTTAGGTAAAGTATGAAGACACTTGAATACTGCAGAACCGAGGTGTATGCACTGAACAAAATTTCGATCTGAAAGGTATTTTTCTAGTTTTAGAAACAAAAGGAAGTCACAAGGGGTAAGGTCAGGTGAATACAGAGGGTGGGGGAGCACAAAGACTTTTTCCTGGTTCAGAAACTCTTGCACTATAGACGCTTTGTGCAATGACGCGTTGTCAATCTGACATTTGGCATACTCTGATCTTCTACCAACCATTTTTGTATTAGTATATACGAGTATACAATGTATAGCGAGCTATGAACATAGCTAATGTGAACGGATTTACGTGAATGTGGTATCAATGTAAAGCTAACATGTGTATCTACACGATAACCTTCATTTCCGAGCGTTTTTTTGCAATATTGAACAATATAATGTACTAGATGCATTCATATTTGAACACTTCTCGTTGTAAACTGGTTCAGAAAGTACTGCCCCTACAAAACAGCGACTGTGTCCACCAATAAGATGCTGTATGTTTTAGTAATCAAACTTCATATTCCAAGATTTCCTCGCTTATCTGGTCTGTGTAATATTTGAATGATGGCCATTTTCAACAGTATTTCTGTCATGTCACAATCATTCATGTGTTTCGAGAGTTCTAACCAAATTAAGCCTGGGCTGTATGTACAGTGCTGTGTTTTGTGCAAGGACACTCCTTCAGTATGCAGAACTGGTTGAATCATACTGGAAGACTATTTACAAAACAAAACTAACGTGATTTCACTATCATATAACATGCATTTCAACAAACCTGAAGAAGACAGCCTTTGAAAACATTTTAGAAAAAGGGGAAAATGCTAAAAAATGAGCATTTTCCTCGTTTCCATCAATGTTTTGTACCTTTTATTTAAGGCGCTTGATTTTAGCCCCAAAAATCTGAAATTGCTTTCAATTAGACCAGATCTAAAGTTTTGTCGTGTAGTTAAGTGTTAATGAATGGCACTGGGGAAGTAAAAACATTGTTGGAAGAACAGAAAATGTTTGTAGCCAGCATTTTTGGATTTTTCAACAATATTTTCTACCCTCTAAGAGAATCCCATCGTTGATTTATCTTGTAAAGAATTAACAAGAGGGCCATTGGCCTTAAAGTGCTGACTTGAGTAAAGTCATCTAAGCAGAAGCGATACTGGTCATAATGATGTAAAACACATGAGTGTTTATGACCTACTTTTAAGCCTACTTGACCTATTTTTGGTTTTGTAAGAGACATCATCAAGACAAATATTCTGGTGATAGTTCATGAGAATCGAACGGAAAACGTGGCCCCCAGATTGAACGCAAGATTTTTTTTTTGAGAGTTGTCTCAGTGACCTTTTTGACCAAACATGACCCAATTTTGAATTTGTCTGATATATCAAGACAAACATTTTGACCAATTTTCATTAGAAATGGTCTGAAAATGTGGCCTCTATAGTGCTCACAAGTTTTTTTTTTTTTTTTCTAAGATTTTGCCAATGACCTACTTTTTGACTTGACATGACCCAATGTTTAAAATGTGTTAGATTTCATCGAAATGCTTTCGATTTTGACACATCTAAAGTTTTGTCATTTGGAAAAAACTTAACACATCCAGTCTCTTGAAAGCTCTTCATAGCTCTCTCTAGCAATATATAAGACTAGTCCAGCTTTTAACTCTTTGTAAACCAAATGCCACAATTTTGTACACAACCGAATTGAAACCATTTGCAGACGACAACCTGAATGTGGGTCAAACGATGAGTTCCGTCTTTAAAAATGTAGAAAACAACGTGGGAAAAGGAGAAAATGCTGGTTACCAGTGTTTTCTCCTTTTCCCACATTGTTTTCAAAAGCCGTCTTCTTCAGGGTCATTAAAACTGGGGATTGTGTGGTAAGGGTAAGCATGAAAGAAATCCTATGAAAGTAATACCATCACAGATACTATACTATGACTTACCCTTTGAATACAGTAGTTGTAAATATGTCTGCTGAAAAATACAAAAAGAATTATCCCAAAACATGCCTGGGCACCAAAACCTCTTTTAGTTAGAAAAACAAATCCAAAAAGTTGAGGAAACAAGAACACCACATGCAGATGCCAACACTAGGCTGCACTTGCATTATTTTCAATGAAAATTTTAAGTTGAAAACGGGGCATGTCTGTCAAAAGTATTTTGATGGTTACCTGCCCTTGTTGTATAGATTCTCCATCAGATGGTTAAAAACTTATCCAAGTTTGGAGTAAATATTTTTTGTAATGACAGAGATATCATAAAATGTTAAAGTTTTTGTACGCCTAAGACGACTGCTTTGACAATAATTGGATGTTTTCTTCGAATACAGCCAAAGTTATAATGCTGATATAAATATGTAAATGCTATGACGATGCATTTTTTGCTACAGAAATATTTTCAACGAATTACAACACCACAAAAGTTTTTGACTTTTCCAAATCTAAAGCAATTGAAGACAACAAATTAAATATGACTCAAACTGTGGGATTTGTATATTAAAGGTAGGATGCCAGCATTTCTTTTTTTTTTTCCTACAGTATTTTCAAAGCCATCCAAGGTTGTAAAAACTTGAGATTTTCTGGTAAAGAATTAGGGATGTATTTTGACAGAAATGTACATACAGTTGTTAAGTTGTATGCTGAAAAATTACTTACTATCTTTTTTCGTACTCAAATGTTATCAACATCCAACTGTTATTGTTTATATTTTACCAAACAATCAAGTGTTCAAGCTACCCTTAGGAAGAAGGCATTTGAATACATTGTTAGAAAAGGAGACAAAAGCACCGCGTGTGGCTGCCAACTGCCAGGTAGGTTTTCTAACCCTACAAAAGTGAATTTAAATTTCTGAGTTACATTCAAATTGCCGTCTGCAAATGGTTTCCATTTGGACAAGTCTAAAATTCTGTCATCCTGTAAAGAGTTAAAAGCCTGGTAATGACCATGTTATAACTAATTGAACAAGATCCTGCCCAAGTTGTAGTGGTCCTCCTTTTGACAGTAAACAACAGTCACTACTGAAGTCAATGTCTTAAGGTTTGACAAAGATATCAGAAAATGTCTAAGTTGTGGCACATCAACAATGACGTTGCAGACAAGGTCAGCTTATGAAAAGGCATTTTCTTCAAAAGCAAATCTTAAAACCAAATACACTGGAGATCTAGCAGTTACTAAGAAATGAATATGTAATGGAACACAAAAACATGTAATATTATTGAAAATATCTGCCCAGTTTCCTTATACATTTGTCACCTTTTTGTGCGTAACTGCTTTGTATTTAAACCAACGCTCTTTCGGTGTTTGCTATATGACCCAATCAACCCAAGAGGGCCCAATTGAGACATCAACAAGACAAATATTTTGACAAAATTCCATGCATATTTGACTGAAAATTATATGGCATGCCCACATGGGTTTTTCTTAGATTTGTCCAAGTAACCTTCCTTTTGAACTGATGAACTGAAAATGTTGCCTCTGGAGTGCACACCTTTTTGTACAATTTGTCCCAATGACATACTTTACGCCCAACATGACCTAATTTCAAACTTGTCCGATAAGACAAACATTCTGACCAACTTTCATGTGTATTGGACTGAAAATATGGCCTCAAGACCTTAAGCACACAAAGTAATTGTTGACAAAAGCACAATGGACAACACACACCTACCAACAGCCACAACATGATCACAAAAGCTCACATGAGCACAAAATGCTGGTAACCAGCATTTTCTTTTTTTTTTTCCTAAAATGCTTTCTATCTTTACAGAGACATATTCCATTAGTCTTGCCATATTTAATTTGTCTAGTAGAAATGCTTTCTAAGTAGCTGAACCTACCTTGTTGATGGGCTTTAAAACAATGACCTTAATAATTTTCATGTTCACAGGATACTGGTGATTTTTTTTTTTTTTTTTTTTCTAAAGTTTTACCATACAGTCCTGGGTTTTACCAGCCCTGAGTAAGAAGGCCATGCAAACATTTTGGGAAAAGGAGAAAATGCTGGTAACCAGCATGTACTCCTTTTTCCACAAAGTTTTCTACCCTATGAATGACAAATTTTATCAACTTGGTCACTTTTAATTTGTAGTCTGCAAATGCTATCAATTTGGCCCAGTCTAACATTTTGTTGTTTTGTAAAGAGTTAACTGTTAGGTTAATCATTTTAACCCTTTCCAAAACGACAAATTTTGGACTAGTCCAAATTGAAAGAGTTTGCAGACGACAATTTTAAATTTGACGAAAATGGCAGAAAGTTATCAAAAAGGGGAGAAAAAACTGTGGGAAAAGGAGAAATTCCTCGTTACGAGCAATTTCTCCTTTTCCCACAGTGTTTTCAAAAGACTTGTACTGCAGACACCTGAAAACCTGTGCTTGTTTGGGAAAGGGTTAAAAAAACAATCCAATTTCATTTTTGCAACACATTTTGTGCTTTTCAATATCTGTCTCAATCACATTATAAACAAGAGAAAAAAGATCACAAAAAATAGTTTTTGCAATGCCTAGGGGCCAAATCCTTTGCCTCCAACATAAGAGTTTTTTTTTTGGAGGGGGGTATTTCACACAAAACTGAACAAGGCTATTGATCTTGAAGAAAAAAAATCTAAAACAAGAGCATAGCCTTAGGTGCCAACACTTGGCTGCAAGTGCTTGTTAAAAATGGGCATCTGAGATATTATAAAATGTAAACGTTTTTGCACCATGACGACAATGCAGACGACATCGCAGATGACGAAATCCCCAGGGCTATGGCAATACCTTGAGGTTTTCTTCGAAAACAGCTGAGGTAAAAAATGGGACCAATGACTTGGACATGATGATTGCGTTCATCCTTTACCACAAAAAACTTTAGACTTGTCCAGACCCAATGCATTTGCAGACAACAGAACAAATGTTGCTAAAACTGTTGAGATTGTCTTTGATAGGGTAGAAACCATTTGGGAGAACATGCTGGTTACCAGCATCATTGTCTCCTTTTCCCACAGTGTTTTCAAAAGTCTTCTTTCTCAGGATCATTAAAAGGTGGTAAAGAAAAACAAAAATCATTAATTTTGTTGATTTTAAACCTTTGACACAACATCTGTAAATTTTAACGACCCTGGGGAAAAAGCATTAGAAAGAATTGTGGGAAAAGCAGAAAGTGCTGGTAACTAGCATTTTATTCTTTTATTAACATTATATTTTCTGTCTGATGAAAGACATATTCTGGATAACATTTAATTTGTAGTCATTTGGTATAGAGATGATTTCTGTTTTTGAAAGGGTAAAAAGCATTGTGTGAAAAGGAGCATAACAATTAACATTGAAATAAACCATCATGACTAAAAACCTACAACATTTTTATCCACATACCTTGAGTATACAATACCTACCATGTTATAATGTAGTGTGACAATGAAGGGAGATCAACTGTAACATACTGTCATGAGACAGTATAGGCTCATGTATGTTCAGTTGCCCAGAAAGACACAAAGCCATGGCATTAGGCCACTAGCAGAGCTTAAAGTTTACGTGAGTTAACATTGTAAAAGAGTGCAATGTAGCACATAACATGTAGTTACTACAGTACATAAAATGTTGTTACTAAAGCACATACCATCTAGTTACCAAAGCACATAACATGTAGATACAAAAGCATATAACATTTAGTTACTAAAGCACATAACATGGTGTTAAAAATTCCCAGAACATGTAATTACTAAAAGACATAATACAAAGGATCAAATCTCTGCCAGACAGTTCAGACTTTTCCAAATTGAAAGCATTAAAAGTTTGCAGGCTACATAATGAGACATACTATGTGCAATGGGATCTAATGCATCTGCAAAAAGTTTCGACTACGGTCAGCCCACACAGTCCGCGCAGGCTGACCTGGGTCAAAACTTTCTGCTATGGATCAATTTTCTGCACATAAAATGACAATTCTACCTCATGCTTCAGTCCATTGTTAGACATAATGTACTTTATGGATCCATTCTTATGTGATGACTTGGGTTGTATAATGTATCATGGAGATGCATTTAATCCCCTTTTGCCAGAGCACCGGTCAAATCAAAAGTGGCTCGACTGACATGGCAGACAGCAATATGGGAAAAATTCCAAAAGCATTCTTCCACCCTACGATCATTATAACACAATGATTCTCTTATGCAAACTGCTTTTTTTCCTTTCATTCTATATTTTTTTTCCTTTTTCCACTGTGTTACCTATCCTTCCAAAGGCAAATCCCATCATTTCTGTCACATTGGACATGTGATCTGCAAATGAGCCATGCTCTGTGAAAAGGGGGCTTAATGCATCTGCGAAAAGTATCGACCCAGATCAGCCTGGGCAGTCCGTGCAGGCTGACCTGGGCCGAAACTTTTCGCTATTGCTCAATATTCTGTATGTCTAAGGACCAGTTAACCACATGATTCAGTCGGTTGTTAAAAAATGGCTTTTATGGATCCATAATTTTGTGGGGACTTGCTCTGTATAACGCATGATGGAGATGCTTTAAGCCCCCTTTTGCCAGTGTGGGGCTTAAATGTTTTCATTGTCAATAGGTCCAAAATTTTGTCGTCTGGTGAAAGGTCAACTCATAGAGCACAAAGCACACCTTTCATTGCTTAACTCTTTACCAAAGGACAATATTTCAGACTGCTCGAAATTGAAAGCATTTGCAGACGACAAAATAAATGTGACTCAAAAATGGAAAATTGTTCTGGGACTGGTAGAAAACATTGTGGGAAATGGAGAAAATGCTGGTTACAAGCATTTTCTCCTTTTTCCACAATGTGTTCAAAAGGCTTTTTCTTCAGGGTCGTTAAAAGTCCGGATTGTGCGGTAAAGGGTTAACCACACAACAAAATTTTGTACTAGACCAAACTGAAAGCATTTGCAGACGACAAACCAAATGTAGCTCAAATGGTGATTTCTGTCTTTGATAGGGTAGAAAACATTGTGGGAAAAGGAAAAAATGCTGGTTACCAGCAAAAGCTTTCTTTTTCAGGGTCGTTACAATTCAGGATTGTATGGTAAAGAATTAATCAGACAATGCAGGTCAAGATCAGACGGTAATGAATTTGCAATCTGATCTGTGATCTACATTGTAAGCTGCGGTGTTAGCTGCGGTGTTACACATGCACATCTTAACAACCTTAAACATTTTGGTCTTTTTTTCCTAACCCTTTACCACACAATCCCAAGATTTAGAAAGCAAGAAAAGAAAACTTTCGAAAACACTGCGGGCAAAGGAGCAAGTACTTGTAACCAGCATTTTCTCCTTTTTTCACAATATTTTTTTACCCTATCAAAAAACAGAAATCATCATCTGAGCAACATTTTAACTGTCGTCTGCAATAGTTTTCAATGTTGCCCAGTCCATTTTTTTTTTTTTTGGTAAAGAATTATCATACAGGGTATTTAACACTTTACCAAACGACAAAAATTTGGACATGGCCAATTTGAAAGCATTTGTAGGCAAAAAAAAGATAATGTGACTCAAACATTGAAAGTTTCTTTTGGCAGGGTAGAAAGCAGTGTGGTAACAGGAGAAAACACTGGTTACAATCATTTTCTCCTTTTTCCACAATGTTTATAAATGCCTTATTCATCAAGGCCGTTAAAAACTTGGGATTGTGCAACCTAAACAAAAACTAAAGATGGCTCAAATGCTGGAACTTCCCTCAACCCTTTACCGAACGACAAAATTTTGGACTCAACCGAATTCAAAGCATTTGCATAGGCTGGTTACCAGCTTTTTTCAAGAGCTTTCTTTCTCAGGGTCGTTAAAACTCCGGATTCTATGGTAAAGAGTTAACATCCCGAAATTTCAGCTGGACAAATCCTTGGTTGGTGAAGGTTGTTGGTTTGAGCCCCAGGGGAGACTTTTTTTTCAGCATTTCTTGTTGTTGTTGTTTTTCTCCAACTAAGGATAAAGAGTCAAGTCCTTAAGTCTTTACCACATAATCCCGACTTTTAACGACCCTGAGGAAGAAACCTTTTGAAAACATTGTGGGAAAAGGAGAAAATGCTGGCAACCAGCATTTTCTCCTTTTCCCACAATGTTTTCTACCATATCAAAGACAAAATTCCTCATTTGAGTAACATTTGAAATGTCATCTGCAAATGCTTTCAATTTGGACTGGTCTACATTTTTCTCATGTGGTAAAGAGTTAACGTATTTTAGGTTTTACTTTCAAAATTACAACTCCCTGCAGCCCCACTTCCCGCCAATCAGTTAATGTCCCTATGAAGGACCCTAATTCATTCCTTCAGCACATTAAATGTATAACCCTTTACCACAAAATCCTCACCAAACTGGCTTTTGAAAAGTCTGTGGGAAAAAGAGAAAATGCTGGTAACCCAGCCATGTTTTCTTCTCTTCAAAGGACAAAAATCCACTTTCTGAGTTGACTGTCCAAAATTTAGTCGTCTGGTAAAGGTTTAACCCTATGCCACAGCGACCAAGAAAGAAAAAGTTTCTGAAAACTTTGGGGGAAATGGAGAAAATACCAGTGACCAGTATTTTCTCCTTTTCCACAATGTTTTGTTACCTGTCCGGGACAGAAACCATCAGTTGAGCTATATCTAACTCTTTACCAAACGACAAAATTTTAGACTGATCCAAATTGAAAGGATTTGCAGACGACAAATTAAATGTAGCTCAAATGATGACTTCTGTTTTGGATAGAATAGAAAACATTGTGAGAAAAGGAGAAAATGCTGGTAACCAGCATTTTCTCCTTTTCCCACATTGTTTTCAAAAGGCTTCTTTCTCAGGGTCCTTAAAAGTTGGGATTGTGTGGAAAAGGGTTAATATATTGTCTTCACCTGCTTCGGTAGAGTCCAAAATTTTGATGTCTCGTAGAGTTAACCCTCAGGCTGCTAAGCGCGACTCACTGACCTTTTGCGAACATTGTAGATTAAGATCAGACTGCACAAAATGTGCAATCTGATCTTGGATCTACACTGTCCGATAAGGTGATATTTTTCTCCAAGAAATAAGTTTGACATATCATAATTCGGGTTTTACTCTCGGCTTGAAATTTTCATTTAATACTTATTTAGCAAGATAAGGGTTAAGCAGGTTACCATGGACACTGTTCTGGTAGATTATCATTCAAGTAAAAATCTTCTTTAAAATACACAACTCTTCTTGGCTTACTCATGCATTTCAATGGCTGTCTCGTATTTCCATGTGGCTCGTACAAAACGCTTTTCTCTTCCTGTAATAATGGCAGCTTCACCATGTGATGTGGTGAATCCACCTCTAATTCATCCCTGGTTGCAGCAAACAGTTTTACAGCTCCCCTCGAAAAGCGTGCACTTACGTCACATTTTGTATTCAAATCTACATTTTTAGCATGAACAGTCAAAAGTCCTTCCTTCCCCCGAAACACGTATCTCTCTGTCTGTTCTCTTTTTCCGGGCAATGTTTTATCTTTGGACAAATTTCTTCTTTTGAGGTCTTCTGTTAGTTTGAATGTTTGCCTTTTGAATGCTGTTTGACTTTTTGTATTTTCCGGGTAAAAACTGTCTAACTCCTAGTTAAGAGAACATGTAATCAGTAAATTACTAAAGTAGAAGTACCTGTTACAACTTAACCCTTTACCGCACAATGCCCCTGGGAAAGAAGCCTTTTGAAAACATTGTGGGAAAAGGAGAAAATGCTGATAACCAGCATTTTCTCCCTTTCCTACAATGTTTTCTACCCTATCAAGAGAAAATTGCACCATTTGAGCCGCATTGAAATTGTCATCTGCAAATGCTTTCAATTTCAACAAGGCTAAAATTTTGTTGTCTGGTAAAGGGTTAAGTAGCCTTTTCAACTCATAAAAATTCTTTAACTCTTTACGAAACGATAAAATTTCAGACTTGTCCAAATTGAAAGCATTTGTAGATAACAAAATCAAAGTGACTGAAAAATTGAAATTTGTTTTGGGAAGGTAGAAAACACTGTGGAAAAAGGAGAAAATGCTGGTTACCAGCATTTTCTTCTTTTCCCACAATGTTTTCAAAAGGCTTCTTCCCGAGGGTCTTTAAAAGTCTGGATTGTGTGGTTATGGGTTTAGTGCTGAAAAAATGATTTGGACCTTTTTAAATAGGAAAACCAGTCTAAATTATTGCTATTTCAAGATTGTTTCCTTTAGCATATGTAACGAAGTAGTATACAGTGTAGATCTAAGATCAGACTGCACATTCTGTCTTGCTCTACACTGTTTGCAAAAACAGCTTCAGTCTGTTCCAGGGCTTTAAGGATTAATGTTCAACTCTGTGGAGTATTAAATTTCAAAATTATACAGAACTGATTTGACACACAAGACACTAGGGCTCTGAAGTATCTGAAGTGCCCTAGGCCACTCCCACAGAAAATCCAGTGCTTCCAGACAGGTTCAAACCCAGGGCCTCAAGATCATGTGTCTTAAGTTTTACCACTGAGCCATGCAGGACCCTAGCTCACATATTCAAGTTCATCCTGGGTTTCACCAGTACTAGGTTAGAGCTCTGAAGTATCTGAAATGCCTGAGGACACTCCCACAGAAAATCCAGTTCTTCGAGAGAAGCTCAAACCCAGGCCCTCAAGATCATGAGTCTTACGTTTTACCACTGAGCCATGCAGGACCCCAGCTCACATATTCAAGTTCGTCCTGGGTTTCACCAGTACTAGGCTAGGGCCCGTTAGTGTCTGAAGTGCATGAGGACACTCCCATGAAAATCCAGTACTTCCAGAGAGGCTCAAACCCAGGGCCTCCAGGATATGAGTCCTACACTTTATCACTGAGCCACACAGGAGCCTGGCTGATTGATAGATTATAGAATAGAATAAAAAAAGTTAGGACATATAAACAATAACCATCATCCATTTATTTCCTAGTACAAATCATAGTCACATGATTGTATAAGCATAACACTGTATAAGAACACATGACAAGCAAGATATTGCAAATTAGAATTGTCACCAAAGTTGACAAAAAACCCCTGCCATGAACTTCATTAACCTCTTTGCCACACAATCCTGAATTTAAACTAGAGCTGTCACTGAATGTGACTTAATACCCCCGCCAGCACTTTGACAGAAAAAAGTGTCAAGTTCAAGGGGAGATAATTCCTCAACCAGGGGGAGTTGACACTTGAAAATTACGTCTTGCAAATCTTCAATATATGATCAATATATGTGCAAAGTTTCAATGCAATTGAAGGAAAACTCTATGAGGAGTTCGCGACACAAAATTGCTAGTATTTTGTACACAGACAGACACACGGACGCACAGACGGACGCACAGACAGGCTGATTCCAGTATACCCCCCGAAAACATTCATTTTGTGGGGGTATAACGAGCTTGCACAAAGGCTTTTGAACATGTTTTCTACACTTTCAAAGAAAAGTTTCAGTTTTTGAGTCAAATCACTTTGCTGCCCACAAAGTCCTTTCAATTTGGACAGGTGTGAAATTTTGCTTTTGGTAAAGAGTTAAAAAGAATAACCACTGTAAAATATTTCAGCACAATAATTGCAATATTGGGGTGGGGGACAGATTTCTGAAATTTACCTACAAGAATGTCCATAGATGAACAGACAGACAGACAGACAGATGGACAGGCTGACTCCACATTACCCTGCCAAAACATTTGTTCTACAGGGGGAACAATGACTGTAAACATAAAACGTCTGAATACATATAGAGACCAACGACCCGTAACTGATGGGGGGTGTCAAACTTTTTAGCTATGTTCTGTGAAAAGGAGGTTTAATGCATCTGCCAAAAAAAAAAAAAGGTATCTACTCGGGTCAGCCTAAGCAGTCCTAGCAGATTGACATGTACCAAAACTGTTAGACTATATGGAAATTTTCTGCATATCAAAGGACCATTCTACTTCCAGATCCAGTTGACTGTTAGACTAAATGGAACTTTTCTGCATATCAAAGGACCATTCTACTTTCAGATCCAGTTGACTGTTAGACTAAATGGCTTTTATGGATCCATAATCATATGATGACTGGCTTGCTATAATGCATCACAGAGATACATTAACCCTTTATCGCACAATGACGCCTTTTAACGACTCAAGGAAAGAAGCCATTTATAAACATTATGGG
Source organism: Tridacna gigas (assembly GCA_945859785.2). NCBI lineage: Eukaryota > Metazoa > Mollusca > Bivalvia > Cardiida > Cardiidae > Tridacna > Tridacna gigas. The sequence continues at coordinate 1,883,225 of OX244034.2, read as the reverse complement.
AAAAGGAGAAAATGCTGATAACCAGCATTTTCTCCTTTTCCCACAATGCTTTCTACCAAATCAAAGAAAAATCGCACCATTTGAGCCACATTGAAATTGTTGTCTGCAAATTCTTTCAATTTGTCCAGTCTAAAATTGTTGTTTTGTAAAGAGTTAACCCTTTACCACACAGTTCTGACTTTTAACGACCCTGAAGAAAATGCCTTTTGAAAACATTGTTGGAAAAGGAGGAAATGCTAGTAACCAGCATTCTCTCCTTTTCCCACAATGTTTTCTACCCTCCCTAAATTAAATTTCAATTTTTGAGCCACATTTGATTTGTCATGTGCAAATGCTTTCAATTTGGACCAGTCTAAAACTTTGTCGTTTGGTAAAAAGTTAAACCCCTTTTGCTAAAAAAACATGGCTCATTTAAGCCTCCGTCACACCAAACTAGTTCTTAGAACATCTTACCCTGTCCTAACAAAATCGCAAAACGGGTTGCGGTCGGAGTAGGACGTATAATTTCGGCCTAATTATGCCTAAAGCCCCCGTTACACCTAACTAATTCTTAGAACGTCTTGCCCTGTCCTAAAAATCGTAAAACGGGTTGCGGTCTGGGTAGAATATGTAATATTATTCCGTTTGCAAGCGCACTGCCAATTGAATGTCCACTGCACCACGTCGTTACACGTCCCTAAAAGGATCAAAGTACGGCAGGTCCATTTGTAGTATGTTCCTCTCGTTTTAAGTAAGTTGTCACTCCATCAAATTACAAGACATGATGGACTGCAAAAGATTTTGAGCAGGCTCAAAGTTCTGGAGCACCCTTCCCATCCTAGCCCGTCCATGAAGTTCGCAAACAGATCGTAAAAGGTTGCAACTACGTCCACTCCGTTCGAACACAGTTTGAGTCCCTTTGGCAAGTATTTTCGGAACGTAGTGAGAACGAGTTCGGTGTGACGGGGGTATTAAATCAGAGTGAGACTGTATTTAAACTCACTATCAGTTGACAAATTTATTTTTAGGCCCATGAAGAATTAAACTTTTTAAAACATTAAGAGGTAACCAGGATTTCCTCCTTTTTCCAACATGTTTTCAAAGACAAATACCACTATGAGAGAAACATCTATTATCTTGACTCCAAATTATCTCTACTAGATCAACTCTTTACAAAAATGTTGACTTGGCCAAATTGAAAGCATTTGTAGGCAACAATTTAAAGTAGCACAAATGATGGAATCTGTCTTTGATGTGGTAGTTAACTTTGTGGGAAAAGGAGGACATGCTGGTTACCAGCATTTTGTCCTATTCCCGTGATGTTTTGAGAAGACTTCTTCCACAGGATTATTGAAACAAGCGATTGTTTGATAAAGCATAAAGCCTGGAATTTTCTCACTAGGGCCATCCAAATATGGGATCAAAGTTTTCACTACTGTTTATTTATTTATTTTTTTTTTTCAATTCCAGGCATTAACTCTTTACCAAACAACAAAATTTTGGACCAAATTCGAAGCATTTGCAGAGGACAAAATAAATGTATCTCAAATGAGGATTTCTGTCTTTCATAAGGTAGAAGACATTGTGGAAAAAGGAGGAAATGCTGGTTACCAGCATTTTCTCCTTTTCCAACAATGTTTTCAAAAGGCTTCTTCTTCAGGGTCGTTAAAACTCTGAATTGTGTGGTACAGAGTAAATCGCATTATCACTTCAAGAAAATTACTCGTTTATTTGAGCCTTTCTCTGTGAGAAGGAGGTTTAATGCATCTGTAAAAGCTGTCAACCCAGGTCAGCCTGCGCAGTCCGCTCTAAACGTTTTGCTATCCCTTTATACCGCACAATGCCGCCTTTTGACGACCCTGGGGAAGAAGCCTTTTGAAAACATTGTGGGAAAAGGAGAAAATGCCAGCATTTTCTCCTCTTCCCACAATGTTTTCTACCGTATCAAACAAAATTTGCACCATTTGAGCCACATTAATATTGTCATCTGCAAATGCTTTCAATTTGGACAATGCTAAAATTTTGTCGTGTGGTAAAGGGCTATTGGTCAATTTTCCGCATTTCAAAGGACTTGTCAACCTAATTATTCAATTAATTGTTCGGCAAAATAGATTTTATGGATGACATTTACGATGACTTGCTTGCTATCGTGCATCATGTAGATGCAGTAACTCCTAACCACACAACGAAATAGGAGGATGCCAAAACTGGAACATTTGCAGACGACAATTTAACCCTTTACCACACAACATAATTTTAGACTTGACCAATTTGATAGTTTTTGCATACGACAAATTCAACTTTGGTGCAAATGAGCTTAAACTCTCTGATAGAGCAGAAAACAATGATGGTTACCAGCATTTTCCCTTTTCCGACAATGTTTTCAAAAACCTTTAAAACCAGGGTCATGAAATACCAGGATTGTTTGATAAAGGGTTAACTATATCTCAAATAATGGGAATTACCTTTGAAAGAGTAGAAAACATTTTGGGAGAAGGAAAACAGGCTGGTTCCCAGCTTTTCTCCTTTTCCCATTTTGTTTTCCCATAATGTTTTCTTCTTCATGGACGTTAAAACGCGAGATTGTGTGGTTTGCCAGAGCATGGTTCATTTGCAAAAAGCCCTGCCCTTGCTGCAAGACCTGTATGAAGCAAGTGCCACACATGCTTACAGTATGTAACAAAATATCTTTTACTTTTCCTGTTAAGCCTTTCTGAAACAATTCCGGGTTTTGACGACCCTGAGGTAACAAAATATCTTTTACTTTTCCTGTTAACCCTTTCCCAAACGACAAATATTGGACTGGTCCAAATTGAAAGAGTTTGCAAACGACAATTTTAAATTTGATGAAAATGGCAGAAAGTTATCAAACAGGGTAGAAAACACTGTGGGAAAAGGAGAAATTGCTCGTTACGAGCAATTTCTCCTTTTCCCACAGTGTTTTCAAAAGACTTGTTCTGCAGACACGTGAAAACCAGGGCTTGTTTGGGAAAGGGTTAAGCCTTTCTGAAACAATCCCAGGTTTTGACGACCCTGAGGTAACAAAATATCTTTTACTTTTCCTGTTAAGCCTTTCTGAAACAATCCCAGGTTTTGACGACCCTGAGGTAACAATATATCTTTTACTTTTCCTGTTAAGCCTTTCTGAAACAATCCCGGGTTTTGACGATCCTGAGGTAAATGCCAATGGGAAACATTGTGCTGGTAATCAGCATTTTCTATTCCCACAATATTTTCTACCCTTTCAAAAAATGTTATATTATTTGTACCACTTTCAGATTAGTCTTGTGCAGATGCTTTCAATCTGGAAGAGTCTAATATTTGTTGTTTGGGAAAAGAGTTAATCCTGTAACAAGCATGCATTCATGCAAATTTTAGTTTCATGTTTTTTGTATCCATTTGTTAAATCTTTCCCAAACGACAAATTTTGGACTGGTCCAAATTGAAGGTGTTTGCAGATGACAATTTTAAATTTGATGAAAATGACAGAAAGTTACCAAAAAGGGTAGAAAACACTGTGGGAAAAGGAGAAATTGCTTGTTACGAGCAATTTCTCCTTTTCCCGCAGTGTTTTCAAAAGAACTTGTACTGCAGACACGTGAAAACCAGGGCTTGTTTGGGAAAGGGTTAAATCCTTCAAAAGGCATTCAAGGGGGTGGGGGAGGAGAGAGTATGACAGCATCTTACAATTAGAAACATGTATAAACAAACCCTTTACTACACAATCCTGAGTTTTAAGTTCCCAGACAGAAAAGACTTTTGAAAACATTGAGGGAACAAGAGAGCCATGATGGCCCTGTATCGCTCCACTGGCTTATAAATATAAACCATAAATACTAAACATTTCAATTCTGAGCCAAATGGTTTCAAAATGAAGACTTACAAAGTTTTCTCTGTAAAAGCCCATGTGAAAGTTGAGACCCGCAGGGCACAGCCATTTTTGATCCCACAGCTATAATTACTTGAACCCTGGTAGAGGTCCACAAGATAAAACCACATGCCAAAATAATACAAGTCTATGCTGTATGGTTATAAATAAGGTGATTTTCAAGTTTTGTCCATATGAAGCCTCTGTAAAACATAAGATCCCTGATGCAAGGCTAATTTCAAAAAAAAAATCAAAACAGGAAGATTTCTTAAGTTGTCACTATGTAAGCCCATGTAAAACTTGTGACCCCTGCAGCGGGGCCAATTTTGACCCTATGGCTAAAATTTTGGCCTGCTTGGTAGAGGCCCACTAGATATAGCTACATGCAAAATTTGGTAGCTATAGGCCTTATGGCTAGGTACAGGAAGATTTTTAAAATTTTCTCTATATAAGCCTATGTAAAACTTGTGACCCCTGGGGCAGAGCCAATTTTGACCCCAGGGCTATAATTTTAAGAAACTTGATAGAGGTCTACTACATAAAGTTACATGCCAAATTTGGTAGCCCTATGCCTTATGGTTTCAGACAAGAAGATTTTTAAAGATTTCCAATATTTTTCAGTTCTGTTGCCATGGCAACCAGAGTTTTTGAAGGAATCAAATCCTTTCAAGAAATTCTGAAGAGGACCATGGCAGGATAATTTCTGTGAAGTTTCATGAAAATTGGATGGGTAGTTTCAGAGAAGATGTTTGAAATAAAAGTTAAAGCACGGACGGACGGACAGACGCACGCACGGACTGACGGACGGACCGACGGACGGACGCACGACGGACACCGGGCCATAACATAAGCCCGCTGGCCTTCGGCCAGTGGAGCTAAAAAAGGAGAAAAAGCTGGTAACCAGCATTTTCTCCTTTTTCTACAATGTTTTCTACAATTTCAAAAAAAGAACTCGTTTTTCACCAAAAGCTTTTAATTTTTAGCAAGTCTAAAACTTTGTTGACTGCTAAAAAGTGTTATCTTAACCCCTGGAGCACTGAATAAACCAGAAAGACATTTTCAGTGTAGTAGTAAATACAAAATTATTGCAAATTTCAAGGTCACTTTTGTCCAAAATGACCAAACAAAGCAACCATCAACAACTAAAATTAAATTTTTGAGAAACATTTATTTTCTGTCTAAAAATCCTTTTAATATGGATACAAGTCTAGATTTTTTTCATTTAACCCTTTCCCAAACGACAAATTTTGGACTGGTCCAAATTGAAAGAGTTTGCAGACGACAATTTTAAATTTGATGAAAATGGCAGAAAGGTCTCAAAAAGGGTAGAAAACACTGTGGTAAAAGGAGAAATTGCTCGTTACGAGCAATTTCTCCTTTTCCCACAGTGTTTTCAAAAGACTTGTACTGCAGACACATTAAAACCTGGGCTTGTTCGGGAAAGGGTTAATAAAGAGATATGCACATGCTGGAGGGTGGTTATCTCTTTCAAAATTCAGAAGTGTATTGATTTGGTCTCTCTAGTTTTAAATGGTTCCCCTATTTCTGTAAGTTTATGGGCCAACACTCCCCTCTCCCAATGATCTCTGGCAGAAAACTGATCTCATAATAGTGATATCTTAAGTTCATTAACCCTTTCCCAAACAAGCCCTGGTTTTCACGTGTCTGCAGTACAAGTCTTTTGAAAACACTGGGGGAAAAGGAGATATTGCTTGTAACGAGCAATTTCTTCTTTTCCCACAGTGTTTTCTACCCTTTTTGAGACCTTTCTGCCATTTTCATCAAATTTAAAATTGTCGTCTGCAAACTCTTTCAATTTGGACCAGTCCAAAATTTGTCATTTGGGAAAGGGTTAACTCTTTGCCAAATGACAAAATTTGAGACGGTCCAAATTAAAAGCAGATGCAGACGAAAATAAATTCGACTCAATAATTCAATTTTTTTTTAGAAATGGTAGAAAACAATTTGGGAAAAGGAGAAAATTCTAGTTATTACCATTTTCTCCTTTCCTCACAATGTTTTCAAAAGCCTTCTCTGTTAGGGACTCAGTTTTGAGTGCTATAAAAACCTGAGTTTTAAAGAACCAAAGTAAAAATGCTTTATGAACACATTGTGGAATAAGAGAAATTGCTGGTAGCACAGTGTTTTCCTTCTTGTGAGACAATTCTCCTCTTTTATGCCAAGTTCAATTTGTCATCTGCAAATGTCTTCAATTCTGACCATTCTAAAAGTTTCTTGTGAGGTAATAGGTTAAAGCAGAGGGTTTCCTAACACAGATGACAAGTATCACTGTATCAGATACCTCTATATTGCACTAACTATAAAAGTATACATCTTTTCTTACTATTATTTACATAAACAATTATCCTATTTTGATTGTTAACAACAACAAAACTAAAATTTTAAATGCCTGTCTTACTCTTTTTTCACAATCATTTAACAAAACAAGCAACAAAAAAGAGAAAATATGCAAAGTTCTGCTCCCAGTTATAACACTTTTGTACTCAAATAATTTTGTAACTTTTTCAGCCCCTTTTGCAATTTATGTTGCCTATGTAGCCAGTGTAGATCAAGATCAGACTGCAAAAATGTGCATTCTGATCTATGATCTGCATTGTTTGCTTTCCGTACAAATCCTGGACAGAAGCAAACTGGACTTCAGTCTTATCTTTGTTTCCTGATTAAAAATTTCCATTTATTTGTCACTTGAAGGGTTTAAACAGTGCAGGAATTTCATGATTCTTTCATACAAATTATTTCGTCCAAAACATGAGCGCCACATGCGGTCCTCAACGCTTGGCCACAGTTCCTTCTTTCATAGCCAAAAATGAGGCATTTCAGTGTAATTATTAAGAGAGTTACCTCCCATAAGGTATGGGTTTACTTTTCAATCGTTACCTCCCATAAGGTATAGGTTTACTTTTCAATAGTTACCTCCCATATAGTAAGGGTATACTTTTCAATAGTTACCTCCCGTAAGGTATGGGTTTACTTTTCAATAGTTACCTCCCATAAGGTATTGGTTTACTTTTCAATAGTTACCTCCCATAAGGTAAGGGTTTACTTTTCAATAGTTACCTCCCATAAAGTAAGGGTTTACTTTTCAATTGTTACCTCCCATAAAGTAAGGGTTTACTTTTCAATAGTTAACTCCCATAAGGTATGGGTTTACTTTTCAATCGTTACCTCCCATAAAGTAAGGGTTTACTTTTCAACAGTTACCTCCAATAAGGTATCCGTTTACTTTTCAATAGTTACCTCCCATAAGGTATGGGTTTACTTTTCAATAGTTACCTCCCATAAGGTATGGGTTTACTTTTCAATAGTTACCTCCCATAAGGTAAGAGTTTAATTATTAAGAGGCATTTCAGTTTAATTATTAAGAGAGTTACCTCCCATAAGGTATGGGTTTACTTTTCAATAGTTACCTCCCATAAGGTAAGGGTTTACTTTTCGATAGTTACCTCCCATAAGTTATGGGTTTACTTTTCAATCATTACCTCCCATAAAGAAAGGGTTTACTTTTCGATTGTTACCTCCCATAAGATAAGGGTTTACTTTTTAATCGTTACCTCCCATAAAGTAAGGGTTTACTTTTCAATAGTTACCTCCCATAAGGTATGGGTTTACTTTTCAATAGTTACCTCCCATAAGGTATGGGTTTACTTTTCAATAGTTACCTCCCATAAGGTAAGGGTTTACTTTTCAATAGTTACCTCCCATAAGGTATCCGTTAACTTTTCAATAGTTACCTCCCATAAGGTAAGAGTTTACTTTTCAATAGTTACCTCCTATAAGGTATGGGTTTACTTTTCAATAGTTACCTCCCATAAGGTATGGGTTTACTTTTCAATAGTTACTTCCCATAACCCTTTCCAAAATGACAAATTTTAGACTCTTTCATATTCAAAACATCTGCAAGCAACAAATTCAAAGTTGGTACAAATGAGCTTAAGCTCTCTGATAGAGTAGAAAACATTGTGGGAAAAGGAGAAAATGGTGGTTACCAGCATTTTCTCCTTTTCACACTATGTTTTCAAAAGTCTTCTTTCTCAGGGTTGTGAAAACCTGGGATTGTATGGTAAAGGGATAAGGTAGAGGTTACCTTTTTAATAGTTAACTTTTATCTAATACTATGTGACACAGATCAGTAAAATTTTGGCCTCACGATGATGATGATGATGACTTGGCTATGACAAAACAGTTTCTTTGAAGAAAAACTTGAGCTACAAAACTATCTCACAACCTCTTACTTACCATGAAGACAAAAACGAGGAATACATAGGCAGAGCTCCAGATAGAGGGAGTGATTTTGATTTCAAAATTCAAAATAATAATTATTCTCCACTAAATCCTATGTTATGGGTACTCATTAGAATCGTCTAATCGAGTACCCACAACATAGGATTTGGAAAAGAAATAATGGATTTAGAATACCATCACTCCCTCTTATCTGGAGCTCTGATAGGGATTATTAGAGATATGGAAAGTATTACATGTGTTTCATAATATCTTGGCTTATTTTTATCAATATAGTATTTCTATCATATAAAGTGAATTGTAAAGAAAAGTGTCTGTAAAAAAGTAGGAAGCACTTATGTATTAAATGATTTGTGTAGAAAAAAATTGGACATTGAAAAAACCCTGTATTATAAGTCTCAATAACTTATACAAGTAAGTCTTTTTTTCTCTGCCCCAAACATTGCCAAGTTAAGTAATAACAAAGGAATAAAGTTTACCATAACAAGATAAGTAGGATGAAGTCATTCCCTCCAAAAACAAGTTGGCAGATCCATTTAAAAACATCCTCATAAAATTTTTGTCATGTGTTAAAAGGGTTAATCTTAATTTATGAAGACTATCAGATTCTTTTTTTCTTTCTTTTTTTTTTCTTAAATTTATATTTATTTAACCATTAACCAATCCTGAGGTTAAAGGCTTTTGAAAAAAAATGTAGGTATGTTTTTTTTTTTTCCAATGTCCACTATCCTTTGAAAAAATCGAATTTTCATATTTTGAGTAACATTTAAGTTTTTCGTCCACAAATTCTTTCAGGCAAATCTGATATTTTGTCATCTAATTTTGAGTTGTCTGCTGCAAATTTGTTTCAGGAGGGTAAAGTGTTAAACAACAAACGTTCTAAACAAGTATCTATTGTAACAGCTTGATACACTTCACTAGACAATCACGACCATGAGAAAGAAATCTTTTGAAAATATTGTGGGGAAAGGAGAAAATGCTGGTAACCAGCATTTTCTTCTTTTCCCTCAATGTTTTCTACCATACCCGAAACAAAATTGAATTTTTGAGTCACATTTATTTTGTTGTCTGCAATTGCTTTCAATTCGGATAGTCTAAGATCAAGTCATTTGGTAAAGTATTAACTCTTTACCAAACGACAAAATTTTAGACTGGTCCAAATTGAAAGCATGTGCAGACAACAAAATAAATGTGAATAAAAAATTCTAATTTGTTTCCGGAAGAGTAGAAAACATTGTGCCTTTTCCCTACAATGTTTTCAAAATGCTTCTTTTTCAGGGTCGTTAAAAGTCGGGATTGCGTGGTAAAGGGTTATACAAGAAATGCTCTAAAACAGTAACATTTGTAACAATTTAAAATAGTAACAGTTGTAACAATTTAAAATAGTAACAGTTGTAACAATTTAACAAGAAACATTTCCTCATGCTGAACTAAATGCCTACATCGTTCTCTGGCTTATAGTCTATTTCTTGATCTGCAGTCATTTTATTTTTCGAGGGTGTCCCAAAACCACCACGGGGCCTGCTTACTCCGCTTGCTGTCGTTGTAGATGTTGAAACTTGCCTCGTAAAAGGTTTTCCAAATGGACCATTATCCGGTTGGGTATGTCTATCATTTTGTACACTACTTGACCTACAATAGAGACTGATTGATTGTATGGTGTTTAACGCCGTTTTCAACATTATTTCAGTTATATCGCGGCGGCCATTGCACCTACCCATGCTTTGCTTGAGTTTCTTATACCAGTGTTCCCCACAATATTCTTTCCAAGCCACCGGCTGCTTTCCCACATAACCATCATCGAAATAATGGTCAGCGGTGAGAGAGGAATGAATGAATCCTGTCGCAATGACTATTATCAATCCTCGGAAAGAAATTGGCCAAGCCGGGGATCGAACCAGCAAACTACTGTTCTCAAGTCCTGTACGCTACTGACTGAGCTACGGGGCTTGGCACCTACAACAGAGAATTTATCCCTTTACCACACAATCCCAAGTTAAGATCCTGAGACACAAGGCTGTTTTAACCCCTAAAAGAAAGAAATCAAACTTTTCCAACATTTTTTTTTTTTTTTTTTTAATCAGCCACAAAAAAAATGGCATTTTTTTTTTGCTCATTTTTAGCGGATTTGTATAGCAAATCCGCTTTCATACTTGCACCCATTCTACTTTCAGTTTCAGCTTATACACCTCAACCTCTCTTTTGTCACTACCGTATATACTTTCTAACAAGTGTATACATATTTATTCTGAAATCTGATACCAGCAAAAAACTGCGCAAGACTGACGGATCAAATTACCACTCCCTAAACAGTAATAGATAAACAGTTACTGCGCGGTCCCCTCCGCAGAACAACTGTGACTTTCCCTGCCCTTGCTAACTCCATTTTAAAATGATTGCACAAGTGTTGCATGTGATGTTATTTTTTTATTACAACATATTACAACTTTATGCTACTCCACAAATCTACTTTCCAGGTCTGCGAGTCCTTTGATTCTTCTCTTTTGTCTTTTGCCGCCACGTTAGGTAAGTCTAAACATAGTCTGTGTAGTAATGGTTTGACTCTTTCCCCAGTGACAAATATAACTCTTTACTAAATGGTAAAATCCTAAACTGGTCCAAATTGAAAGTATTTTTAGACAAAGAATCGACGATGGCTTCACTCTCTACTACAAATTCCCGACTTTTAACGACCCTTTGAAAGAAGCCTTTTGAAAACCTTGTGAGAAAAGGAGAAAATGCTGGTAACCAGCATTTTCTCCTTTTCCCACAATGTTTTCTACCCTTCCCAAAACAAATTTCAATGTTTCGGTCACATTTATATTGTCGTCTGTAAATGCTTTCAATTTGGACCAGTCTAAAATTTTGTCCTTTGGTAAAGAGATAATGAAACATGTAGACGCATTAAACACCCTTTTCCCACAGCACAGGTCAAGTGTAGGAGCTAACTCACCTCACAAACTGACACTCCACTACATACCCTCTCTCTTGTTGATATAGTTCTGTATCAAGGTACTTATCTACCTGTAAAAACAGTACAGACATTAAAACTCATATTTACTAAATTCCTTTCTGCATGACAAAATGCTAGACTTGTGCAAATTGAAGGCATTTGCAGACGACAAAATAAATTGAATCTCCTTTTCCTGCAATGTTTTCTATGCTATCAAGGAAAAATTGCACCATCTGAGTATCACTGAAATTGTCGCTTGCAAATGCTTTCAATTTGGACAAAGCTAACAATTTGTTGTGTGGAAAAGGGTTAAGGTTAAGCAGAACACTTCATACCTTGGACAAGCAGATACCAGGAAACACATGCACCAGGTAGGCCCAGGATTCAGGCGGTTGCTGACTAAGGGGACTTGTCCCAATCTGTAATAATTCATCTGCTGAGTACAGTATCAACTTTTTATTTTGAACTGGAAAGGAAAAAAGTTTGTTTGCGTTGGTTTTTTAACAGCTTAGGTCATAATACGGCGTGGTCAGTGCACCTACACATGTGTTTTCTGGCTTTCTCACACCAGTGCCGACACAAGTTTCTTTTCAAGCCACTGACTACTTTTCTTACATACATCACATGTGAGACGCCAAAAATCACAGGAAGATGAGTTTGCCAAAATCTGGTATCGAATCCAAAACCAAAACCAGCACATCAAAAGTCAGATATGCTAACCATAGAGCTACCCGGCCGGGCAAGAAAAAAGTAAGGCATATCACTAAATTGAAAACATTTGCAGACCACCAATTAATTGTGTCTCAAACCAGGTAATTTGTCCATGAATGGTTAGGAAAAAAATTCTGGTTACCAGCAATTTCTTCTTTTCCCATAATGTTTTCAAAAGCCTTTCTAAGGGTTGTGAAAACATGCCATTGTTTAGTAAACAACAAAAGTTTAGACTTGTCCAAATTAAAACCATTTGCAGATGACAAATTAAAGGTGGCCCAAATGACAAAACTTGTCATTGATTGGGTAGAAAAAATTTTGGGAAAAGGAGAAAATGCTGGTAACCAGCATTTCTCCTTTTTCCCATAATGTTTTCAAAAGCCTTCTTCAAACGTCAGGATTGTGTGGTAAAGGGTTAGGAGGTCTTTTGTGCACTTGTTGACTGTTTTTTTTGGTCTTGCAGAAGACCAAATCAGGAAACACTATGCAGAGCTCCAGATTGAGTGAGTGATTTTGATTTCAAAATGGAAATATTAATCATTCTCCACTAAACCCTATGTTAGAATCGTCTCATCGAGAACCTTTTAGCTGACCTATATAACCCTTTACCACACAACAAAATGTTGAACTTGATCAAACTGAAAGCATTTTGCAGACAACAATTTAAACATGACAGAAATTATGGAATTCATTTCAGAGTTGAAAACATAGCGGGAAAAAGAGAAAATGCTGGTTACCAATATGTTCTTTTCCTACGATGTTTTAAAAAGGCTTTCTCAGGGTCATGAAAAGTTGGGACTTTATGTTAAAGGGTTCAGAAATCACTGGCAGAGGAGAAATTGTAACTAGAATTATTTCCTTCTGCCATAATGTTTTTACAAATATATTCATAAAGTTCAATTGTTAATATTCCCCCATCAAAAAGATTTTTTGAATTTGTATCAGAAGATTATGTTAGTAAGTTATGTAGCTAACACAGCAGGCTTCAATTAGAGTTGTACAGTACAGATTATCATCTTTACCGGAGCACAAAACTTTAACCTTTTACCAGACGACAAAATTTTAGCCTTATCCAAATTGAAAGCATTTGCAGACGACAATTTCAGTGTGGCTTAAATGCTGCAATTTTTCTTTGATAGGGCAGAAAATATTGTGGGAAAAGGAGAAAATGCTGGTTACCAGCATTTTCTCTTTTTCCGACAATGTTTTCAAATGGCTTCTTTCCCAGGGCACTGTGCAGTAAAGTGTTAAGATTAGTTGAAATTGAGAGCATTTGCAGACAACAAATATTATGTGGCTCAAAGAACTGGATTAGTCACCGAAAGGGAAGATAATTTTTCGAGTCTTCCTCATATAATTGAGCCGTGCTCTGTGAAAAGGGGGCTTAATGCTTCTCCGTGATCCTTGATACCTAGCAAGTCATCATATAATTATGGATCCATAAAATCCATTTTGTCTAACAACTGACTGTAGCATGAGCAAGACTGGTCCTTTGACATACAGAAAATTGACCAACAGCGAAAACTTTTGGCCCAGGTCAGCCTGCGCGAACTGTGCAGGCTGGCCTGGGTCGATACTTTCCGCAGATGCATTAAGTCCCCTTTTCACAGAGCATGGCTCAATTGTTTTGGTATGGCATAACCAAACTGCCTATCACCATGATCAGTATACATTAATCCCTATATACAAAGCCCTGATTCCTGAAGACCCTGCACAGCATTTTCTTCTTTTTCCACATTGTTTTCTACCCTTTAACCCTTTCCCAAGCAACAAATTTTGGACTGGTCCAAATTGAAAGAGTTTGCAGATGACAATTTTAAATTTGATGAAAATGGCAGAAAGATCTCAAAAAGGGTAGAAAACACTGCGGGAAAAGGAGAAATTGGTCGTTATGAGCAATTTTTCCTTTTCCCACAGTGTTTTCAAAAGACTTGTACTGCAGACACGTGAAAACCAGGGCTTGTTTGGGAAAGGGTTAAAAGACAGATCTTAATACCTGGGCAAAACTTAATTTGTTATTTGTAAATACTTTCAATCTGATCAAGTTTTGTCATCTTGAAAAGGATTACAGAACTTATTCCTCACTGACCCATGTTTTACTCTGTTTATCAAACAACATTATTTTAGACTAGTCCAAATTGAAAGTGTTTGCAGACGACAAAATAAATGTGCTCAAAAAACTAAAATTTGATTTGGGAAGAGTATAAAACAAATGGGAAAGTAGAAAATGCTGATAACCAATATTTTCTCCCTTTCCCACATTTTCAAAAGCTTTCTTTCTCTGGGTCGTTAAAAGTCGGGATTGTGTTGTAGAGGGTTAACCAGAAAAACAGAATTTCATACTGGTCCAAATTGAAAGCATTTGCAGATAACCACCTAAAGATGGCTGTCTTCTGATTAACAAAGTGGGGAAAGTAGAAAATAATGGTCTCCAGCATTTTCTTCACTTTTCTCACTTTGTTTTCATAAGACTTTTAAGCCTTTACCACACAATCGTAACTTTTAACGACCCTAACAAAGCAGCCCTCTGAAAAAATTGTGGGAAAAGGAGAAAATGCTGGAAACCAGCATTTTCTCCTTTTCCCACAATGTTTTCTACCCTATCAATGTAAGATATCATCATTTTAGCAACATATAATTTGTCATCTGCAAATGCTTTCAATTTGGATCAGTCCAAAATTTTGTCGTTTGGTAAAGGATTAACTGAGTATTTAAGACATAAGATGGCCACGTATTAAAAACAAAAAGTTACCTGAAACATCTAAACAGCTATTTTTGTATGTTTTAAACATATGTCGTCTTCCGTTTGCCGTAAGTAGATGTAAACCTTCCATCACTTCCTCCTCTCCGGTTGAAAACGTATATGGTGATATTGGTTCTCGAACTATTTCACATACCCAGTGTTCAGTGGAATTTATCAGGTTGGTTTTAAACTTTTCAAGCATTCTTTCAGCTGATAAGAATTCTCTACTGTTCTGTTTACACAGATCCAAATCAGAAAGTTCTTCCTCTATTTTTAGAATGTCCTCTGGATACTCATTGAAGCCTTCATCTGGTAAAACTTCAACTAAAGAGTTGTTCCTCCCGACACTTGAATAACTGAAATGGATACCAAAGGTAGCAATTGACACTAGAAAAATAAATTCAGACTTCCGTGTTTTTTTTCCAAAAGGAGGGGTGTTTAAATTTCTGCAAACCTTATCTCTTAACTCTTTCCCAAACGACAAATTTTGGACTAGTACAAATTGAAAGAGTTTGCAGGCGACAATTTTAAATTTGATGAAAATGGCAAAAAGGTCTCAAAACGGGTAGAAAACACTGTGGGAAAAGGAGAAATTGCTCGTTACGAGCAATTTCTCCTTTGCCCACAGTGTTTTCAAAAGACTAGTACTGCAGACACGTGAAAACTAGGGCTTGTTTGGGAAAGGGTTAAATGTATAGTCTGAGCATTTTTGGTATTTTTTGGCTGAATTACGAGAATTACAACAATCTACATGTACTTTAATTTCTGGTTGATTAATTGATTGTATTGTGTTAAACGCCATTTTCAACATTATTTCAGTTCTATTATGGCGGCCAGTGCACCTATCCATACTTTCCTGGAGTTTCCTTTTACCAGTACTCCGCACAATATTCTTTCCAAGCCACTGGCTGCTTTCCCACATAACCATTGTAGAAACAATGGTCAGAGGTGAGAGAGGAATGAATCCTGTGGCGATGACTATCATCAATCCTCGGAAAGAAATTGGCCAAGCCGGGGATCAAACCAGCGACCTCCTGTTCTCAAGTCCTGGAGTTACCAACTGAGCTATGGGAGCTTGGCACTTTTATTTCTAGAGACTTCCAGCTACATATAAATATAGGATAGATATTCCCAGCTGGTCTTAAAATACTACCCTTGTGAAGATAGATAGTTTTAAAATACAAATAGAATACAAGAATTATAATCACCAATAAAGAATGGATGTTAAATCTTAATTAACCCTTTCCCAGACGACAAAATTTGGACTGATCCAAATTGAAAGAGTTTGCAGACGACAATATTAAATTTGATGAAAATGGTAGAAAGTTCTCAATCAGGGTAGAAAACACTGTGGGAAAAGGAGAAATTGCTTGTTAAAAGCAATTTCTCCTTTTCCCACAGTGTTTTCAAAAGACATGTGCTGCAGGCACGTGAAAACCAGGGCTTGTTTGGGAAAGGGTTAAACAATTTAATATGATGATTACCAGTATTAAGAAATCATAACTACACTGATCGACATTTCTTGAAGATCATTGTAATTTAATGATTATCGCTGTTCTATAATGGGGCTGACTGCACTGGTGTTCCAAACATTACCCTACAACCGAAAAGTCAACCATGTTTTTTATGCTGTATTGTGGACAGAAAAAAATTCGACATTATAAAAAATTCTGTGGCCTTCAGTTAGCTTGCATAAATAGCAGAAATTAGAAAACTAGCAGAAAACACTTGCTAGGTGTTTGATTCTGTTTTTCATAATGTTTTTTTTTAAATTCTATCCATGAAAATTCTTTTCAATACAAACAAGCATAACCTTTTTTAAAGCAATAGGAGTTCTAGGCAGTTTCTTCATTAAATATACCAAGAGCACTACATTTTCAGAGAAAAGTTGAAAAAGGGGCATAACTGTGTCAAAAATATTTCGATGGTTACCCGCCCCTCCCCTTCTGATTTTTGGTAACTAGTCCAATATCACTTTAATATCTTCAGTTTTTTACAGAGATAAGATAAATGTCAGTTTTTTTTTCAAATCTTAAATGGAAAAAAAATGGGCATAATAGTTTTAAAAATATTTCGATGGTTACCTGCCCCTTTTGTATGGCTTCCCCTTTTGATAGTTAACTTGTCCAAGTTTAAAGTACATATCTTTAACTCTTTACCAAACAATCCCGACTTTTAATGACCCTGACAAGGAAGCCTTTTGAAAACATTATGGGAAACGGAGAAAATGCTGGTAACCAGCATTTTCTCCTTTTCCCACAATGTTTTCTACCCTTTCAAAAACAAATTTCAATTTTCCAGTCACTTTTATTTTATCGTCTGCAAATGTTTTCAATTTGGACAGGTCTTAAATTTTGTCGTTTGGTAAAGAGTTAACAAAGATACTACAAAGTTTTTGCAAAACGATACTGATGACAAAATACATAGTACATGACATTTTATTCAAAAACAGCTTACTAAAAATTATCAACTCCTGAAACAAATGCGAGGCTGGAAACTTTGAAAGCGTCCTAAATATAGTAAAAAATTCAACCCTTTTACAACACAGTCTGTGTTTTATAGACCCACGGGAAGAAGGACGATGATAACATTGTGGGAAAAGGAGGAAATACTGGTTACCAGCATTTTCTCCTCCTCCCGCACTAATTTTACCTTATGAAAGACATAACTCACCATGCTAGCCACACCATATAAGTCATTTGCAGTAGCTTTTGATTTGGAACAGCCCAAAATTTTGTGGTTTGTTAAGGATTGTTTTGTAAAGGGTTAAGAAAAATACAGGGCAAGTTTTATTCTAAGCAGGCAGTACTTCTCAAATCAAATAGATATGTGTCAAAAATACTTTGAGGGTTTGATGCCTTATTGGTATATGTTACACCCTTTATGACCTTTATGGCCGTGTTTTCTACCCTTTTGGAGAACTTTCTGTCATTTTCATCAAATCTAAAATTGTCGTCTGCAAACTCTTTCAAATTTGACCAGTCTAAAATTTATCGTTTGCGAAAGGGTTAAACTATTTGTTTGAAAGTTTCATTTCTTTAGCAGATAAGGGTAAACACCTGCAAATGCTTTCAATTTTGACAAGTCTAAAATTGTGTCATCTGGTTCTTAGCAACATTTTGAGCTTTTGTAGATAACAGCTTCACCCTTTACTTGATAACAAAATTTCAGCCTTGTCCAAATTGAAAGCATTTGCAGAAGACATTTTCAATGGTACTATTTTTCTTTAATAAGGTAGAAAACTCTCCTAATGCTTTCAATTTAGGGAGATCTAAACTCTTTACCAAACAAACGACAACATTTTACACTTGTCCAAATTGAAAGCATTTGCAAACGACAAATTAAAGGTAGTCCAAATGAAAAAATCTGCCCTTGATTGATGAGAAAACACTGAGGGAAAAGGAGAAAATGCTGGTTACCAGCATTTTCTCCTTTTCCTACAATGTTTTCAAAAGCCTTCTTCCTCAGGGCCGTTAAAAGTCGGGACTGTGTGGTAAAAGAGTTAAATTTTGTTGTGTGGTAAAAAGTTAAGACAGGTCTACATTTTTGTCATCTGATATGGAGTTACAACAGAGATGAGAAATGTTGTTACCTTCCACCATTATTGTTATTGCAGTCACCAACCCCAGAGTCAATGCTCTAAAATAAAAGAAAAAAAAACCACACACTTTTACACTAAATACTAATTCTTTTAATTTGCATTTCAAAGGAGCTTAAGTTAATATACATTAGCATAAGTCTGATAAATTTCTTCAATGCCTTATAATGAAAAAAAAAATTCATGCAATCTCAAGTTTTTAATTCACATTCCAATGGAGCATGGATGAATTGGTATGCACTAGTTTGAATCAATTCACAAATCAATTCGAAGCGGGAACATCGGCTTTACTGGTTAGGCCTAACAAAAAAATATCTGTGTTTAGGGTTTCGGTCCCAGATGCTGTAGGTAGAGTAGGTAGGGATTTCTTTTTTTTTTTCTAGAAATTTTTTACATGGACTATGTACTGAAATCACCCCCCCCCCCCCCCCAAAAAAAAAACATTTTTTTTTTTTCAATCATAGTATAAAAAGTTTAGGATCGGCAGCATTTTCTAGGTAGGGTCAGGAGACCCTAAATGCAGATATTTTTTTAAGGCCTTAGCTAGCCTCTCTGAGAGCATTGTTAAACATTAAGATTTCATCAACCATTTACCACAGAATCCTGATGATCCTGAGAAAGAAGCATTTTGAAAACATTGTGGGAAAAGGAGAAAATGCTGGTTACCAGCATTTTCTCCTTTTCCCAGTGTTTTCTACCCTTTCCAAAACAAATTTTATTTTCCAGTCACAGTTATATTGTCGTTTGCAACTGCTTTCAATATGGGCTAATCTAAAATTTTGTGGTTCGGTAACATGTTAATGTGGTCATTATTGTTGATGTCTTTGACAGGTGGCTTATTTCAAAGTTGTTCAGTCCAAAGAGCCAGGTGAGTACAATTGCAGAACAAAGGTTATAACATAGATACCATTCTTTTCCGTACAACAGCTGCTGAGAATTTTCTTGTCTTACACTCCATTAACCCTTTACCAGACGACAAAATTTTCGCCTTGTTCAAGCATTTGCAGACGACAATTTCAATGTGGTTCGAATGGTGTAATTTTTCTATGATAGGGAAGAAAACATTGTGGGAAAAGGAGAAAATGCTGGTTACCAGCATTTTCTCCTTTTCCCACAATGTTTTCAAAAGGCTTCTTTCCCAGGGGCGTTAAAAGGCGGCATTGTGCAGTAAAGGGTTAACACTTCAACACACGAATAACCACACAAAGTTTGCGACAACCATGAGGAAGTTTTGTTTAGAAAACATTGAGGGAAAAGAGAAAATGCTGGTAACCAGCAGGTTCTCCTTTTCCAATGATGTTTTCTAACCTTTCAAAGACGAATTTCATCCTTAGACCAACATTTATGTTGTTGTCTGTAAATGCTTTCAAGTTGGACCAGACTAAAATTGTCACTAACAAATGGTACAGATGAGCTTTGTGAAGTTAATTCTTTACCAAATGACAAAATTTTGGACTCTACCAAATTGAACAAATTGAAAGCATTTGCAGATGACAAATAAAATGTGGTTAAAATGCAAATTCCTGTCTCTGATAGGATAGAAAACATTGTGGGAAAAGGAGAAAATGCCGGCTTTTGAACATTTTACTTAACCCTTTACAAAACGACATAATTTTAGATGTGTCCAAACTGAAAGCATTTGCAGACGACAAATTTGATGTGGCTCAATTAATGGAACTTTTCTCTGAAAAGTTAGAAAACCTTGTGGGAAAAGGAGAAAATGCTGTTTACCTAATACCAGCATTTTCTCCTTTTCCCAGAATGTTTCCAATTGTCTCTTCCGCCAGGTCTTGAAAACTCAGGATTGTGTGGTAAAGGATTAATTCATACACTAACTATTTACCAATCAACAAAATTTTAGACCAATCCAAATTGAAAGCTTCAGCAGACGACAAAATAATTGTTTCTCAAAAGTTGAAACTTGTTTTGGGAAGAGTAAAAAACAATGTAGGAAAAGGAGAAAATGCTGGTGACAAGCATTTTCTCCTTTTCCCACAATGTTTTCAAAGGCTTTCTTTCTTGGGGGTCGTTAAAACTCGGGATTGTGTGGTAAAGAGTTAACTCTTTACCACACAAATCTCAAGTTTTCACGACCCTAAAGGAGAGGATAGAAAACATTGTGGCAAAAGGAGTAAATCCTGGTAACCAGCATTTTTCTCTTTTTCCTACAACGTTTTCTACCCTGTCAAAGAAGTTCACTTCATTTGCGCCACTTTCGAAATATCATCTGCCTATGCTTTCAAGCTAGAAGAGTCTGGAATTTGTCGTTTGGTAAAGAATAAAAAAATTAGATATCAGCTTGCCAAATTCCCACTTTTGTAGACTTGCATAATAAAATTTCATTCCAACTGTTGGATCCATTCACTCTTTACCATACAATCCCGACTTTTAATGACCCTGAAAGAAAAGGCTTTTGAAAACATTGTAGGAAAAGGAGAAAATGCTGGAAACCAGCATTTTCTCCTTTTCCCACAATGTTTTCTACCCTGTCAAGAAGAGAAATCATCATTTACACAACACTTCATTTGTTGTCTGCAATTGCTTCCAATTTGAACAAAGCTAAAATTTTGTCGTCTGGTAAAGAGTTAAATAATTTTTAACATGAAAAATTCTTTCATTCCAGCAAATACATCAAAACTATCAAAATACATGTTTATGGTAAAAAAAAATCTTTTGTAAAGAAATGTCTTTTTAGGGAAAATTGGATGAGAGATTTATATTTCTAAACGATGTAAGTGTTCTTGCTCCAAAGTATATGACATGTGACATTACCAGCTCATTTCAAAGGTAATCAACTCTAATGATTTCCAAGGTAATTAATGCCTATGATTTCAAGGACATGTTTTTCGTTTGAGTAGATATTTCAGTATGCTAATGATCTTTACTCTTTACCAGACGCAAATAAAATTTAGATTTGTTTAATTCGAAAGCATTTTCAGATGACAAAATGCCTAAAAAAAAAGGATTTCTCTTAGAAAGAATAAAAAACCACTGCTGGAAAAGCAGACAATGCTGATGAATCCTTTACCAAACAACTGAATTCTAGACTTGCCCAATTTGAAAGCTTATAACAGACGACAAAATAAATGTTCCTCAAAGATTTTACCTTTTAAGGCTAAAAAACATAGTGCAAAAAGGAGAAAATGCTGGTAACCAGCATTTTCTCCTTTTCCCACAGTGTTTTTAAAGGCTTCTTCCTTGGGGTCGTTAAAAGTTGGGATTGTGTGGTAAAGGGTTGACAGCATTTTCTCCTTTTCCCACAAGGTTTTCAATTCTTCAAGATAGATTGGTAAAACTTAGCCCTGAACACCAATGACTTAGATTTTGGCGCAATTTTTTTAAACCTTTACCACACAATCCTAAGTTTCAATGACCTTAACCCTTTACCGCACATTGCCGCCTTTTAACGCTCCTGTTAAAGAAGGCTTTGGAAAGATTGTGATTGTGGGAAAAGGAAAAAATGCTGATAACCAGCACTTTCTCCTTTTACTACAATGCTTTCTACCATTTCAAAGAAAAATGGCATCATTTGAGCCACATTGAAATTGTCATCTGCAAATCGAGGGCTGAATACGAAACTATTCCCATTTGCGTTTCAAAAAATTTTACAGGAGAGGGAAAAACACTTCTCATTTCTGTGAAAAGAATCGTTAGATCATCTTGTTTAGATGTGTTGTGTTGAGCTGAGAGCATGAATTCAGCACAACATAATTAACCCTTTCCCAAACAAGCCCTGGTTTTCATGTGTCTGCAGTACAAGTCTTTTGAAAACACTGTGGGAAAAGGAGAAATTGCTTGTCACAAGCAATTTCTCCTTTTCCCACAGTGTTTTCTACCCTTTTTGAGAACTTTCTGCCATTTTCATAAAATTTAAAATTGTCATCTGCAAACTCATTCAATTTGAACCAGTCCAAAATTTGTCGTTTGGGAAAGGGTTAAACAAGATGATCTAACAACGCTTTTCACAGAATTGAGTTTTTTTTCCCTCTCCTGTAACATTTTCCAAAATGCAGATGGAATAGTTTTGCATTCACCCCTGGAAATGCTTTCAATTTGGACAAGGCTAAAATTTGTCATCTGATAAAGGGTTAAGGAAATAGCCAATTGAAAACAATAGGCTATTTCCTTAAGGAAAATGCTGGTAACCTGCATTATCTCTTTTTCGAACCATGTATTCTCTCCTTCTGAAGGTGAATTTCTAATTATTGCATGCAACAGCTTTCAATTTAGACAAGTATTAAGTTTTGTCATTGAGTAAAGGATAAACTTGGAACTGTTTGGTATTTGTTAACCCTTTACCACACTATCCCAACTTTTAACGACACTGAGGAAGAAGCCTTTTGAAAACATTGTGGAAAAAGGAGAAAATGCTGGTAACCAGCATTTTCTCCTTTTCCCACAATGTTTTCTACTCTTCCCAAAACAAATTTCAATTATTGAGTCACAGTTATTTTTTTTGTCTGCAAAAGCTTTCAATTTGGACTGGTCTAAAATTGTCGTTTGGTAAAGAGTTAAACCCTCACCACTTGGGATTTTAATCGTGGCTTGTAGTTACTGGACTTTTGCTGTAGATCTGACAAAATGTCTTCTATCACACGATCTGCCATTCTTCTAGCTGAATTAGGAGTCATGCCAGCTTCCTGGTTCCCTGAGATGTGGATCACAGACTGGTTCTCAAGTAAAGCCTCCTGATTCCCTGAGTTATTGTGAACAGCAGACTGGGTCTCACATTTTTCTTCTGATATGGATTTACCTGCTCATGAAAGTAACTAGATTAGCTAACAGATGACATGATTTTTTAGACTTATCCATACAGAAAGCACATGGCTTTTTTTTTTTTGTGGACAGTGTAAACCAAGATGAGATTTGACAGAACATGCAGTCTGATCTTGATCTACACTGTCCAATACAGTGAGATTTTCCATAAAAAAAGAAACAGGATGATATCAAAATATTTGGCTTTTTTACTATAGATTGGAAATTCAGGTTCTGTGGCAGTTTTAAGCCTATTTATAGAGATTAGCCCTTTACCAGTTGACACAATTTTAGATCAGTCCAAATTGAAAGCAGTTGCATACGACATAATAAATGTGACTGACATATTGAAATTCAATTTTGGAAGGATAGAAAACATCAACCAGCATTTTCTCCTTTTCCCTCAATGTTTTCAAAAGGCTTGTTTCTCAGGGTCGTTAAAAGTCGGAGTTGTGTGGTAAAGGGTTAATGGTTTTAGATATTTCTATGAAGTGATAAAAGAATGTTTTGCCTGTTCCCAGTTTTTCTACATGACACTCTGGCTTTTTGTGCGTTACAGACTGTGCTATATATTCAAACTTGTTTTTGTCAATGGCAGATTTTTACAAGAATGGTTTTGTATTCATGTCTTTATTCATTTATCAGTTTTTTTCACTCGTTAACACCTTATCCCTTGACCACACAGTCCCAAGTTTGAAATACCCTCAAAAAGAAGGCTTTTGAAAACCTTGGGGTAACCAGCGTTTTCTTTTCCCACAAGGCTTTTCACCATATCAGTGACAGAAATGCTTGGAATTTCGTAAAGTCCAAGTTGTTTCAGTGTCTGATCTAGAGCGCGCAATTGCGGGAATTGCCGATACTTTTCGTAAATCATGCATATTTTCAAACAAACTGCAGGATAATTCCGCATTCCAATTTTGGAGAGAACAGTCAAATTTCCTACCTATTTTTCACCGATTTATGTGTTTTTGATGTAGAAAGATCGGGCACATCACTGTTGCACAGAGTAGCTTCCCTTTTTGTTTACGGTAGAGTCACCAATTCAACAGATTTTTTTTTAAACGAAAATTAAACCGCATTTTTATCTAAGTAAGCCTGGTAAAAAATAATGTTGTTGTTGTATTTACAGAAATGTTAGTATTTTTGATGTTTTTTTCTGAATATGAATTTACTTTATCGACAATAATTTAAAAGGAGGGCGGAATTAATTTTTTTCTTTTTTCGTCAATTTTTTTCCAAAGCTGATTCTGTAAGTTGGGTTGTTTTCCTATCTACTTTTTTCCTATTCCCTATACTTTTGAGAAATCCCCCATCTTCTTTAAAGTAATGAGGGATTTTCCACCTCATTTTTCAAATCCTGGGTCAGACACTAGTTGTTTGGTAGAGTTTCGATGACCCCGAGAAAGAATGCTTTTGAAAACATTGTCTAATCTAATGCTGCTGACTGACACATTATTCTCTTTTTCCCACAAAGATTTCAAAGACAAACTGCATCATTTCAGCAAAATTTATGTTGTTCTCCTAGACTCTTGCACCAGCTTAACCCTTTACCACACAATCCTGTCTTTTAATGACCCTGAGAAAAAGGCCTTTTGAAAACAATGAGGGAAAAGGAGAAAATGCTGGTAACCAGCATTTTTCTCCTTTTCCCACAATGTTTTCTACTCTTCCCGAAACAAATTTCAAATTTTTGAGTAACATTTATTTTGTCGTCTGCAAAAGCTTTCAATTTGATTGGTCTAAAATTGGCGTTTGGTAAAGAATTAAAAATTGTTGTTAGTTTTTCTGTAGTAAAAAAAAAATTAAGTTACCGGCATTCTTTCTTTACTGTTTTTTAGGGTCAGGTACCTCAGGGTCAATTACCCTTTATCTCGACTCGTAACCCTGAAGAAGAAGGCTTTTGAAAAGATGGAGAGAACCGGCTTTCCCAGTAAGTGTTCTACCAATCAACTAACAATTTCAATTTGGATCATGTTTATGTTGTTGTCTGCAAATGCTTATGATCTGGACAATTCCAAAATGTTGATGCTTGGTAAAGAATTAAAAAGTCATGTTAAAACACAATGTTTTAAAAAGGCTTCATCTTTAGGGTTGTTAAAACCTGGGATTGTGTGGCAGTTGGATAGAACTCTGGATTGTGTGGTAACGGGTTAAAACTCTGCATTGTGTGGTAATGGTTTAAACCATGGATTGGTTGGTAATGGGTTAAAACTCTGGATTGTGTGGTAATAGGTAAAAACTTGGGATTGTGTGGTAATGATTTAAAATCTGGATTGTGTGGTAAAGGGTTAAAATTTTGGATTGTGTGGTAAGGGGTTAAATTCTTGATTGTGTGGTAATGGGTTAAAACTGCATTGTGTGGTAATGGGTTAAAACTCTGCATTGTGTGGTAATGGGTTAAAACTTGGGATTGTGTGGTAATGGGTTAAAATTCTGGATTGTGTGGTAATGGGTTAAAACTCTAGATTGCGTGGCAATGGGTTAAAACTCTGAATTAGTCAGTAATGGGTTAAAACTATGGCTTGGTCGGTAATGGCTTAAAACTCTGGCTTGCGTGGTAATGGGTTAACCCTTTACCACACAATCCCGACCCTGTGAAAGAAGCCTTTTGAAAATATTGTGGGAAAAGGAGAAAATGCTGGTAACCAGCATTTTCTCCTTTTCCCACAATGTTTTCTGCCTTTTTCAAAACAAATTTCAATATTTCAGTTACATTTATTTTGGCGTCTGCAAATGCTTTCAATTTGGACCAGTCTAGAATTTTGTCGTTTGGTATATAGTTAAAACTGGATTGTGTGAGAGAAAAGTGAAGGGAAATAGAGGATATTTGTTTTTTTCAGTGAAAGATCGAAATTTATTTCATCGAGTGAACATCATCGGTAATATTTTCACGAGTGGCACATATTACCGATGATGTTCATGAGATGAAATAAAGTACAGTCAATCTTGTATTAAACGACCACGCTAGGGACAATGAAACAAGAGGGCCATGATGGCCCTGTATCGCTCCACTGGCTTAAATATAAACCATAAATACTACACATTTTAATTCTGAGCCAAATGGTTTCAAAATGAAGACTTACAACGTTTTCTCTGTAAAAGCCCATGTGAAAGTTGAGACCCACAGGGCAAAGCCATTTTTGATCCCAGTAGAGGATCACAAGATAAAGCCACATGACAAAATAATACAAGTCTATGCTGTATGGTTATAAATAAGGTGATTTTCAAGTTTTGTCCATATGAAGCCTCTGTAAAACATAAGACCCCTGATGCATGGCTAATTTCAAAAAAAGAAATCAAAACAGGAAGATTTCTTAAGTTGTCACTATGTAAGCCCATGTAAAACTTGTGACCCCTGCAGCAGGGTTAAAATTTTGGCCCGCTTGGTAGAGGCCCACTAGATATAGCTACATGCAAAATTTGGTAGCTCTAGGCCTTATGGCTAGGTACAGGAAGATTTTTAAAGTTTTCTCTATATAAGCCTATGTAAAACTTGTGACCCCTGGGGCAGAGCCAATTTTGACCCCAGGGCTATAATTTGAAGAAACATGATAGAGGTCTACTACATAAAGCTACATGCCAAATTTGGTAGCCCTATGCCTTTTGGTTTCAGACAAGAAGATTTTTAAAGATTTCCAATATTTTTCAGTTTTGTTGCCATGGCAACCAGAGTTTTTGAAGGAATCAAATTCTTTCAAGAAATTCTAAAGAGGACCATGGCAAGATCATTTCTGTGAAGTTTCATGAAAATTGGATGGGTAGTTTCAGAGAAGAAGATGTTTGAAATAAAAGTTAACGCACAGACGGACGGACGCACGCACAACGGACACCGGGCCATGACATAAGCCCGCTGGCCTTTGGCCAGTGGAGCTAAAAATGGTCGCTAAATAAAATGGTCGCTTAATAAATCGGGGGGGGGGGGGGTGCAAATTATTTTTCAAGCATTAATTATTTAAATATATTCTAGATTCTATACTAAAAGTAAATTCTCAGGAAAGTATCAAGAAAATGATTTAATATTTAAAATAAAAACACATTTTTTCGGACCAACAGCAATTTCTATAAGTGAAAGAAGAAATGGAAAGTAGGTCAAAGTAGTCACCAAGAAATCTCATGTGAACAAAATTTCTCTATGTTTGTGGGATACATGGCAATGCATTTGTGAAATAGACAAGCACTGTGTAAATATAAGCATGTGTGAAAGACTCATCGTAATCTAGAACAACTTTTTACTCTGTGGCATTTCCAGGTTGAATTGGTCAATGAAGGACACGCTTGATTTGTAGAGCCTATTTACAACGGAACAAAAAATCAACTTCATATAGTGGTAATGGAACAAAGTTCTACTCCATTTAGGGAGACCACAAGGATAAATAAACGGAATTCCCCATCCTTTTCACACTTTCGTAGGCAAGCTGATTAGCGATTTTGTTGGTCATTATGACATGGTTCTGCATCGTTGACGCTATTGTCAAAGGGTAATTAACAGTCAGACATGTAATTCATTAATTGTGTTAATCCTGTAAATGACACATGCTGTTATGTCTTGATTGGGATAAATCAGAGGCTGTTATCATACTATATACAGTCAATTAAGGATCCACAATTTTTACGACGTGTTGATGGGTCGCCTAATGAAAGATAGTGCTGTTTTGGGGCCTAATATTGGTGGTCGCTGGTCACGTAGTACAAAAGTCGCTTAATACAACATGAAATTAGAGGAAAATAGCTCGGGCGGACTTAAAAACGGTCGTTTAGCACAAGAGTCGCTTAAAACACGTGGTCACATGTACAAGATTGACTGTATGTGTAACTTACTTCTTGGAAGCGGTTTCTTCAGATTTGTCCGTCGTGGGGCTCTCACCCCTTGAAATGTATTTTCCTTTTCATCTGAAACATGCGTTGGAATGGAGTTGGATTCAGTTGCTTGGTTTTGTGTGGAAACAGTCGCAGCATCAAGCGAAATGCTTCTCTTCAACGGGGCGGGTTTTTCTAGTTTGATGTTTCTAGGGGCTCGTCTACCAACACCCACGGAACAGATATTTGTATCAGTCATGGCCTCCTGAAATCCAAATACAACGTTATACTTACGATTATTACAAGTTAACCCATTACCACACAATCCCGAATTCTTTACCACACAATCCCGACTTTTAACGACCCCCAAGAAAGAAGCCTTTTGAAAACATTGTGGGAAAAGAAGAAAATGCTGGTTACCAATCTTATTTTTCAGTGACATTTAAAATGTTGCCTGCAAATGCTTGAAATTTGGACTAGTCTTCATTTTTGTCGTGTGGTTACCAATCTTATTTTTCAGTGACATTTAAAATGTTGCCTGCAAATGCTTGAAATCTGGACTAGTCTTCATTTTTGTCGTGTGGTAAAGAGTTAAGTGAATAATGGAACATTTCTAGTAAAGTAAAAATACATGTATTGCATATCTAACCCTTTACTACACAAACCCAAGCTTTCATGCCCCTGAGAAAGAAAGCTTTTGAAAACATTATAAGAAGGACTCGGCAACTTGATTCATATTGATAGATCTGTACGTAATGAGAGTACTTTGCAAAAAAACACTCAATTTGTATACATGCTCAATTCTACTGAACTTCGCACTTTAGAGGAAAACAACTACCCTGCCCCACCCACATTTGCATACCACTATCCCTTGCATTCCACTCAAGA
The DNA here is from genome assembly GCA_945859785.2 of Tridacna gigas. Lineage (NCBI taxonomy): Eukaryota > Metazoa > Mollusca > Bivalvia > Cardiida > Cardiidae > Tridacna > Tridacna gigas. The sequence continues at coordinate 1,854,673 of OX244034.2, read as the reverse complement.
AACTGTCATGCTCAATTCTACTGAACTTCACACTTTAGAGGAAAACAACCATGTAAGAAATGCTATTAAATATACAGCCTTTTCTTTTCATGATGTTTTCTGAAGCCATCAAACAACTGTCTTTGCTAAAAGCCTTACTCAAATGGTTATATACCCTTCTTGATTTCATTACATTAGCCCTCATACCTTGCCCCACCCACATTTGCATACCACTACCGCTTGTGTTCAACTCGAGAAGCTGCTTCAAAATCTAACATGTGACAAGGGACAAAAAAAAATGATGTAGCTAAACGTATGAATAACAAAAATCATGCAGCTTATCCTATCAATCCTTTTGAAACTCGCGGTCCGCAGAAAAAATGCAAAGGACTAGAAGAGAGTATACCTATGTGTAACAGCATAAGTACAACGTTTTCCTTCAGTGCAGTCTAACATATGACTGTCAATCTTAACTCTTCACCAAACGACAAAATTTTAAACTGGTCCAAATTGAAAGGGTTTGCAGACGACAAATGAACTGTAGCATAAATGATGATTTCTGTTATGGATAGGGTAGAAAACATTGTGGGAAAAGGAGAAAATGCTGGTTACCAGCATTTTCTCCTTTTCCCACAATGTTTTCAAAAGGCTTCCTTCACAGGGTCGTTAAAACTCGGGATTTTGTGGTATAGGGATAAACAAAATCAGGTAACATGCTAACAACACTCTATCACTCACTGTTTCAACCCTTTACCAAACGACAAAAATGTAGACTTGTCCAAATTGAAAGCATTTGCAGATAACAGTTTAAATGTGGCCCAACTGATGGAATTTCTCTTTGATAGGGTTGAAAACGTTGTGGGGAAAAAAAGAGAAAATGCTGGTTACCAGCATTTTCTCCTTTTCCCACAATGTTTTTCAAAGAATTCTTCCTCAGCGTCCTTAAAAGTCAGCATTGTGTGGTAAAGAGTTAAGTTGCCCCAATGTGAGGGTAAATAAGAACATGGGAATACAAATTTTTACATTCTTCCTACTAGAGTATTTACAGAAATTAACAGAAATAACTTTTACCAAGCAAAGAAATTTTGAAATGCACCTACTTGACAGACAGCACTTGCAGACGACACATTAAGGGTAGATCACATGATGATTCTATCTTAGATAATTATTATGGGAAAAGGAGAAAATGCAGGTAACCAGTATTTTCTCTTTTTCCCCACAATGTCTTCACAAGAAGTCTGTTGACAGTCCATCTTGACATGGTCTGCCCCGCTTAAGTCTTCACCACACAACAAAATGTCGAAGTATTTGTAGACGACAAGTTTTACTCAAAACATGAAATTTGTCTTCAACAGTGTAGCAAATTATGCAGGAAAGGTTGCCAGCACTTTCTTCTTTTACCACAATGTTTTCAAAGGCCATCTTCCTTGGGGGTCATTGAAAGTCAGGATGGAGTAGTAAAGAGTTAAAACTAACCTAAAATAGGTTTGGAAACAGAGGAGATGTTTTGTAACAGGAGAACTGTACATCACTTCCAGGTACTGGTAGCCAGGGTCTGTATTCACCAATCATTCTTAAAATTACTGGTATTCTCAGCCTTATTCTCCAAAATTTTCCTATTTGAAAGTTACACAACCTCTGATTGGCTAAACCAATTGGTTTAGCCAATCAGAAGTTGTGTTACTTTGAAATTTGGAAAGTCTTTGAGAGTAAGACTAAGAATATTCTAAAGAATGGTTGAATATGGACCTTGTTCATCATTATATATCGTAGGTTGACTTTCAAGCGAATATTTTGAAACTATTTCTGTTGTTTATTTTTCAGATTATTAATTCCACACAATGGTTCCCTTGACAAATGCCACACCAGTCTTTTCAACACTTTGATCTTTTTTACAATTACACCCCTATAAGCAACCGTAAAATTCCATACAGACAATAAAAAACAATGTCAGACTGTTCATATGTTTGCACTAGCAACTACACACATCATACAGATTCTGTCACCAAACTCCACATCAAAACCCACAAAGATTACAATAGTTCTCATCTTTCTCCTCAAATCAGCAACTTTTGAGTGCACTCCTGAAAATATCACCTAGATGACCATCCAAATACAAAATGATTTAGTTACTAACCCTTTATCAAACAATCCCATATTCCGAGGTGGTGGCCTTTTAACCCTTTACCACACAATCCCGAGTTTAAACGACCCTGAGAAAAGATGTTTTTGAGAACACTATGGGAAAAGGAGAAATGCTGGTAACCAGCATTTTCTCCTTTTCCCACAATGTTTTCTACCCTTCCCAAAACAAACTGCTGTTTTTTCAGTCAAGTACATTTTGTCATCTGCAAACACTTTCAATTTGGACAAGTCTAAAATTTCCGCATGTGGTACTTAACTTTTTACCACACAATCCCGACTTTTAACGACCCTGGGAAAGAAACCTTTTGAAAACTGTTACCAGCATTTTCTCCTTTTCCTACAATGTTTTCTACCCTTTCCAAGACTTATTTCAGTTCTTGAGTTGCATTCAATTTGTCGTCTGCAAATGTTTTCAATTTGGACTGGTCTAAAATTTTGTTGTGTGGTACAGAGTTAACCCTTTCCCAAATGACAAATTTTGGACTGGTCCAAATTGAAAGTCTGCAGACGACAATTTTAGATTTGATGCAAATGGCAGAAAGTTCTCAAAAAGGGTAGAAAACACTGTGGGAAAAGGAGAAATTGCTCGTTACGAGCAATTTCTCCTTTTCCCACAGTGTTTTCAAAACACTTGTACTGCAGACACATGAAAACCAGGGCTTGTTTGGGAAAGGGTTAAAGGGTAACCAGTATCTTCTCCTTTTACACCCCAATGTTTACTACCCTATCAAAAAATGAAAATCATCTTTTGAGCCACACTGAATTTGTCATCTGCAAATGCTTTCATTTGGTCTAGTCCTGAATCGTTGTTTTGTAAAGGGTTAAGACTCCAAGTAAAGAATATAAAATATCCTGTGTACACCTTTAGCCAGCAAAATGCATATTGATAATGTGTCAACTTTCAGAGAGTCCGTAAGTCATTGATTGTATAGCTCTTATTGATAAACATTTCATTATCAGTTTATATTTTTGTTTATGTTTGGGATAACAGGTGTAAAATCACGTACCTGACGTACCCGACGTACCCGACGAGATGTCATCATCAGTGTTTACATCATCTCATCATGGTTCATGGTTTTAACCCTTTACCGCACAGTGCCGCCTTTTAACCCTTTACCAGACAACAAAATTTTTGCCTTGTCCAAATTGAGAGCATTTGCAGATGACAATTTCAGTGTGGCTCAGATGGTCCAATTTTCCTTTGATAGGACAGAAAACATTGTGGGAAAAGGAGAAAATGCTGGTTACCACATTTTCTCCTTTTCCCACAATGTTTTCAAAATGCTTCTTTCCGTCAAAAGGCAGCATTGTGCAGTAAAGGGTTAACGCCCCTGGGAAAGAAGCCTTGTGAATACATTGTGGGAAAAGGAGAAAACACTGGTAACCAGCATTTTCTCCTTTTCCCACAATGTTTTCTGCAAAAATTTTGTCGTCTGGTAAAGGGTTAAACGTGTATTCCCAAAAAGCAAAAAATAATATTAACTGTTAATTAAAGGTTTATCATGTTGGAGTTATAAAGCTAGATTTCAGGCAGTTGAATGTTTGTGTTTGTTTATAAATTTATTCAAATCTTTTTTTTTTTAAACTTTCAAGGGAACAAACTTTCTCTGTCACTTATCCCCCCCCACAACACACACATATTTATCCTTCTCCGTGGAAGGTCGAAAATATTTTATTACTAGGGCCATTTTTTTGCACATGTTTCACATCTATGGACTGATCAAAATAAGCCTGTATGTTGTGATTAGATTTTTTTAAATGAGTCATTCTCTGGTAAAAGGGGGCTTAATGCATCTGTGATGCATTATACCATGTACTTTAACCCTTTCCCAAACAACAAATTTTGGACTAGTCCAACTTGAAAGAGTTTGCAGACGACAATTTTGAATTTGATGAAAATGGCAGAAAGTTCTCAAAAAGGGTAGAAAACACTGTGGAAAAAGGAGAAATTGCTCATTATGAGCAATTTCTCCTTTTCCCACAATGTTTTCAAAAGACTTGTACTGCAGACACATGAAAACCAGGGCTTGTTTAGGAAAGGGTTAATTATGGATCTGTGCGATCCATTTTGTCTTACAAACTACAGACTCATGAGGTGGACTGGTCCTTTATCATGCATGAAATTGACCAAAAGCAACTAGTGTTGACCCAGATCAGCCTGCACGGAAAAACAGGCTGACCTAGACGGTGTTTCTGCCAGCTTCAAATTCTTGAGGGTCATTTTTGACCCCTATTCCTTATTTCTGAGGGTCATACAGAAATCTTGAGGGTCACTGTTTAAAATGAATAGAAAGAAATTTGTGACTGGTCAAAAATATAAACATCTTAATACTACAGCCTTGCCTATTTGCTGGCAAATTTCTGCCATCTATCTTTTTAACCCTTTACCAAACAACAAAATTTTAGACTTGTCCAAATTGAAAGCATTTGCAGATGACAAAATTAATGTGACTCAAAAATTGAAATTTGTTTCGAGGATGGTAGAAAAAATTGTGGTTACCAGCATTTTCTTCTTTTCCCACATTGTTTTCAAAAGGCTTCTTTTCCAGGGTCATGAAAACCAGCGACTGTTTGGTAAAGGGTTAAAGATCTCATCTGACAAGACCCAGATATTTGATCATGCATTTGTTGATTTTCTGTTTTTCCACGTTTTCAGGGCGTTTACTTGTGGAAGAGACAGCAAAGAAGTCTTTCCTGTTTTCCTTTTTCTGTTCTTCTGCCTTTCTGTTTTGGAGAACCTCTTAAACAAACAGACCGCACACAGTTAAACGCCGATTAATATGTGTATGTGTTTGGGGGGGGGGGGGGTTAAAATACTACAGTGCTCCAGACAAGATATACATTCACATAACTTACAGATGACGATCTGACGTTACGCACCTTTTTTTTCTTGCAAAATTCCATACTCAATACAGAACAATACAGAATATTTTTCCAGGTACAGATAATATAAGGTATGAATCAGTAAACAGTGAAAGGGAACTTATTCTTTCAGACTAAACATTTGGATTATTTCAGAAATTGCTGAGCCATTCTCCAAATGCTTTCCGTCAAAAAAGAATGTGAAACCAGCTCGGACTGGAATTGGACCTGCATCATGACCTTCGTCAAAATTACAGTACAGGACCAGCAGATAATCATATTGTATACATGTACATTCCAAATGAATAGATCTTATTTTGAAATTATCAGAGAAAACAACAAAACCTTTGACTGGTTTCTATCATTTACCCCTGGAGCCAAATAACCCAACCCAACAGCAAGAATCTTTAAAAACTAAAATCAGAATGGCCAAAACATAAAGCAATTACAAAAGGGACTTACAGAAATTTCAGTATGTAGATGTGTTAATTTTGATCCTTGCCCTGCTATAAGATTATGGAGGAGAACTAAAGCAAGGAAACAACCATACAAATCCAGGTCGCAATGACTGAACAGTTGCTCTGGTTGTAGCTCGATCACATTGATCTACAAATAGCACTAATGTTCAGATTATGAGTTGCATAACTGTTTCTACAAGTCTGCTTTGCATTTCTTCGTATAGTATAAATCATACTCTTACTATGTAAAATAATGTTTTATGGTAATGTTTATATAAAAGCTTAGGAAAGAAATCAAACTTTGATATCGATCAATCTTGTTAACCTGGTACTGATCTGTCTTCACTTTTATCGGCACTGTACCAATGTCATTTAAAAATTATATGGGGCACCAATGAAACAACAAACAAGAGGGCCATGATGACCCTGTATCGCTCCACTGGCTTATAAATATAAACCATAAATACTAAACATTTCAATTCTGAGCCAAATGGTTTCAAAATGAAGACTTACAAAGTTTTCTCTGTAAAAGCCCATGTTAAACTTGAGACCCGCAGGGAAAAGCCATTTTTGATCCCAGAGCGATAATCACTTGAACCCTGGTAGAGGTCCACAAGATAAAGCCACATGCCAAAATAATACAAGTCTATGCTGTATGGTTATAAATAAGGTGATTTTCAAGTTTCATCCATATGAAGCCTCTGTAAAACATAAGACCCCTGATGCAAGGCTAATTTCAAAAAAAAAAAATCAAAAGTGCTCCAGATTTGGTAGCCCTTGGGTTTGCGGTTAGGAGCAAAAGGATTTTTTTAATTTTCACCCTATAAGCACATGTTTATGACCAAATTTGGGAGTTCTTGCCTTATGGCTAGTAACAAGACGGTTTCTGAAGTTTTCACTCCATAAACCCATGTAAAACTTGGTGCAGGGCCAAACTTGATCCTAGGGTTGTAACTTGGGCCCTCTTTGTAGTTGTCCACTAGATAGAGCTATAATTATGCAAAATTTGGTAGCCCTAAGCCTTATGGCTATGTACACCAAGATTTAAAAGTTTTCCCTATATTATAAGCCCATGTTAATCTTGTGAACCTTCGCCCCCCCCCTCCACCCCCGAGGCCAAATTGACCCAAGGACTGTAATTTGGGCACTTTTGGTAGACCCCCACCGGATCAAGCTAAATGCAAAATTTGGTAGCTCTAGGCCTTATGGCTAGGTACTGGAAGATTTCTTAAGTTGTCACTATGTACGCCCATGTAAAACTTGTTACCCCTGCAGCGGGGCCAATTTTGACCCCAGGGTTAAAATTTTGGCCTGCTTGGTAGAGGCCCACTAGATACAGCTACATGCAAAATTTGGTAGCTCTAGGCCTTATGGCTAGGTACAGGAAGATTTTTAAAGTTTTCTCTATATAAGCCTATGTAAAACTTGTGACCCCTGGGGCAGAGCCAATTTTGACCCCAGGGCTATAATTTGAAGAAACATGATAGAGGTCTACTACATAAAGCTACATGCCAAATTTGGAAGCCCTACGCCTTATGGTTTCAGACAAGAAGATTTTTAAAGATTTCCAATATTTTTCAGTTTTGTTGCCATGGCAACCAGAGTTTTTGAAGGAATCAAATTCTTTCAAGAAATTCTGAAGAGGACCATGGCAGGATCATTTCTGTGAAGTTTCATGAAAATTGGATGGGTAGTTTCAGAGAAGAAGATGTTTGAAATAAAAGTTAACGCACGGACGGACGGACGGACGGACGCACGGACGGACGCACGGACGCACGACAGACACCGGGCCATGACATAAGCCCGCTGGCCTTCGGCCAGTGGAGCTAAAAATTGATTTATCATTTCTGAAAAATGAGTTGTACATGCAGATTAACGTGATAGATGTTCTTTTTTTTTTGTTAAAGATCTATTTCAAGTGCATGTATTAAGTCAATTTTCCCTGGTATAAGAAGAATTGCCTTAAAAAATTCAAGCACAAGTTGCAAAGTTTAACACTGCAATAAGAGACCACCTGCTGTAAAAGACAGCTTTATAAGATTTCTCTTGGGAGGTATCTTAAAGCAGCAGTGTTTAGGCCAGGCCGCGCCCTTGCGGGATTGACGCGTCATTTTCTTGTATGGCGCATAAAAATTTACTATAATGGGTCATTTTGGCGCTTCAAGTTTTTGAATAAAGATCGACTTTCTTATTATGGTTACCGTAACAACTCGGACATTCTTGTTTACATTATGCAGACGCTTACTGTGTTGTGGAAAGCACTTTGGCGGGTTAATTGAATTCTTGTAGTAGACTGGTATCCTATCGATTTTCATGGATAGACGCTTTGACGCTGATGGCTTTTACGAAAGCGCCCAGACGATATCGTACCTCGATCATTGAAACATAATCATGGTGTCGTCTGATCAGAAACAGAAATCGATTCTTTCATTCTTTGGGGGTTCAGCGGGTGAATCGGAGCCGAAATGGCCAAAGACCAATGAAGAAACACTCCCAAAATGAACCTATCAAAAATGAAGGCTATTTGTGTAAGTTTCTAGTTTAGTTAATCATTGACCCCCCTCCCACAGAAACTGACCCTTACTTTTGGCTGGTAATGGGCCAAAATGACCCATCAAAATTGCATCCTGGCCTAAACACTGAAGCAGGTTCAACTGTAGGTGAGATGACAGCAATTTCACACAGAATAATGTCAGGCTGTAGACCTGAAACAACTTCAGTGGTAGAAAGTGGATTTGATTTGATTCTGGAGTTACACATTTTGTACAATTTATACTGTATATTGAATAATTCATTCTATGTTACTTTTTAGTTCTGTGTTATGCTACATCAACAATGACGCTTTGTATTAATTCATTGCATCCTTCTTTCAATTTCTGGATCAAAAGCGCAGAAACAGACTTTCAGAAACACTGAAAAGGGGAGGATTTAAATTGAGCATGTATCTGGATGTGAAAGGTCATAGGAAACCATCTTTCCTTTAGAAACATTTATACATTTTTGTTTTTATTAGTTTGTAAATTAATTGCAGCACCACCATTGCAGTACATTCAAATAAGCGGTTCACTCAAATGACGGCGATGTCATTCACTTGATAGTACTCAAGAAAGTTGGATAATGTTGGGTTCGAAAACATATATCCTTAGAAAACAGGTTAATTCTTAATCATCTTAGAGTATACCATATTTTCAAACGTGTATTCTTATTACTCATTAGGAATGCTTAAAGTTATTTTATCGACGACAAGGAATAAACTTAAACTGTAGGCAATCGGACTTCGACTAAAGATTTCTTGGAGCCCGACAGACTAAACCGTTTCGTCTGTTCACTGTTCGTAACATATTTTGAGCATAGAAACACATAGTGTGCACGACAATGTGCGAGTTCGAACGTAAATTTATCCAAAAGTATAAAATCTTACGCCATACCTCTCAGGTTGACTGTTTCAGAGGAAAAGAAGATTGTCGTCTATGGAAACAAAATGTTCAAACCTATCTGCGTTGCATTGCACTTTAAACCAACTTCCCGTAGTTTCTAAGCGGTGTACAGGTCCGTTGTTACACCCAAAAACGATCCCAGTCCAATCAAAATTCACAATTAGAAACCAAAATTCCAACTGCCCGAACGGCCGAAAGGCTTCTATGACACAACATTTCATTTTTTATTGCTCGAATATGAATATAGGCAAAGCCTAAAGGCGAGCAGCGCGACTTTGATGGAAGTAAATCTCCAAATCAAATGCCCGTGAATCGTTGGGGGTAGATCTAGATCTATTGTCTGATTTTTGACTAGCGAAACTAGTCTATACAGGCATCAAGACTGACCTAGATTCAAAGTAAACAAAAAACCCCAATAGTTGCCAAATACTGCCTCAAAGAAAATACTTCTTTCTGTTAGAAATCTTAATTCTGTTATATATGGCAATTTTGACTAAATCTCTACCACTCCAAGGTGAACATGTCGTCTTACAAAGTAATAAGGTGAACAAGATATCATTTATAAGGTACAAGATCTTTGCTTAAATTATGTGACCTATGCAAAGCAGAGAATCACTTCCTACATCCTACACCACTGTAACATTATGAATGAATCTATTAATAGATACACCTAGGTATTAACTTGTAGCAAATGCCGGTGTAATGCAGAGAAATGACCCTCCCCTACAAAATGACCCATGGGTCATTTCACTACGTACAGAAATGACCCCAGAATGTAGAGAAAGGACCCCCCCCCCCTCTTAGAAGTAGTTGCAGCAGCAGCAGCTGTAGTAGTAGTAGTAGTAGTAGTAGTAGAAACATCAGCAGCAACAACAATATTAAGGCAAAAAGGGGGGTAGTAGAAGTATGAGCAGTAGTAGTAGTAATGTAGTAGCAGTAGTATCAGCATCAGCAGCCACAACGTTACAGAGAAAAAGGGGGGTCATCTCTCTACGGGGATCCTTTCTTTTCATGAGGGGGTCATTCTACTACAGCTAGAGGGGGGGGGGTCCTTTCTCTACGGTCTGGGGTCATTTCTCTACGTAGAATAATGACCCGGGTCATTCCTCTACGTGGAGAAATGACCTAAGGGTCATTTTGTAGGGGAGGGTCATTTCTCTGCATTAAACCCGGCTATATCAACCCTCACTGGCCAGAGAACCCTTGTCATTCATTACTTAGATCATTGTGCACAGTTTAACTGTTATGCTAAACTGTTATTCTACGTCTTGAATATTAACCCTTTACCAAACAATTCCATGTTTTAATGACACTGGGGATGAATCCCTTTGAAAATATTGCGGGAAAAGGAGAAAATGCTGATAACCATCATTTTCTCCTTATCTCACATTATCTTCTGCCCCTTTGGAATCACATTTCATCAGTTGAGCCACATTTAATATTTATGGTCTGCAACAGCTTTGAATTTGGACGTGTGTAAAATTTTTGGTTTTGTAAAGCGAGTTAAATAGTTAACTACATCTTGTGCTATTGGATATTGACTAATTGATTGTATGGTGTTTAACGCCGCTTTCAACATTATTTCAGTGATATTGCAGCGGCCAGAGCACCTATCCATGCTTTCCTGGAGTTTCTTTTACCAGCACTACCGCAACTCAATGACCTTTTCGCGGACAGTGTGGATTAAGATCGGACGGCACAGAGCGTGCAGTCTGATTTTGAATCTACACTGTCTGATAAGATTTTTTTTTCCAAATTGTAACTTTGAAATAGCAATATTGGGTGTTTACCATCGGCTTGAAAGTTTCAATTAACATTTTTAGCATTTAAAGGGTTAAACTGGATTACAGTGGATTACAAGAGCTTCGGCAGCTCAGTCGGTAGTGTACAGGACTTGAGAACAGGAGGCTGCTGGTTCGATCTGCAAATTTCTTTCTGAGGATTGATGATAGTCATTGTGACAGGATTCATTTTTCTCTCACATTTCGACGATGGTTATGTGGGAAGCAGCCAGTGGCTTGGAAAGAATATTGTGCGGCGTACTGGTAGAAGAAATTCAAGGAAAGCATGGATATGTGCACTGTCCACCGCTACATAACTGAAATTATGTTAAAAACCATACAAACAATCAATCAAATTTGGTAGTCCGTAAGTACTCTCAGTACCTTGATTATAATGATTGACCCAGAGTCAAAGTAAACAAAAAACCCACAGTTGCCAAATACTGCCTCACAGAAAATACTTCTTTCTGCTAGAAATCTTCGTTCTGTTATATATGACAATTTTGACAAAAACCACTAAATCTCTACCACTCAAATTTGAACATGTCTTCTTACAAATTAATAGACTGTACACGATGTCATTTATAACGTACAAGATCTTTGCTTATATGTAAATTAAGTGACCTATTCAAAGCAGGCTATTAACTTTTATTCCTACACCACTGTAACATTATGAATGAATCTAAAAATAGATACACCTAGGTAACTTGTGGCAAATCCCAGCTGCATTAACCCTCACTGAAGTGGACAGGGAACCCTTATCATTCCTTCAATCATTCATTATTTAGATTTTTGTGTACACTTAAACTGTTATGTGAAACTGTTATTTTACGTCTTGAATATTAACCGTTTACCAAACAATCCCGAGTTTTAATGAAGGACCAACACTTTCTCCTTTTTCCACATTGTTTTCTGCCCTTTTGGAATTAGGTTTCAACAATTCAGCTTCATTTAATTTGTGGTCTGCAACAGTTTTGAATTTCGTTTCAAAGAGTTAAACATTTCACTACATCTTGCGCTATTGGATATTGACTTATTGACTGTATGGTGTTTAACACTGTTTTCAACATTATTTCGGTGATATCATGGCGGCCAGTGCACCTATCCATGCTTTCCTGGAGTTTATTTGTACCAGCACCACCACGACTCTGTGACCTTTTGTGGACAGTGTGGATTAAGATCAGACTGCACAGAAGGTTTCGACGACGGTTATGTGGGAAAGCAGCCAGTGGCTTGGAATTAACATTGTGCGAAGTACTGGTAAAAGAACCTCCGGGAAAGCATGGATAGGTGCACTGGCCACCACTACATAACTGAATAATGTTGAAAATAGGGTTAAACACCACACAATCAATCAATCAAATTCGCTAGTCTTTCAGTACTTTCAGTACTTTGGTTTTTTATATTCTCACAAAAGTTCAAGTATAATTCATCTTGAGCAGAACTAAGCAAGGCACACCACCAGTAAAGTATATAGGCCTAGACAAATGTATACAATAAGTCACGCCACTCCACCCTCCTAAAAAAGAAAAACAGGGGTATTTCCTTAATGGACCAGATAGCCCTTTAAGATATTTTTAGGTTTCATGCCATTTGTTTGTATTGGAGTTTAACATCATTTTAACGGCTTTGGTCATATCAAGGCGGTCATTGCATCTACATAATTATGTGTTTCCTGGCTTTCTTACATGAGTGCTGACACAACTTCCTTTCCAAGCTAATGACCACTTTTCTCTAATGCATCAGAGGTGAAAGGTGAAAAATCACCAGAAAGAAAGTTTGCCCCAATCATGTATTGAAGCCGGAACCACCAGGTAATGAGTCAGACACCCCAACCACTGAGCTACTTGGCCGGGCAGGTTTCATGCAAGAATTACGCATATTAGTATGATGCTGTCATATTTGATAGCATAACAGTAGACAGAGTAACATATTGCCAAGTATATTCACTATTTGAATGCCAAATTTGCCACCTTTCTTTTGCATTTAACCGTCCAGTGTGTTTAGAGGTATTTATCTGTGCTTAACCTCTACACTGTCCGATACGGTATTTTCTTTCCGGTGAAATCTACTTTGAAACCTCAATGTTTGGGCTTTTAGTATTGAATAGGGGTTTGTGTATCATTTATTCAGCAGCTTCAGTGTTAAAGTGCAAATACCAGAACCACATTCTTTAACCCGTATCGCGACCCACCGACCTTTTGCGGACAGCGTAGATCAAGATCAGACTGCACAGAACGTGCAGTCTGATCTTTGATCTACACTGTCCGATAAGGAGATATCTTTCCTCCAAAAATATCTTTGAAACAAGAAAGTGTTTGGCTTCTACCATCTACTATAAAGTTTCATTTCTTTTATTCAGCAGGATAAGGGTTAAAACATGATTAATTTGACCAGGGATTGTACATATACGAGTTCAAACAAATAATTTGAACAAAATATACGGGGACGCGTTTAGGAGACATTTTAACCAATTCGGCGTGGAAATATGCAAACGCTTTAACCAAAAGTAGGACGTTTTGACTCTGTGACGTTTAAGCCAGATACTAATTTACAAATCTGTTTGTACAACCCGGTGCAAAGCATGATAACGGCACCCTGTAACACGATCAATCTTCACAGATTTTATCAATAAAATCTTTTGACAAAGCCAAAACATTGCGTGTGAAAATAGCTTTCAACAGTGGCGATATTGAACTTTTTGCCCTACAAACAGTGCGCATGCGCGAAAAGGAATTCTGGGATCGTATCTCCTAGGCAACGAACGGCGTTGTAAAAGGGTCTATATAGATACATTCCTGATTCGACCAACCATTCCCGATATTTTGGCGATCTGTTCTGTTCTGTTATCTTTACCGCCTTTGTAGGCGAACCCTTGCAGTTTACAAGGTGGACCTATGTGTTGTGCTAAATCCAACTGTTCGTGAATAACACTATTAACACTATTTTACACTATAAACCACCAGACCACCACCAGAAACAACACTGTCGTATAATGTTTTTAAAGGCATTGGGTTAAAAGACTGGTACTAGTATTTTCTCATAATATTATTAACACCAAAACGTTTTCCCATCTAATGTGTCGGAAGCAAATGGAAAGATACAAATTTTGTCGCTCGGAATACAACAAACACATATACCTGCAAAAGTATTGTGTCGATTTTTTTATTCGCCCACAAAATTTTATCCGTTAGGACACAGAAAAATCCACGTTAAGAGTCAATGATCCGATCAAAATCTTACCTCTTCAGTAACGTATCCGATCTTTTGCACTATCATCTAATGCGTTAAACACCTTATTTGTCTAATCTTGGTTGGTTATTTCCGTTTATTTATCGTCGCTACCGGTTGCCCATCTGAGCGACGCCCCCAGAAGACGGTTAGTTGTTACGGGGGATAGTGCAAGGATACAGGTCGAAACTACTGAGAGCTTCGCCTGGTTCTTTAACGTGCTCGGCGTATAGCACCGTCACACGGGACCTCGGTTTTTAATGTCTCATCCGAAAGACTATTAGTAAATTTTAGTTGGCCAGCCGGGGATACGAATCTACAACGCACATCTGCTTTTATTTCATTGCTTGGTCTGCTAATTAGAGTAGAAATTGAGTAAGTTCTCAAAATAGTTGTCTTAATTACTTTGGTGACATTCGCTTGTTCTTTATTTAATTATAGACAGGTCGTTATTTCTAAGGATTTCTTTATCCTATTGTAAGTCAAAATTAATTGGAACCACTCCCGCCTCTCCCGTCTTTTGTTCAGGCACATCAAAGGACCGCCTGCCTATCTTGCACGTGAAGCAAACTTGTACTACATTACGTCATACAATGCACCTGTCCTGAACGCTTCCCCCCATTCGTCCCCTAAACTCTTCACCAAACTACACAATCTAAGACTAGTCCAAATTGAAAGCATTTGCAGACGACAAAATAAATGTAACTCAAATATTAAAATTTATTTTGGGAAGGCTACAAAACATTGTGGGCAAGGGAGAAAATGCTGGTTACCAGCATTTTCTCCTTTTCCCACAATGTTTTTAAAAGGCTTCTTTCTCAGGGTCGTTAAAAGTCGGGATTGTGTGGTAAAGAGTTAACTCTTCACCAAACTACACAATCAAAGCCTCAACCCGACTGAAAGCATTTACAGACGTTAAACTCAATTTTGCTCCAATGATGATTTTTGTTTGTGATAGGGAAGAAAACATTGTTGGAAAAAGAGAAAATGTTGGCTACCAGCATTTTCTCCTTTACCCACAATGTTTTCAGAATCTTTCTCCGTCATGGTCATTAATTCTTTACCAAACAATCTCTTGAAAAGAAGCCATTTGAAAACATTGTGGGAAAAGGAGAAAATGCTGGTAACCAGCATTTTCTCCTTTTCCCACAATGTTTTTTACCCTACCCAAAACGAATTTTAATTTTTAGTCACATATATATTGTCGTCTGCAAATGCTTTCAATTTGGATGAGTTAAAATTTTGTCGTCTGGTAAAGGGTTAAAACTTGGATTGTGTGATAAAGGATGAAGTCTCCACCCTTTTGCATCTACATGTACGGTCATCCTTTGCTTTAACGATCGTAGCTTTTGTAAGCATTAACCCTTTACCACACAATCCCGAAGTTTAGCGACCCCGAGAAAGAAGCCTTTTGAAAACATTGCGGGAAAGAGAGAAGCAGCATTTTCTCCTCTTCTCACAATGTTTTCGACCCTTCCCAAAACGAATTCAATTTTTCAGTCACATTTGTTTTGTCATTTGCAACTGCTTTCAATTTGGACTACTGTAAAATTTTGTTGTCTGGTAAAGGGTTAAGGGAAAAAAATCGCTTTTAAAGAAATGTTTTATTAACCCTTTCCCAAACAAGCCCTGGTTCTCTAGTGTCTGCAGTACGTCTTTTGAAAACATTGTGGGAAAAGGAGAAATTACTCGTTACGAGCAATTTCTCTATTTCCCACAATGTTTTCTACCCTTTTTGAGAACTTCCTGCCATTTTCATCAAATTTAAAATTGTCGTCTGCAAACTCTTTCAATTTGGACCAGTCCAAAATTTGTCATTTGGGAAAGGGTTAAAGGGTATGCAGACAACAATTAATATGTGCCTCAAACGATCAGCTTTGCCTTGGGAAAAAAAATTTAGAAAACATTGTGGGAAAATGAGAAATTGATGGTTCGCCTTATCTCACAGTGTTTTCAAAATCTGTCTTTAAAACTCGGGATTGGTTTGGCAAAGTCTCCCTTGAAAGCATTGTAGGTAAAGGAGAAAAATTGCGGGTAAAAAGCTTTATTTCTAAGCATTTGCAGATGACAATTAAACAAATGATCAGATTTTTCTATGACAAGGACGATAACACTGTGGGAAAAGGAGAAATTTTAAGTAAATAACTTTACTGAAAGCACTTACTGATGACAAATTAAATGTGACTCAATTAATTCGATTTGTCTTTGTAAAATGAAGAAAATATTTCAGGCAAATGAGACAATGCTTGTCTTTGTAATGTTTTTCTTTTCCCACAATGTTTTCAAAGTCCTTCTCTCCCAGGGTAATAAACACTTTACTACTCAATCTCGAGACACTGAGGAGGAAGCATTTTGAAAACATTGTAGGCAAATGAGAAAATGTTGGTAACAAGCATTTTCTCCTTTTCCCACAATGTTTTTATTTTTTCCCTTCCAAAAATAATTCATTTCCTTTGAGTAGAATTAAAGTTGTGTGTAATTACCCTTAACTCTATACCAAACGACAAAATTCTAGACTCGCCCAAATTCAAAGCATTTGCAGACGATAAAATAAATGTTACTCAAAAATTGAAATTTGTTTTCAAAAGAGTAGAAAACATTGTGGGAAAAGGAGAAAATGCTGGTTACCAGCATTTTCTCCTTTTCCCACAATGTTTTCAAAAGGTTTTTCCTGTAGGGTCGTTAAAACCCGGGACTGTGTGGTAAAGGGTTAATTTGAACAAGTCTAAAATTTTGTAGTTTTGCAAAGAGTTAAAACAAATAATTGTTTAGTGAAGCGACAGCCTGTCAAAATCAGCGCCCAGGACAAAATTGTAGGCTCTGGCGGCGGCATAGATCAAAATCAGAAAGCACAGAACGTGCAGTCCGAACTTGGATCTAAACTTTTCGCTTCTTTTAGCTTCATTTTGATTGATTTTAAACTGTTGAAAGACGTCGAGGTCTTTTTTCCCCTTTATCACACAATCCCGAATCTTAACGACCGTTAGGAAAATTGCTTTTGAAAACACAGTGGGAAAAGGAGAATATGGTACCTTTTAAAAACATTGTGGGAGAATGAGAAAATGCTGATAATCAGCATGTTCTCCCTTTTCCACAATATTTTCTACTCCTTCAATTAAAAATCCCATCATTTGTGCCAACTTTAGTTTGTCTAGAACTCCTCGTTTTGGTGAAGAATTAAAAGAAAAATTATCACAAATATACAGGTGCAAAATGACCTGGGTCCGTATTCACCAACCGTTCTTAAGAACGCTTTCAGACTTATTCTTCAAGATTTTCCAAGTTTGAAAGTAACACAACTTCTGATTGGCTAAACCAAATGGTTTAGCCAATCAGAAGGTGTATTACTTTCAAATTTGGAAAATTTTGGAGAACAAGACCAAGAATGTTCTTAAGAATGGTTGGTGAATACGGACCCTGGAAACTGTGAACTCTTAACTTGCTAAATAAGTAATATAAAAGCAGCCTAAGAGTTAGAGATGGAAATGTGAAGACAGGCAATGCTGAAGACAAATTCATAAAGTCAGCGTGATGTAAACAGTTTAAAATTTATCTGTGTTTGGTTTAACGCTGATTTCGACATCAATTCAGTCGCGGCGTCAACTACATTCCTCCATACTTTTTTTCACGTATACTAGTATGTTTTCCAAAGCGCCTGGACACCATGAAACAATGATCAGCGGTGAGAGAAGAATAAATTTAGTCACAATGATAGTCACCAGTCCTCGTAAAGTAGTTCGCCGAGCTGGGAAATCGAACCAGCCCCACCCCTTCCTCAGTGCTGCCCGCCCCGAGACTTCTCTCCCTTTAACACTTAACCAAACGAGGAAATTTTAGACGAAATTGAAAGCATTTCATGATGATTTGTGTCTCTGAGGGTAGAAACATTGTGGGAAAAGGAGCAAATGCTGGCTAACAGCATTTTGTCCTTTTACCACAATGTTTTCAAGGCCCTTCGTTTTCAAGGTTAAAACTCGGGGTTGTGTGGTAAACTCTTTCCCAAAAATAAATTTTAGACCCTTCCAAATTTTAAATATTTGCAGACGACAAATTCAGAATATGTAGACTACAGATGATGTTAAAATATAGGATACGATAGGATAAAAACATTGAGGGGAAAAGGAGAAAATACTTGGTAACCAGCATTTTCTCATTTTCTCATAATGTTTCTAAAAGCCTTCCTGTTCAGGGTCGTTAGAACTCGGGATATTGGCGTATATAGTTAAAAGTTAGGGATCGAAACGATTAGGGGACGAAAATCTGCACCGGGAATAAACCGCATCGGCCCTACGTTTCGAATCTTTCATTTTTTCCCCTTTGAAAAAATAGGAATTGCGAGAGAAACATGTAAGGGGAAATTAGTAGAATGGTATTATATCAATAATAATGTAAGAGTGTTCTCCCTTTGATCATGATTATATCACATGACTTTCCATGACGTCATACTATATTGTCGTCTGATAGCATTCTGGACATAGTGGCAAAGTAAACAACTGTGAAAGACCGAAAAGAATTTATTACAGAATAGAAATGGATCAACCGAGCGACTTTATTACGTTGTCTCTCATTAAACAGACTTTTACAGAAGATTTAGCTTTGCCAAGACTACAATTTTATGAGCTGCGTACGAATCAGGAGCACCGGTGGATTCGACTCGCCACGACGTCAGTTTCAAGAATGAGAATGAAAGATATTAACAGAAAGGTACCTGCACGTGAGTTTTTGTCTAAATATGTCTTCCTTAATATATTTTTTTAACTCTTTAGCACGCAATTTCGAGTTTTGATGATTTTGAGGAAGAGGCCATTTGAAAACATTGTGAGAAAAGGAGAAAATGCTGGTAACCAGCACTTTCTCCTTTTGCCACAACGTTTCCTACCCTGTTAAAGATAAGTTCCACCATTTGATTCGCATCTGAATTGTCGTCGACAAGTGCTTTCAATTTTGACAAGTCTAGATCTACATTTTTTTTTTTGTTTGGGAAACATGCTGCTGTGTGAATTGGTTACCTGCCCTGGTATAGCCATATATCATTAACCCTTTACCAGACGACAAAATTTTAGCCTGGTCCAAATTGAAAGCATTTGCAGACGACAATTTCAATGTGGCTCAAATGGGACAATTTTTCTTTGATAGGCAAGAAAACATTGTGGGAAAAGGAGAAAATGCTGGTTACCAGCATTTTCTCCTTTTCCCACAATGTTTTCAAAAGGCTTCTTTCCCAGGGGCGTCAAAAGGTGGCATTTTGCAGTAATGGGTTAACTCTTTACCAAAAGACAAATGTTTGGACTGGACCAAATTCAAAGCATTTGCAGACAACAAATTAAATGTTGCTAAAATGATGATTTCTGTCTTTGATAAGGTAGAAAACATTGTGGGAAAAGGAGAAAATGCTTGTTACCAGCATTTTCTCCTTTTTCCCACAATGTTTTCAAAAGGCTTTTTGTTCAAGGTCGTTAAAACCCGTGATTGTGTGGTAAAGGGTTAAACATGTAAATATGGCATACAGCCTTTTTCAGCCTTCATCAAATAATCCAGAGTTTTATTGAACCTGAAGACGAACACTTTAGAAAACAATGTGGGAAAAGGAAAAAAATGCTAGTAACCAGCATTTTCCTCCTCTCCCTTAATGTGTTCTAACCTTAAAAAATAGAAATTCCATCATTAGATCCACAAATTGGTTGTCAGCAAATGCTTTCAAAATGAAACAAAGTTTTGATATCAAGTAAAGGGGTAATATACATGGCATCATTGTTATTTCACCTTTTCCCAGTATTTTTTCAAAAGCTTAACGCTGTATTCGACGGGTATGTTGTAACCTTTTGTGTGGCAAAAGGTTACATACCAGCAAAACTGTAGTCGACAAAGACCTTTGATTCTTTACCAGCCAACAAATTGTCACAAGGTCTATGTAGACAAAATTGGCAGATGACAAATGAAACATGGCTTGAATTATGGAAATTGTCTAAGAATGGGTAGAAAACATAGTGGAAACGGGAGAAAATGTTTGTTATCAGCATTTTGTCGTTTTCCTTCACCGACTTCAAATGCTGTCTTTTTCAGGCTTGTAGACAAAATTGGCAGATGACAAATGAAACATGGCTTGAATTATGGAAATTGTCTAAGAATGGGTGGAAAACATAGTGGGAAAGGGAGAAAATGTTTGTTATCAGCATTTTGTCGTTTTCCTTCACAGACTTCAAATGCTGTCTTTTTCAGGCTTGTTGACACTGAGGATTGTTTGATAAATAGTGTTGTGCCAAGGTAGCTGAGTGAGTAGTGTACAAGTTGCTGAATCGATTCCCTGGTTCAGCAAATTTCTGTCCAAGGATTGATGATAGTCACTGCGACAGGATTCATTCCTCTCTCACCTCTGATCATTGCTTTGATAATGGTTGTGCGGGAAAGCAGCCAGTAGCTTGGGAAGAATATTTTGTAATGCAGTGGTAAAAGAAACTCCAGGGAAGCATGGATAGGTGCACTGGCCACTGCTATATAACTGAAATAATGCTGAAAATGGTGTTAAACACGACACAGACAAATTGGTAAATTGTTAACCCTTTAAGTGCCGAATAAACCTATCAGACATTTTCATCCTAGAAATACGACCCTAATAATTGCAGTTTCATTGTTGCTTTTGTCTACAGTGTTTCAGCCAAATGGAAAGTGTAGATAAAAGGTTAGGCTGCATGTTTCATGCAGCCTGATCTTGATCTACATTGGCCACTAAGGCAACTATAGTCATTAAAGGCGCTTTAACCCTTTACCACACAATCCCGACTTTTAATGACCCTGAGAAAGAGGCCTTTTGAAAACATTGTGGGAAAAGGAGAAAATGCTGGTTACCAGCATTTTCTCCTTTTCCCACAATGTTTTCTAACCTATCAATGACAAATTTTATCATTTGGACCACCTTTAATTTGTCATCTGCAAATGCTTTCAATTTGGATCAGTCTAAAATTTTGTCGTTTGGTAAAGAGTTAAGGGTTAACAGTTATAAATAAATGGAAAGGGAAGGTAAACAAGGAAAGTCAGAACATGATTTACACAATCATTGTCTTTAATATTCATCTCGGGTAATAACACAATTTAAAGCCCCAGTAGCAGTCAAAAGTAAACAATGCGGGTATTAAAATGCATTTAAATTTAAACCATACCATTTAAAAGTATGGGAATTCTTGTGAATGTGACAGTCTGCTATTGTATGGTCGGTCCATTTGTTAGTAACTGTTGCTGGCAGAAAAATGAATTTTAAAATTTGGTCAAAATTTGCCAGGTCTTGGTATCTTGTGTTTATTTTTTAACCCAATGAGAGCCATTTCTTCAGTTATCTCCCCTGATTCCTCTCTAGTACTACATTGGTCCTGATAAGGAGATTACTTGGATTTTATCCTTGATTTTCTTGCACTACACAAATATGTTTTTGAGATAATATCTCGGCTAAATCGTGTTAGATTGTTTTACAAATCCATATATATACATTTCTCTGTTGATTGAGAACATAATTTGCTTTAAGTTTACATGGAGACTTTAAATATAATCATAAATCAAATTATTTTTATCGCAACATCCCGAAGGGAATCAAGGATAAAAACAAAGGAATACAGGTAAAAGGACCAATCTGTTATTTGGTTACCTTTAGTCTTTATCTGGTAAGGGAGATAATTTGATTTACAAGAATGGCCCTCATTTAAAATCCATTTTTCTGCCAGTCAATAATACTTGGACTAACCATACAACATCAGATTCTCATCCTGATAACAATTTCCATACCAAAGTGAAAGCAGTTGCAGACAACAAAATAAGTGTGACTGAAAATTTGAAATTTGTTATGGGAAGGATAGAAAACATTTCTGGTTACCAGCATTTTCTCCTTTTCCCACAATGTTTTCAAAAGGTGTTTCCTTTAGGGTCGTTAAAAGTCGGGTTTGTGTGGTAAAGGGTTAAATTGTGTCATTTAAATTCAGATGCATTTTAACACCCACTTTGTGTATACTTTTTGCTGCTACTGGGCCTTTAACTCTTTACCAAATGGCAAAATTTTAGACTGGTCCAAATTAAAAGCATTGGCAGACAACAATATAAATGTGGGTCAAATAATAGAATTTGTCTTTGACAGGTTAGAAAACATTGTTGGAAAAAGGAGAAAATGCTTGGTACCAGCATATTTTCTCCTTTTCCCACAATGTTTTCAAAAGGCTTTTTTCTCAGGGTCGTTAAAAGTCGGGATTGTGTGGTAAAGGGTTTCAGTGAAAGTCCCAAGTATATTCAGTACAGTCGAGCCTCATTTATCCGGACACTTCTGTTCCCTATGAATATTTCCGGATAAGCCGTATTTCCAGATCAACGAACTTGGATTGCCGGCATGCGGATTTCCGGAACAAAAAGTAAAATTTGTACAGAAAATATTCGTTCCCTGATGTTTTTGTCCAGATCTTGAGATTAACGGAATTATGGAGCCTGGATAAATGCGGCTCAACTGTATAATAAAATGGGGTCCTGCGTGCCGCAGTGGTAAAGTGTAGGACTCATAACCTTGGGGCCCTGCGTTTGAGCTTTGCTGGAAGCACTGGATTTTTCATGAGAGTGTCCTTGGGCAAGACACTTCAGAGCCCTTGCCTACCGCTGCTGAAATTCAGGATAAACATAAATATGTGAGCTGTCGACTGGAATAATGTTGAAAGCACTGTAAAACAACATTCAAT
Organism: Tridacna gigas; assembly: GCA_945859785.2. Lineage (NCBI taxonomy): Eukaryota > Metazoa > Mollusca > Bivalvia > Cardiida > Cardiidae > Tridacna > Tridacna gigas. Next base: position 1,832,075 of record OX244034.2, on the reverse strand, counting down.
CAATCAATAGGTTAATGTTAGAAGAAATTACCCAAATTCATTTATCACACAATCCTGTATTTTGACCCCAAAGGAAACAACTTTCAAAAAACCAAGAAAGGTAGGGTTTTTTTGAAAGGAGAACAAAACATTGTGAGAAAAAGAGAAAATTTTGTTTACCAACTTTTTCCTCTTTTCCAACATTTTTTTTATTCAAATGTCGTCCTTTCTCAGGATTGTAAAAATTTGGGATTTTGTGGTAAAGGGTTAAAAGGAAATGGGAGAGGGGTATTGTCAAATACAGAAAGTCCAAATATCAAAATATTGTCAGTGCTTTTGTGGCATTTGTTAAAGACAATGCCACTGTGAGTTCAATACGGTATTCTGAAAATCATGTATTTTACTTTGTGCAGAACTGAAGGAAGTACACCCAAATACACTCAAATTTTCTTAGACAAATAAATGTTTCAATAACACTCAGATATAAAACTGAAAATGGTGTATTAAACTGGATTAGGCCATGGATGGTCGAAATATTTCTTTTTTATTGAAAATAGATTTACCCACTCATAGCATTCTATTGGCACAATAATACTCGCAATCATTGTCTCCTGGGCTTGTTCATTCCAAAACCAATTTGCCCGTCAATTGTTCGTCACTGGGCTAATCAGTCCAACATGATTGCATGCTACTCTAAATTGGATTGTGCATAAATATTTACAGATCAAAATAATTGACTTTCAAGCGAATATTGGATAATGTTTCAATTTTTTTTTCTTTAACTCTTTACCACACAATCCCGACTTTTAACAACCTTTAGAAAAGAGCCTTTTGAAAACATTGTGGGAAAAGGAGAAAATGCTGGTAACCAGCATTTTCTCCTTTTCCCACAATGTTTTCTACCCTTTCTGAAACAATTATTAATTTTGAAGTCACATTTATTTTGTCATCTGCAAATGCTTTCAGTTTCAACCAGTCTAAAATTTTGTTGTGTGGTAAAGAGTTTAAGTATTGATTCCACGCAATGGCTCCCGTGACAAATGCCACACCAGTGCTTTCGGCGCTTTGATTTGTCTAGAGTAAGTGTGTGTCTTAAATTCTGGGTGAAATATGACAATCAGGGTCTGTTTTCACCAACCATTCTTAAGAACATTCTTGGTCTTGTTCTTCAAAATTTTCCAAATTTGAAAGTAACACACCTTCTGATTGGCTAAACCATATGGTTTAGCCAATCAGAAGTTGTGTTACTTTCAAACTTGGAAAATCTTGAAGAATAAGTCTAAGAACGTTCTTCAGAATGGTTGGTGAATACGGACCCAGAACAAATGAATGTGAACCATGCCCTGTGAAACGGGGGTTTGATGCATCTTTACATATAATGGACCAGTTTTACTTAACTCTTTACCATACAATCCCGACTTTTAACAACCCTGAGAAAGAAGCCTTTTGAAACCATTTACCACAATGTTTTCTACACTTCCCAAAACAAATTTCAAATTTTCAGTCAAATTTATTTACAACGTTGCATAACATGGACCAATTTTACTTAACTCTTTACCAGACGACAAAATTTCAGACTGAAATTGAAATTGAAAGCATTTGCAGATGAAAAGCAAATGTGATTGAAAAATTGAAATTTGTTTTGGGAAGGGTAGAAAACATTGTGGGAAGAGGAGAAAATGCTCGTTACCAGCATTTTCTCCTTTTCCCACAAGGTTTTCAAAAGGCGTCTTTCACGGGGTTATTCAAAGTCGGGATTGTGTGGGAAAAAAAGTTAAATATGGGCCATACCACAAGATGGAATGAGGTAGAATGGTCATTTAACATTCAGAAAATTTACCAGTAGCAAAATGTTTTGGCAAAAGGTCAGCAGAATGCACAGGCTGACAAGGGTCGATACTTTTTACAGATAATTAAGTCCCCTTTTCACAGTGCATGGCTAATTTGTGAAGTTATACATAGTGATAAAAATTAATGTTTTCAATGCCATAACCATCACCATAGAAACTGATAAAATTAGAAAAAAATATCACACTTTTGCAATGTGATAAAACCAGATTAAAACTTTGGATGAAAAACACATTGCTGCTTGGTCAGTTGTGAAAATAGAATTAGAAATAATAACATTTATCTCTACCACAGGACCCCAAGTTCAAATGACTTTGCGGAAGAAGCCTTTTGAAAACATTGTGGGGAAAAAGAGAAAATGCTGGTAACCAGCATTTTCTCTTTTTCCCACAATGTTTTCTACCTTATCAAAGACAACTTCCATCATTTGAACGACATTTAAATTGTCTTCTGCAAATGCTGTCAATTTGGACAAGTCTAAAATTATGTTCTTTGGTAAAAAATTTAAAAAACAAATTACACTTTTTGCAACATGATGAAAGTAGATTAAAATTTAGCAAAAACATCGCTGCTTTCTAAGTTGTGAAAATAGATTTCAGAAATAACAATACTGAAGGTTTAAACTCTGTGTCAAATGACAAAATTTTGGACACGGCCAAATTGAAAGCATTTGCAGACTACAAATGAAAAGTAGCTCAAATGACGATTTCTGTCATTGTAAGGGTAGAAAACATTGTGGGAAAATGCTGGTTACCAACATTTTCTCCTTTTGTCCACAATTTTTTCAAAAGTTTTCTTCTTGAGTGTCTTTAACTCTTCACCAGACTACAAAATTTTAGACTGGTCCAAATTGTAAGCATTTGTAGACTACAAAATAAATGTGACTGAAAAATTGATTTGTTTTAGGAAGGGTAGAAAACATTGTGGAAAAGGACCAGACTACAAAATTTTAGCCATGTCCAAATTTAAAGCATTTGCAGAAAACAATTTCAAAGTGGTTCAAGTGGTAGAATATTTCTTTGGTAGGGTAGAAAACATTGTGGGAAAAGGAGAAAATGCTGGTAACCAGCATTTTCTCCTTTTCCCACAATGTTTTCAAACAGCATTTGTTCAGGGTCGTTAAAACCCTTGATTGTGTGGTAAAGAGTTAAATCATGCCATTTAAAGTAGATCTATGGAAAACATTGTGAAGATGACAGTCTGTTATAGTGTCATAGGTCCAAGTGTTAGTCACAGGCAGAAAACTGAATTTTGAAACAAGGCAAAATGTAAACAAAAGATAGCGTGACCTGGCAAATTTTAATCTAGTTATGAAATATGTTTCTTTGTCAGCGAGTAACACTTGGACTGACTGTACAATAACAGATTGTAATCTTCACAACATTTTCCATACTTAAATTTTATGATTTAAATTTGAATGCATATTAAAACCTGCCTTGTTTACTTTTGGCAGCTATTGTTACTTTAAAGTTTTCTTTTTGCCTAAATATCAATACCTCCCTTTAGAACTTTATCACAAAATTGGTTTGCCTGGGTTTGTACAAGATATTTCTGAGCATGCAAATGGCATCCTAAAAATATAGAACATATATTTGACCAGGGTGCCATGACCCTGTCATGAAACATCTAATAAACAATGTTGTAAATTGATTGAAACTTACAACTACATAAATGTACATTGTTATGAAACTTTCATCTTGAAAAATTTTCTTCATCTTTATGGTTTGGACTTTGGCAAATGTTATTTCTTAACACCACTTGAATTGTGTCACAAGATTTTGTTGTGAAGAATAAAACAGCATAACTTCAGCTACCTGACATTGTTACACTCAGGTGTAATAAAGCGGACAGCGACTCCATGTTAGTGAAGTATTGTTCTGCATTTTCTTTTAATTAACCCTTTCCCGCACAATGCCGCCTTTTAACGCCCATGGGAAAGAATCCTTTTGAAAACATTGTGGGAAAAGGAGAAAATACTGGTAACCAGCATTTTCTCCTTTTCCCACAATGTTTTCTACCCTATCAAGAGAAAATTGCACCATTTGAGCCACATTGAAATTGTCGTCTGCAAATGCTTTCAATTTCGCCAAGGCTAAAATTTTGTCGTCTGGTAAAGGGTTAACCCTTTACAAAACAATCCCATGTCTTTACGACCCTGAATAAAAAAGGTTTTGAAAACATTTCTCCTTTTCCCACAATGTTTTCCACTCAATCAGTGAACTCTAGCTCATTGGTAACAATTTCAAATTTGTTGCTTGCAGATACTTTCCATAGGAATAGCTAGGATTAAAATATTTTTACGCACAGAGAGCTGTTTGATGATGTTTACTCAGCTGCATGACGTCACATAAAAATTCACCATTACTTAACCCTTCACCACACAATCCCGAGTTTTAACGACCCCGTGAAAGAATCCACAGTGTTTTCAAAAGACTTGTACTGCAGACACGTGAAAACCAGGGCTTGTTTGGGAAGGGGTTAATATATGTACATGTGTGTATTGTGCGTACTGGGTGCTACGCAATTCCTTTCAATATGGAAGCGTTCAAAATTTGTTGTTTGGGAAAAGCTTAAGAAGAAAGCATGATGCTGAAAATATTCCCATGGGCACAAGCTGGAAATTTGCTAAAAAAATTACAAAAAAAGTTATTTGACATTAAAAAACTGAACCCTATAAAGATTGTTATGTGTAATTATGTTTGTGTGAGTTGAGAAAATACACGTAGCAGAAAATAACTTGTAGATCTATTCAAGATACAATCCTTGTAGAAAGAGAACTTTAAGTTTTGATGTTCAGTTTCACAGTCGATATATTTGAGCACTGTCCTTTGTCTTAAAGACATTGCCATTTTTCTCATGGTAAGATGGCGCTGGACTTTCCTCATCTGATTCGTATCCAAAGTTGTCCTCATAACGACCTTTACGGTTGACCTTCAGTCTTGGTCCCCAGTCTGCTCGCGGCCTGATAGACCTAAGGATCTGAAATCATATCCAGGAAATTTTCGATCTTTAAATCTTTTCCAAACGACAAAATCTTAGATAGCCAAGAACATAGCACCAGCACTAGTCACAGTTTACAGGGAGCAATCATCAACAGTGACTAGCATAAGTTTTAAAGAAATTGTTTTACAATCAAGATAAATGAGCCATGCTCTGGCAAAAGGGGGTTTAGATGATGTATTATACCACACAAATCTTCACGTAATTATGGATCAATAAAAACCATTTTGTCCAGCAGACAACTGAATCTTGACAAAGAATGATAATTGGACATGCAGAAAATTTACTACTGGCAAAAAAGTGTCGACCCATGTAAGCCTGCGCGTACTGATGTCACATGTCAATGCCACTATACAGGCTTACATTTATCATAGAAATTCTGTCCTCTTTTTGCACAAGTACAGGCTCAATTTAGCGTTTATTCTCTAACAGAAATAATTTGCTATTTTAGATGTTATCAATAACATTTAGGATTGCTCAAGTACCTTGTGTTACCTTTGAAAGAACTAGGTCACAGAATATGCAGTTTGATACTGAATCTAGATTGTCCTATATTTTGTGGGTTATCAAGACCAAATAGCCTGAGGTTAGGCATAAATCTAGCACCATAAAAGTTAACTCTTTACCACACAATCCTGATTTTTAACGACCCTGAAACAAAAGGTTTTTGAAAACATTGTGGGAAAAGGAGAAAATGCTGGTAACCAGCATTTTCTCCTTTCCCCACGATGTTTTCTAGCCTATCAAAAAGAGAAATCATCAGTTTAGCAACACTTAATTTGTCGTCTGTATATGCTTTCAATTTGGTTCAGTCTGAAATTTTGTTGTATGGTATAAAGTTAAAACAGTTACAACTTACATTGCCCTTGTTCCTCACTATTTCCACAATGGCACCAACCAGGATCATAGAAACTGGTAACATTGCCAAAATCCAGCCCACAGCCTCCGCCCATGGCTCAAACACATAGGATCCATAATACGCTCCGGTGTAGTTTACGAATGTCATCACCACTATGAACTAGAATACAGTCAGAAAATGTGTCTTAGTAAATGGTGCATAACTGGAGAGCAGAGGAACATTAACCCTTAAGCTGCTAAGCACGATTCACTGGCCTTTTGTGGACAGCATAGATCAACATCAAACTACACAGAACGTACAGTCTGATCTTGGATCTACACTGTCCGATAAGGAGATATTTTTCCTCCAGAAATACCTTTGAAATAAGAAAAAATTGGTTTTTTCCTGTGGGCTTGAAAGTTTTATTTCTTTTATTTAGCAGGATAAGGTTTAACATGCCAGGTTGCATGTTATTGGTCAATTTTTCACGTTCAAGATTTCTTCATGAAAACAATATAGTAATTTTAAAAAAAAGCATAGGACTTTTGCACCATTATTTTTTGTCACCTACAGCTTCACAAGAAATCAAGCTTGTTCAACAGGAGTGGATGGGAGTGCTATATTTTTATTCACTACGGAATTACCAGTATACCCATTTGTTTCTGCATAAACAGTTGTTTATCATAATTGTTTCAGGTCATGCATGATATTTGAACAAATGTTCATAAAACTGAAGGCAAAAAATAGCTTGTAATTTTCCTCAATGACCCATTTTTAATTATATTTGCAAAATAATTACATGTAGTCAATAAATAAATCAGTCCGATGGTACAGGCAGCAAGTCATGTGATTTCCTTTTTCAACTTTGCGCGGGAAAACAAGCGATGACATGATGGAATTCACCATCTTCGCCAAAACCATCATAAAGGCATACTGGTATCTCATCGGGGCTGTGAAGTTTTTTCGGTTTTACAATTCGTGGTGACAATGATGCTATGCATTAGTACTTCCTTATATAGGTTTATGTTTGTTCAGATGAACAAGTATACTGGATGAAAGACTGTGTTGATGAAAGTGCATTCTGTCTTATCATTTTATCAACAGTCATAGGGTTACTTTTGTTATGCGATCATCAAATGGCTGCTTTTATCATGGGCATGTCATCGTTCACATGGTGCATGTGAGAACTGCACACTTATGAAGATCATAGCTCTTTACCAAACGACAAAATTTTAGACTGGTCCAGATTGAAAACATTTGCAGACGACAAATTAAATGTGGCTCAGAAATTGAAATTTGTTTTGAGAATGGTAGAAAACAATGTGGGAAAAGGAGAAAATGCTAGTTACCAGCATTCTCTCCTTTTCCCATAATGTTTACAAAGGGTCGTTAAAACTCAGGATTGTGTGGTAAAGGGTTAGGGTTTAAAAAATTACAACTTTCTGAAATCACAACTTACAATGATGGAACCAGGAGTAACAAAAACCCAGGCTGGCAAATAGTAAAACCACAGCAGGAAGGGTGGACCACCAAACATGAGTTCTATATCAGCTTTGAATCTCCTTATACCTGAAGTAGAATTAGATTGGAAGTTTATTCTTTACCAGACGACAAAAATGTAGACTGGTCCAAATTGAAAGCATTTGCAGACGACAATTGAAATGTGAATCAAATGATGTAAATTGTCTTTGGTAAGGTGGAGAGCATTGTGGGAAAAGGAGAAAATGCTGGTTATCAGCATTTTCTCCTTTTCCCAAAATGTTTTCAAAAGGCTCCTTTGTCAGGGTGGTTAAAATTCAGGACTGTCTGGTAAAGTTTTAATTTTCATCACTGTCAAGTATTATCATGATAATTAGGCCTCCAAGATAAACAGTGCACTCAGCGCTTTGATATTGGAACCTTAAAAATGTGTATTGAAGTGGAACAGATAGTGATTGTGAGTGAGTTGTTTGTACAAGAGTCACATTCATGCTAAATACTTAGCTAAGAGAAGGTGGTTTTATGAGAGTTAGTGTCTTACATGTATGTTTGGAAGCTTTTGCATTCTTTCTGTGGTCATTTTACAAGTCAATTACAAGTCAATGTGGAAACATTAGACAAGGACTGAGTGTCAACAGGACTTTGTGTCCAGAAATGTTAAGATTAGAAAATCTGCGTGAACTGTCCTACATTTGAAATCCTGAACTTCCTAACCAGTTTTCACATTTCATTAGCACATTGAGAAAATTGATGTTTGGTATGTTTGCGCTGTGTGCGCTTTGTGTGCTTTGTGACATGTATTTATGTGCTTGTGACATGTATTTATGTGCTTTGTGAAATACCATGAAATAAATTGTTCAGTTGGATACATCTCATGGTTGTGAAGTAGGGATGAAAAACCATATAAATCCAGAAACCTGACAATCACTAATAAAAGAAGATGATGGCTCAATACGGGTTAAAACCTTACTAGAGAGGTTCTTGCATACTTCTATTTCTTGCTTTTTGGTAATATGTCGTGAAAAATGGTGGATTATAAAGTTTGATAATTCATGGTTATGATCTGTGAAATTAACTGATTTCATAGCAACTAGTATGGAACTTGCTTTAGTGAAACGGTCCCCTTGGGACAATTCATAAGTTTTTGTGTAAGAATTTTCATAACTTTACGATTTATGTAATTTGTAATCCGTTACTTACGTAATTTTGTGAATTTTTCTATATACATATTTCCATAACTCTTCAATTGAAGGCAGAAACAGTAGTTCCTGTGCACTAGTTACCTTGGTAAACAGTGCGTGCCATTCAACTGTGGGGAAATGTGACATAATTTAAGCGCATTTCTCACACTTCGCAAATTATTGCGATGCGTTACAAGGTACGCCATGGGGAAACAACTGTACTGGATTTTTATGAAAGTCCCAACAGAAGCATAAAATAAGTATAATATTTTTTTTTTCGGCGAAAAATCAAAATTCTTTTCATCTCTTGAACATCATCGGTAATATTTTCACTCATGGCTACCCCACTCGTGAAAATATTACCGATGGTGTTCACTAGATGAAACTAATTTCAATCTTTCACACACAAATAAGGAAACAAATATAAACAAATACCCTCAATTTATATAGCTGACAAAAAACAAACACAGCTTTTTCAGTTGATAGGATACAAAAAATCTAGGCAAAAGAAGGATTTGATTTTTATAAGCATTAGAAATTCCAAAAGTATCCAGCTGGCTGGCTGAGACATGGTGTCAACATTTTAACCCTTAGGTTGCTAAGTATGACTCAAGGACCTTTTGCGGATGGTGTAGATCAAGATCAGACTGCACAGAAGCTGCAGTATGATCATGGATTCACACAGTCCAATAAGGAGATAACTTTCCCTCCAAATACATTTGAAATAACAAATTTTGGGGTTTTTTTTTTTACTGTTGGCTTAAAAGTTTGATTTCATGTAATAAGCAGAATAAGGGGTTTATCGGTAGTTACAAGTAGTCACAATTTTAGATTTGTCTTACTTGAAAGCATTTGAAGACAACAATATAAATATGAGCCATGCTCTGGCAAAAGGGGGCTTAATGCAAGTCCATGACACATGATACCATGCAAGCCAGTGTATAAATACGATGCCATGATAGCCACTTCTTTTAGTTACCAACTGAACCATGAGGTAGAATGGTTCTTTGACACTTGAAAAATTGACCAATAGCAAAAAGTTTTGGCCCTGGCCAGCCTGCACGGACTGCGCAGGCTGACCTGGGTCGATAATTTTCGCAGATGCATCAAGCCCCTTTTTTACAGAACACGGTTTATATGTATAAATATGGCTTAGATGATGGAGCCTGTCTTTGAAACCAGCATTTTCTCCTTTCACCATCATTTTTCAAAAAATTTTTTTTCTGGCAAATGAGACAGGTTTTTTAGCTCACCTGAGCACGAAGTGCTAAGGTGAGGTATTGTGATCGGTCGTTGTCCGTCTGTCCGTCTGTCCACAATTCCTTTAAACATCTTCTCCACCTAAACCGCTGGGCCAATCTTGATGAAACTTGGCAAGGATGTTCTTTGGGTGAAGCTCTACCAAAGTTGTTCAAGAGATTGAATTCCACCCAAAACTCTGGTTGCCATGGCAACAGAAAAGAAATAAATAGGAAAATCTTTGAAAATCTTCTCTGATTCTAGAAGGCGTAGAGCTTTGATATTTGGTATGTAGCATCTCCTAGTGGACCTCTACCAAGTTTGTTCATATGATGCCCCTGGGGTCAAAACTGGCCCCGCCCCGGAGGTCACAAGTTCAAACATAGGAACAAAGAAGTAAAACTTTAAAATTCTTCTTCTCTGAAACTGAAAGGCGTGGAGCTTTGATATTTGGCATCTAGCATCTCCTAGTAAACCTCTACCCAGTTTGTTCATATGATGTCCCTGGGGTCAAAACTGGCCCCGCACTGGGGGTCACAAGTTCGAACATAGGAACAAAGAAGAAAAATTTAAATTTCTTCTTCTCTGCAACTGGAAGGCGTGGAGCTTTGATATTTGGCATCTAGCATCACCTAGTAGACCTCTACTAAGTTTGTTCATATGATCCCCCTGGGGTCAAAACTGGCCCCGCCCCGGGGGTCACAAGTTCGAACATAGGAACAAAGAAGGAAAATTCTTCTTCTCTGAAACTGGAAGGCATAGAGCTTTGATATTTGGTATGTAGCATCTCCTAGTGGACCTCTACCAAATTTGTTCATACGATGCCCCTGGTGTCAAAACTGGCCCTGCCCCGGGGGTCACAAGTTTTAACATAGTAACAATGAAGGAAATTTTAAAATTCTTCTTTTCTAAACCTTGAAGGCATAGAGCTTTGTTATTTGGTATGTAGTGAACATGTTCTAAGATTGTTAGCCCACCTGAGCACAACATGTTCAGTCAGTTCGAAATTGGGTCACCTGAGGTCATAAACTAGGTCACTAGGTCAAATTAAAGAAATACCTTGTGGGCACTCTAAAGGCCACATTTATTGCTCAAATGACCTGAAATTTGGTCAGAATGTTTGTCTTGATAAGATCTCGGATGATTTTGGATTTGGGTCACCTGGGATCATAAACTCTGTCACTAGTTCAAATTAAAGTAATACCTTGTGGGCACTCTAGAGGCCACAGTTTTGGCTCAATTGACTTGAAAATTGGTCAGAATGTTTGTCTTGATAAAATCTCACATGAGAATTTGGGTTATGTGGGGTCTTAAATTAGGTCACTAGGTCAAATTAAAGAAATACCTTGTGTGCACTCTAGAGGCCACATTTATTATTCAATTGATTTAAAAATTGGTCAAAATGTTTGTCTTGATGAAATCTAGGATGGCTTCAAAATTGGGTCACCTGGGCTCATAATCTAGGTCACTAGGTCTAATTAAAGAAATACCTTTAGGGCACTCTAGAGGTCACATTTCTTGCTCAATTGACTTGAAAGTTGGTCAGAATGTTTGTCTTGATGAAATATTGGGTGAATTTGAAATTGGGTCAGCTGGGGTCATAAACTAGGTTACTGGATCAAATTTAAGAAACACTTTGTGGGCACTCTAGAGGCCACATTTATTGCTCAATTAACTTGAAAACTGATCAGAATGTTTGTCTTGATAAATTTTTTGATGAGTTCTAAATTGGGTCACGTGGGGTGATAAATTAGGTCACTAGGTCAACTTACGGAAATTCCTTGTGGACGCTCTAGAGGCCACATTTTAAGCTCAATTGACCTGACAATTGGTCAGAAATTGAATTATGCACATTGAGTGAATTTCGCCTATTGACTCAGGTGAGCGATCCAGGGCCATCATGGCCCTCTTGTTTTGTGTGTGTGTTTTAACTGTGGTGTTCATCCTAAATACTGGTAAATGAATTTTCTCAGTCAAATAAGAAAGCCCAAATATTGCAATTTAAAGGCTGTCTTGGCCAAAATATCTAATGATATACTCGTATACTGTAGGTGCAAAATCATACTGCACCTTCTATGCATTTTGAAGCTAAATTTATGCTCTCTGCATTAGTTTTGACATTTTTGTTTTCACGCACGTTCAAAGAGATAAATAGTATTAGCCCTGCTGGTAGTGCTAGTCACTTGGGTGTGTCCTTGGGCAAGGCAGTGCTTAATCGCATCCAAGAACTGGTAAAATGTGGAAAGAAACATAGATAATTGAGCGGTCACCAAGACATTCCTGTAAAAGTATCACAAGTGGCGTAAAACACTGTTCAAAGAAGCAATAAACAATACTTGGAAGTTGTCTTACCATAAAGCCAGCACACAGCAACAAGTTCAAAGAAGCAAAGAATCATGAGATTGTAAGATCCGGAGTACCAATCAAACAAGGTCAACACGTAGATACCTCCCTGAAACAAAAACAGAAATCTCAAAGCGTGAACGGTTTACAAAACAGAAAGACGATTCCTGTTAACCTTGTTGTTCGTACATTTGATCTTTTCAGTGTTGTTGTTTCTTACGATGCCCCCATTTTGTCATTCGTCGGTACTGGTTTAGTTATAGAAGACTAAAACTTTATTGTTCTCCTACTTCCCTTACAGCAAAAGTATAACAGATTTTGACTACTAAACCTTTTACCAAAAATCTTTCCAATTATTTGAGTTCCTTGGGGCTTAAAAGTTCAGGTATAAGGTAATTAGCCATGAAATTTAGGTTTTGTTTTGGCATGGAAACTTCTCTTGGCAAAGCATTGATGAGGATCAGCCTTGCACTAGTCAAACCTAGGAAATACACGAACAAGCGTGCACTTTCAGTGATCCAATTGAAATCCTGTTTAACCCTTTCCCAAACAAGTGCTGGTTTTCACGTGTCTGCAGTACAAGTCTTTTGAAAACACTGTGGGAAAAGGAGAAATTGCTCGTAACGAGCAATTTCTCCTTTTCCCACAGGGTTTTCTACCCGTTTTGAGACCCTTCTGCCATTTCCATCAAATTTAAAATTGTCTTCTGCAAACTTTTTCAATTTGGACCAGTCCAAAATTTGTCGTTTGGGAAAGGGTTAAAGAAAGGTTTGAATTCTAGCTTTCTATCTCAAAATTGCATAAAGATTGAAGCACTTGGAATAATTTCTACACACAAAGAGAGTAAGGTAAGTTGTTGAACAAGACATTTAATGTAATATGATTAACCCATGAAGCACTGAAATAATTAAATGGATCTCTCCAAGAAGGAAAAGCAGCTAAACTGTTGCCATTATGTAACACAGTAGCTGACATGTAGATCCAAGATCAGACGGCATGTTCTGTGCAGTCTGATCTTGATTTACACAGTCTGTATAAGCAATTTAAACTGGTTCAAACTCTTGCTCTCATTTACCTTAATGCATGTGTTTTTTATCGAATGCGGTCAGGTTTGACCGTTGTGTTCAGTCATGATACATCCCCAGTTGAGAGATACACCGAAGGATCAACCATATGTATCATATTTTAGGTGACAGTAGATTTACTGTCAGACCATCGCACATACTTACCCTTGCTGTCATTGGTATCCCAAGTGCAAAGCCCACCATACAACAAATAAAGGTAAACAGGGCCTTGTTCTTTCTGAGCAATGCCGGCCAGATATCTGAGATGCCACTGATTACAGTTTCCATCATCACAAACTGTGGACAAAATATAAGTGTGACCCAAACACTGAAATTTGGCTATGGAAAAGTAAGAAACATTGTTGGAAAAGGAGGAAATGCTGGTTACCAGCATTTTATCTTTTTCCCCACAATATTTTCAAAAGGCTTGTTCATCAGGGTTGTTAAAACTTGGGATGTTGTGGGCTAAAATGTAAAGAATAACATGTACATACACGTATTACAACAACAGTGTTTTTAGTGCTTTGAATTTGTCAGTTATGTACCTTAAAAAAAAAATCAAGATAAACACTAGAAAAGAAAATTAAGCAAGTGTATCGATCGATCAATATTGTTAGGTATAACTCTAACTCGATAAACCTTTCATTATCAGTTTATATTATTGTTTATGTTTGAGTTAACAGGTTTAAAATCACATACCGTTACGGCATAATTTACAAACCAACTCAATAATGTTTATCTTTTCTTGTCACAGTATTTCCAAAAACAAACAATAATATAAGCTACTAACGAAAGGTTTATCGAGTTAGAGTTATACAGGTAAGTAATCATTTTTTATCGGCTATTTATAGAATATACCTTTTGTATAACTTTACTCAAAAGTGGCATGTGGCATCATTATGCAATTATGGACGCATTGCACTTTTGAAACTTTTTGGTATGTTGAATAACTTTTTCCAAAAAGCCGAGCCCGTAACATCAGTGGTATAATGTGCCCAAAATAACTTTATGTGAACAAACACCATATGAGAGGTTTACTATAAACGAGCCATGCTCTGTGAAAAGGGGGTTTAATGCATCTGCGAAAAGTATCACATGGGTCGAAACTTTTTTATCTACATTTCAAAGGACTATTCTACCTTATGAGTCAGTCAGTTGTTTGACAGAGTTTATTTTATTGATCCATAATTATGTGATGTTCTACCTGGTACAAAGCATCACAGAAATGTATTTAACCCCCTTAAGCTAGAGCATGGCTCAAGTAATTTGTGATAATTTGTGCTTGTTGCTGAAATTTGATACATTAGAGCAAGCTGGAATGAAAAATTTTATAGATCTTCACGAGTAACTTTTATTTTTGCCACATGTTTCACCCTTGTTCTGGACAGGGGTCGTAAATTGAACGGTTTATATAGGCTCCCTGGTCTGCAAGATAAAAGACGTTTGTTTTCAGATGTCAGTGCATTCATTAATTGTACCTCTGAACGAAACGACAAAATTTTTGACATTTTTAAATTTAAAGTTTTTGCATACGACAAATGTAGCTGAAATAATTGTATATATTTTTTAAAAGGTTAGAAAGCATTGTTGCAGAAGGAGAAAATGCTGGTTACCAACATATTCTCCTTTACCTCACTATGTTTGCAAAAGGCTCCTTTAGATCATTCTAATGTATCATGCACATTGCGCTGTTGTGAATCTTACCATGGTTTGCTGCGTTCATATACAGGGCGTTTCATAATACATTTATATGTTACACTTTCAAATATGCCTAAGGTATATTGTTTATAGGGGTATTCAATAAAATTTTTACCATGTTGATAACTTTATGAATACATTTTCTATGACAGTATCTAAGGTAAAATTAACAATAAAGGCGGCTAGCACCTTTCAAAACATACATCGATTTACATGAAATTTTCAAAATGACGTCCATTTTGACGTTGCGGGGCATTGGGTCTCTTCATTAAGTTCGCTTTCAATGATCTGGGTCAGTATTCACCAACCATTCTTAAGAACATTCTTGGTCTTGTTCTTCAAAATTTTCCAAATTTGAAAATAACACACCTTCTGATTGGCTAAACCATATGGTTTAGCCAATCAGAAGTTGTGTTACTCTCAAACTTAGAAAACCTTGAAGAATAAGTCTAAGAACGTTCTTTAGAATGGTTGGTGAATACGGACCCTGGTTGTGACCAGTCTCATCTCTGGAACTGTCTGTTGATGCCTTAAGCTCATCTGTTCTCTGGGACTGGACTTTTTGCACATTGTATATCGGATGCTTTTGAACAGTGTGAGTTGTGTCACTGAGCCTTTCCTCTTGAAGACAGTAAAGAAGATGCTGCAACAATTACAGAGGAGGATATTTGAAGATTTTCCCTTGAAGCAGGAGTTTATGCCAGTACTTTGTGGTCAAGTATAAAGCACTAGAGGAAATACGGTTTCAGCAAGATGGTGCAGTACCAAACGCTGTCCAGAGCATTTTAATAAAATGGTCTGAAAGCAAGTTTGATTCAAGGATGATCTTGAAAACCCTCATTCCCCGGACGCAAGGCAATTGGACGTGTTCTGTGAGGTTTTTCTACGGACAATGTGCATAAAGTCCAGCCTCTGACAATAGATGAGCTAAAGGTAAAAAAAGTTACAGAGATGAGAATGATCACAAACAAGACATGCAGATCGATGAAGAGAGAGAATGCCCTATGACGTTAAAATGTCTGTCATTTTGAACATATGAGGTGAATCAATGCATGTTTTGAAATGCTCTCGTTGTCTTCATTATGCAGTGTTACATTAAATACTGTGCACGTCCAGAGCTCCAGACAGAGGGACCGATTTTGATTTCAAAACTGAAAATTACTCTCCACTAAACCCTATGTTAGGGGTACTGGATGAGACGATTCTAATGAGTGCCCAAAACATAGGGTTTGGAAGAGAAATAATGAATTTAAAATACTATCAATCCTTCTTATCTGGAGGTCTGTTTGTCATAAATCTGTTCTCTTAAACTTGATATGATGTTTATTGTTTTACCTCTGTTAGAATATAATTATCTTAAGCATTTTGAAAGTGTAACATATATTATGCAACACGCTGTATATTCTGGGCTTACTATCATAGGCAGGTAACAATGAGTTAGATTTTCAGTTCTTCCCAATATTCTTTTGATAATTTAGTCAATATCACTGCTACAAAATCAATTTTTCTGTCGCTACCGCACGTAGATTAAACTTTATTCATATGGAAAAGCAGCCATTGGCTTGGAAAGATTATTGTGCATTGAGCTAGTTGAATCAATTGCTGGACCACACAGATCACTTAGATAGACATGTGTTCTAACTGCCGGTATATAACAATGAAAAATATCAACATCTGTTGAACAACTGTTGCAAACCCCGAACAAAGTTTCAGGATGTATCAATGGCTGACTATACTAATAAATTGGTATCATTGTGACAAGAAGACTAGACATCCGTGAAATTCTGTTGAAGCTATGTAAAACATTCAAACATTCTTAAATATCGGAATAAGGAATCAGGGATGCTTGTGTATTACCTGTGAGTCCAGACCAATCGTCAAGATCATGAAGAAGAACAAGAAGGCCCATAACGAGTTCACGGGAAGTCGGGCGATGCCCTCAGGATAGGCAACGAATGCTAGACCCGGACCTAGATAAAAACAATTATACATTAGGTGCACTTTCGGCACAAAAGCGGAAGCAGTAGATAAGCTATACAATGTGTTATATGGTGGGCTTTGCAATCAGATAATCAGTGAGAGCAAATGTAGGCCTATAATGAGCCATGCTATGGCAGAAGCGAGTTTAATTCATCTCCATTATGCATTTTACCAAGCAGGTCATCACATACATCTTGGCCCGTATTCACCAACCATCCTTAAGAATATTCTTAGTCTTATTCTCCAAGATTGTCCAAATTTGAAAGTAAAACAACTTCTGATTGGCTAAACCAACTGGTTTAGCCAATCAGAAGTTGTGTTACTTTCAAATCCAGAAAATGATGGAGAATAAGACTGAGAATGTTCTTAAGAATGGTTGGTGAATACGGTCCCTTGTTCCATAAAATCAGTTTTGTTTAGTAAACAAGTGAACCACGACGAAGACTGTCCTTTGACATACGGGAAACTGACCATTAGCAAAATCTAAACGCAGGACTGCAAAGCTGACAATGGTTGATACTTTTTGGAGATGCATTAAACCCCTTCTTCACAGAGCATTGCTGGTATAAACAGGCAGGTGGCGTTATTAGGGGCCCATCTGGCTTATCGGACCATCAACCACGCTAGCATCCATTCTAAATTAAATTCAGAATTAGGAAGTAACCCAAATCCGGATTGTTTAGCCAAAATTGTTTTACTTTGAAATGTAGAAAATTCTTTTATTATAGACCTGAAAACTTTTCGGCTCGCATATTTGCGTCGTACGCGGATAAAATAACACACACGACAGAAAAAAAATTCCGTATCTACACACTGTGAAAAACGGTTCCAAATATGGTATGATGACGTACCTCACGCGCGGAAAACGTGCCTATTGATCCGCGATTTGATTGGTCAAAAACTTACTCTATAATATTCATCCGCCATTCATAAAAACGAAGTTACTGGCCACTTTACCATTATTTCTTTTATTCCGTTTACCTTTATCGAATAAAATGTCAATAATTGCAAAATTTTGTCTCTGAAAAGTGGTAGGTATATAGTAAAAGGATTATTATGTCGTAGTAACTTTCCTGATGCTTGTATTTACTTCTCGCTGCTTAAGAAAATTTTTACATCTCGCTCGAACTTCGGTCTCGCGCAATATCGAATTTTCTCACGCTGCTCGAATTAAATAGGCCTACAAGTACCAGGAAAGTTACAACAGCTAATGTTGAACTGTAAACATTGGATCCTTTACGTCATAGGCTAGCTTTAGACCCACCAGCCAAAGTGTTCAGATGACTGAATTGGTAAACTGTTGGAACAAATTATGGCATTTTGTAATTCCGCAACAAGGGAGTGTTCCTTTTCAGTAAGTGCCTTTAACCCTTTACCAAAACAATCCAGAGTTTAAAGAAACCGAGAGGGAGAAGCCTTTTGAAAACAGTGTTGGAAAAGGAAAAAATGCTGGTTACTAAAATGTTTTCTTTTACCATCCAGGACAAATACCTTCATTTTAGCCTCTTGCGATTTGTCGTCTGCGGGTGCTTTCAAAATAGGTGAGTCCAAAAATTTTCGCCTGGTAAAGAATTAAGGCAAGGGAAAAGGTGTGCCTATGCAGTACTTAATTAGTAAAGTTCCTTGGACTGCTTACACCAGCTATCCTATGTAACTCTTTCACAAACGGTAATAGTTTAGACTTATTGAAACTTAAAGCATTTTCAGACTACAAAATAAATATGCAACACAAACTGATATTTGTTCATGAAAGGGTTGGTTACCAGCATTTTCTCCTTTTTCCACAATGTTTTTGAAAGTCTTCTTCTTTAGGGTCGTTAAAACACGGGATTGTGTGGTTAATGGTTAATTCTAAAATGCATGACTTGCCATGAGATGTCTAGGTTTACGATTCAGAATTAGCTCAATTTCTGCAAAGGTTGGTAAATACGATTCCTAGACTTACCGCTGTCTGCCACATCTTCCACTGCCTGGTTGGTGTTATTGGCCATAAAGCCAAGTAGAGAGAAAATAACGAATCCAGCGAATATACTCGTGCAACAGTTGGTGAAGGCGACAATCACAGAATCTCTGGAATTTGTTCAACATAATTTAAGTCCATAGAATAGTTGGAAGAAATTCTTTACGCTATTGTATGATAATTGAATAATCCTACAATACTATATCTAGCTCATTGAAAGAATATTTGGAATCTGGAAGGATTGCAAATAGGGATGTCAGGAAAAGGACTGCAAATAGGGATGTCACTATAAGGATTGCAAATAGGGATGTCAGGAAAAGGACTGCAAATAGGGATGTCACTATAGAAATTGCAAATAGGGATGTCAGGAGAAGGATTGCAAATAGGGATGTCACTATAGGGATTGCAAATAGGGATGTCAGGAGAAGAAAACAGATGATTCATTACACTACAGAAGATCTCAAAGAATCTGGATGCATAGCAGGTAGTTAACCCTTTCCCAAACGACAAATTTTGGACTAGTCCAAATTGAAAGAGTTTGCAGACGACAATTTTTCATTTAATGAAAATAGCAGAAAGTTATCAAAAAGGGTAGAAAACACTGTGGGAAAAGGAGAAATTGCTCGTTATGAGCAATTTCTCCTTTTCCCCACAATGTTTTCAAAAGACTTGTACTGCAGACACGTGAAAACCAGGGCTTGTTTGGGAAAGGGTTAATGATGCATTCTATCGCCGGATTATCAAAACGTTCCTATTGTCTAGAAATGTTGACCAGTGAAATGATACAATCATCGTAACTTGTTAACTAGAGGCCCTTGAGGGCCTGAATCGCTCAACTGACAGTGATTTTGCTTATTTACTAGCATACATCATCATGTAGGCACGGTAAATTGAACAAATAGTGAAATAATTGAAGTATAATTTCTTAAAACCAATTGTTTGGAATCCAACCAAATTTGAGAAGGTTTCAGTACTCACTGTATTTAGCAATTCCTGTAAGTTTCAAAGAAATGTGACCAATAATGTGGACTGTGTTGAGTAAACAAGACTAAGTCATCAAATGGCTGCTTTTCCTAAACTGATGGCCGTATTTCCTTCATTTTTATAGGGATTCATACAAATGAACTGTGCAAGTTTCAAAGGAATTGGATAAAAATGCAGACTTTGTCGCGTAGACAAGAAATGTCAGCTTTCAACTTTGAATGGCTAAGTTTTCCTTACTGATAATCAGATGCTTTTTCAAAATCTATGGGGTTAAAGCTATTGAAGACATAAAGCAATTGTGCAAGTTTCATGAAAATCCGACGACAAATGCAGACTTCATTGCGTAAACAAGAAATGTAAATTTTTAACTTTAAATGACTACTATTCCCTTACTAATTGTCAGATTTTTCTCAAATTCAGTAAGGTTCAAGCTATTGATGAAATAGGCAAACCGTGCAAGTTTCGGGAAAATTGGACCTCAAATGCGGACTTCATCGCGTAAACAAGAAAAAGACTAACTGACGGACAGACGAACGGAAA
The DNA here is from genome assembly GCA_945859785.2 of Tridacna gigas. NCBI lineage: Eukaryota > Metazoa > Mollusca > Bivalvia > Cardiida > Cardiidae > Tridacna > Tridacna gigas. The sequence goes on along the minus strand of OX244034.2, from coordinate 1,811,942 downwards.
TACGGACGACGGAAACTAAACCATGACATAAGCTCTGCTTGCTTTCAGTCAGTAGAGCTAAAAATCAAATACAAAATATGAGTGGTTAGCTTTATCATGTGCATTTGATGTCTAGATATAGAAACCATGAGTTTAAAAAAATAATAAGTTCATGTACTTAAAAATCCATGTATGAATGCGTCCTGATGTAGCATGCACAAACTAACTTTCAAACGCTGGGTCATTTTCACGATGATTTTGCTTTTGTTTATAAATACCAATGTCTAAGTATAACACAATCGTCATAATTAGTAAAGTCTCTGATACAAAATGTAACCAGTTAGCTCTATCACTTGATTTCGAAGCCTAAATACAGATTCTAGAAAAGACACAATTCTGATGAGTAGCTGAAAATGTTTTTTTTTTTTTCGTAGAAGAATACTGCTTTTCAAATTGGAATTCGATCTATGACTAGATTCTTATCAACAAAAGTTTTAGACAAGTCCAAACTCAACGCATTTACAGACCATAAATCAAAAGTGGGTCAAATGCTGGAATCCATCTTTGATGGGACAAAAAAAAAAAGGAGTTTTTAACAGCATTTTCTCGTTTTCGCACAATGTTTTATAAAGCTTTCTTTCACAGCGTCACACAACACGGATGTTTTCTTGATTACATACATCATATTATTGGGAAAAAGAAACGCAATTAGAATCCACAGCTTACCTCCAGCAGTTGTTGTTGAACTTGTTGAAACTCGACATACATATCAGACTGCCAAAGGCTGGTCCGAGTGAGTAAAAGATCTGTGTGGCAGCGTCGGACCAAACCTGTAGATGGTTAATCGGAGATGGTCAACGTGTTAATCCCTGGAGCGCTAATTAATGAAGCGGACCTTTTCAAGTGAGAAAAACAGCCATAACATTTCTACCTCAAGGTTATTTATCCAGATTATGTATAAAAGTAACAGACAGTGTGGATTAAGGATCAGACTGCACGTTCTGTGCAGTCTGATATTTAATCCACAATGTCCGTGAGGGCAACTTAAGCAATTTCCGGTGCCATAAGGGTTTAGGTCGGAGGGAATAAATACCGTTGGACTGTGCATCGTTGCCTGAAGGTCATTTAAGAAATATGAGCAATGCAGTGGTTAAATATTGTAAACTATACAAAAGGATGTTGCGAGGGTTTGAAAGTCTTAAACTAAATTGAGCCATACTCTGGCAAAAGGAGGCTTAATGCATCTCCGTAATGCATCATACCAAGCAGGAACCTCACTTAACTAGGGATAAAAAATCCAGTATATCTAACAACAGACTGTATCATAAGGTAGACTGGTCCTTTAACCCTTTCCCAAACAACAAATTTTGGATTGGTCCAAATTGAAAGAGTTTGCAGACGACAATTTTAAATTTGATGAAAATGGCAGAAAGTTATCAAAAAGGGTAGAAAACACTGTGGGAAAAGGAGAAATTGCTCGTAATGAGCAATTTCTCGTTTTCCCACAGTATTTTCAGAAGACTTGTACTGCAGACATGTGAAAACCAGGGCTTGTTTGGGAAAGGGTTAACATGCAGAAAATTGCCCAATAGCGAAAAGTTTCGGTCCAGGTCAGCCTGCGCGGACTAGGCAGTCTGCCCTGGGTCGATACTTTTCGCAGATGCATTAAGCCCCCTTTTTACAGAGCATGGCTCAATTATTTGTTGACAATAGGATGAAACATTGCCTGCATAAGAAATAAAATGTCTCACATTCTTCCATTACTGACTATAGAACTTTCCGGTTGTTTTTACAACGCCTAGAAAGAAGGCTTTCGAAACAATTGCAGAAAAAGGAAAATGAGCTGGCAGCCACTTTTATTTCCTTTTCCCACATTGCTTTCAATCCCTTTAAATAAAAAACCCATCAATAAAGGCGCATTTAATTGTCGTCTGCAAATGGTTTCGATTTAGACAAGACTAGCATTTTATACTCTCTCGTTCTTTTCCAGAGCTCCAGACAGAGGGAGTAATTTTGATTTCAAAATTGAAAATATTAATAACTCTCCGCTAAACCCTATGTTGTGGGTACTCATTAGATCCGTCTCATCGAGACAATTCTAATGAGTACCCACAACATAGGGTTTGGAAGAGAAATAATGGATTTAGAATACCATCACTCCCTCTTATCTGGAGCTCTGCTTTTCATTTGAGTTTTAAATACTTATGCTTTAACAATACAATACATACATACAAGTACATAAGGTACAGACATCTTACAAAGGTCGACAGTTTGCAAATCATGTGATTCAAGACATGCCACATTCAAAATATTTTCATCAGATATTTGGTGAGGGGCGGAAGAGGAAATGGTTGCAGACAATAATGATACAAAGAATACTTGAGCATTTTACTTGATTATAAGGTTCTTCTTAATTTATGTCTGGAATGTATATATTTTGAAAGGTTTATTGTCTTTTTTTTTTTTTTTTTTTATTTGGACAGCATTAACAAATAGACCTCGCCCAAAGATGACAGTATTTTCCGCTAGGATATCTTTTGACGTGTTTTATTGTACTTTAAGGAAACTAATAAAATATGTTTCTTATTTTCGATCTTCTGATAAAAACTTAACCCTTAGGCAGCTAAGCACTGCCCTTTTTGCCCTGACTCACTGACCTTTTGCGGACAATGTAGATCAAGATCAGATTGTACAGAACATGTAGCCTGATCTTGGATCTTCATCGTCTGATAAGGAGATATTTTGGCGCAAAACGTTCTTTTGAAAAAGCATTATTCGAGGTTTCACTATCGGCTTGAAGGTTTCATTTAACCCTTTCCCAAACAAGCCCTGGTTTTCACGTGTCTGCAGTACAAGTCTTTTGAAAACACTGTGGGAAAAGGAGAAATTGCTCGTAACGAGCAATTTCTCCTTTTCCCACAGTGTTTTCTACCCTTTTTGAGACCTTTCTGCCAGTTTCATCAAATTTAAAACTGTCGTCTGCAAACTCTTTCAATTTGGACCAGTCCAAAATTTGTCGTTTGGGAAAGGGTTAACTTGTCTAGCAGGATATGGGTTAAGAATGGCAAGACGAGATTTGATTTGATGACAGACCTTGGCATCCTTTAACCGTTCCCAGTCTGGAATGATGTAAAACTCGACGCCTTCTTTATACCCCTCCAGGGTCAGTCCACGGATCAAAAGTACGACTAGAAGCACGTACGGAAATGTGGCCGTGAAGTAGACGATCTGTTGGAAAAATCAATCAATCAAATATTGACATAATAATAATAGTGATTTGCTTTAATGAGTTGTACAGTTTAAATTTCCATTATAGTTTATATTATTATGCTGAATTGGTGATGGTAGCCTAACAGAGAGAGAGAGAGAGAGAGATGTGGGAAACAACAAGAAAAATTATAACGACGACAACAACAGCAACAATAATTATAATAACGATAATAAAAATGACTTGTATCATTAAATTGTACCTTTTAATTTACCATTATAGTTTATTTTGACATTTTTCTGAATTTTTGACATAGGCAAAACAGAGAAAAAAGACAGAGAGAGAGAGAGAGAGAGAGGTGTGTGGGCAAATTACAAGAATAAGAATAATAACAACAACAACATCAATAATAAATAGAGGATATTTGTTTTTTTTCGGTGAAAGATCGAAATTAATTTCATCGAGTGAACATCATCGGTAATATTTTCACGAGTGGCGCACGTGAAAATATTACCGATGATGTTCACTCGATGAAATAAATTTCGATCTTTCACCGAAAAAAACAAATATTCTATTTATTTCATGCTTCTAACGCCGTTTTTTTGGTCGAGACTTCCATAAAAAAAATGAAATCGGTATTATCACTGGTCGTACCCGTGTAATATCGAAAAATATTTTCACCGCTATTTCTCGATATCCTACCGGAAAGCATGAAATAATAATGGTAATGTAAGAGACTTGTCTCATTAAGCTGTACATTTTAATTCACCATTATAGTTTATTATGATATTATTCTGAACCGCTGACAATGGCAAAACGAGAGAGAGACAGACAGAGAGAGAGAGAGAGTTAAGGTTAGGGCTTGCGCCTTTTGAGAGTGACAGTTTCTGATTCAGGATCTGTGGAAGGAATTTCTAAAATCTGAATAACTAATGTAGGCCTAAATCATACACTGTTGGTTTTATTAGGGCCTGACTTTCGAAGAATTAATAAAGTATTACGTAAATATCTCCTTTCTTTGTACGAGGTTGCAGGCTTTTGTCATGATGTTTCTCACTGGGATTGCTATTGACACGAAAATTGAAGTTATTGTTGCCAGTCTGTGTTCCTAAATTACGTTTCGGTCTATCATTGGACAGGCCCGTTCAAATATTCCTACCAGAAAGATGCCAAATCTTAACTATCGAAGCCACAGAGAATTAGGCATAACTCAGAAAAAGTGATTTCTGGTAATAAGTGACTTCAATCTCATGAGAAGCGATAATACTGCAAAAGTAACTGCTTGAAATTTAGTAAGAACTTACCCGTCCGGAAGATTTTATTCCTTTCATCAGACAGAAGAAGATCAGAATCCACGTAAACAGGAGACACAAAATGTTCTTCAGGTTGATACCGCCGATATCTCCGATCCCATCCGCATCTTGCAGTCTCAGTACAAACCGGCTGTAAAATAGATGGTTTACGCGAATTACAATGTAATCTCAAAGCAAACCGGCTGTAAAATAGTTTACATGAATAACTGTGTGGTCTCAGTAAAACCGACTGTAAAAGAGATAGTTTACATAAATAACCGTGAAGTCCCAGAATACACTTTAGAATAGATCGTCTAGATAAATGATCATGATGTCTCACTACATACTGGCTGTAAAATAGATGATAAAGACTAGTTCATCCTGTGGTAGCAGAACAAACCAGCTGTAAAACAAATTGGCTACATAAATAATGTAGTCTCAGAGCATACCGGCTGTAAAATAGCTTGTATAGATAAGCAATCGTGTAGTCTTAGAACATACCTGCTGTAAAATAAATAGTAAAGATAATCATGTAGCCTCAGTAAATACTGTTTGTAAAAAAGATAATATAGATATGTGATCATGATGGCGCAGTACATACTAGCTTTGAAATAAACAGTTCTAATAAATAAACATGTTGTTTCACTACGCTTCCGCTATAAAATAAACGGTTTAGTTAAATAATCATGTACAGTCTCAGAATATACCAGATGTTAAATACAGTATATTTAGGCAATCATGTCGTCTAAGTATAAACATGCTCTAAGATATATCGTATAGATAAACAGTCATGTAGTCGCAGTACATACCGACTGCAAAATAGATAGTTTAGATAAACAAGCTTGTAGTCTCAGCACATACAGGTGTAAAATCGAAAGTACAGATAAACAATCATGTAGTCTCAAGACATACCGCCTGAAAAGTAGATAGTAAGATAAACAATCATGTAGTTGCATTACATACCGGCTGTAAAATAAATAGTACAAATTTACTTACTATAAATAAACAATCATGTAGTCTCAGAACATACAGGTGTAAAATCGAAAGTATAGATAAACAATCATGTAGTATAAGAACATACAGGTGTAAAATCGAAAGTATAGATGGACGATCATGTAGTCTCAGGCCATACCGGCTGTAAAATAGATAGTATAGATAAGCAGTCATGTAGTCTCTGAACATACAGGTGTAAAATCGAAAGTATAGATAAACAATCATGTAGTATAAGAACATACAGGTGTAAAATCGAAAGTATAGATAGACGATCATGTAGTCTCAGGCCATACCGGCTGTAAAATAGATAGTATAGATAAGCAGTCATGTAGTCTCAGAACATACAGGTGTAAAATCGAAAGTATAGATAAACAATCATGTAGTATAAGAACATACAGGTGTAAAATCGAAAGTATAGCAAAACAATCATGTAGATTCAGTTTTTTTTTTTTTTTTTTTTTTTGCATTGGAATTTAACGCAATTTTAACAGCTCAAGTCATATCATGGCGGTTTGTTACGCACTCATATGTTTTCTGGCTTTCTCACACCAGTACTGACACAACTTTCTTTCTAAAGCCACTAACTACTTTTCTCACATGCATCAGAGGTGAAAGTCGAAAAATCGCCAGAAAGAAAGTTTGCCTCAATCGGGTATCGAACTCGCAACCACCAGGTCACGCTAACCACTGAGCTACCCGGGCGGGCTGTAGTCTCAGTACATACTAGTTGTAAAATACATATAATAGATAAACAATCATGCAGTCTCAGTACATACCCACTGTTAAATAGATAGTATAGATGTACTGATATCGCCGATAAAATAGGCAGTTTCGGTAAATAATCATGTTGTCTCATTACATACTGGCTGTAAAATAGATAGTTTAGATAAACAATCATGTAGTCTCAGAACATACCGGCTGTAAATCAGATATTATAGATAAACAGTCACGTAGTTTCAGTAAAACCTGCTGTAAAATAAAGAGTATGGATAAACAATCATGTAGTCTCATAACATACCTACTATAAAATATAGATACTTTAGATGAACAATCTTGTAGATTCACTACAACCTGGATCCGTATTCACCAACCATTCTTAAGAACGTTCCTAGTCTTATTCTTCAAAATTTTCTACATTTGAAAGTAACACAACTTCTGAGTGGCTAAACCAAATGGTTTAGCCAATCAGAAGTTGTGTTACTTTCAAATGTAGAAAATCTTGAAGAATAAGACTAAGAATATTCTTAAGAATGGTTGGTGAATACGGACCCTGATTGTAAATGGAATAGTAGAGATAAATGATCATGTTGTTTTTAATACAAACTGGCCGTAAAATAGATAGTTGACTTAAATAACTACGTAGTCTTAGACCATACCTGCTGTAAGGTACATGTAATTAGTGTAAATAAACAACTACCTAATCTCAGTACGTACCAGTTAGTTTAGTTAACCCTTTACCAAACGACAAAA